>CM060952.1:44814670-45414670 GCA_030765055.1 Mantis religiosa
TATTATTATTATTATTATTATTATTATTATTATTATTATTATTATTATTATTATTATTATTATTATTATTATTATCGTCGTCGTCGTTGTTGTTATCGTCGTCGTCGTGTCGTCGTCGTCGTTGTGTCGTGTCGTCGTCGTCCTCGTTGCTGTTGTTACTATTAGCAGCCCTTTTATCCTGTAAAAGAACATATTCTAAAGAAAGAAATTACCAAGTACATATCTGATCATAGCTGCAATACAGGCTGTTAGAGGTATAAGTGCAGAAAATTTGATAATTGTATTTTCGCAAGTGAAGTCCTAATTGAATATTTTTTACTCCAATGTAAAATCTACCAAGATGAAATACTAGAGGTACATTAGAAAGGCTTCCTACTCTTTTCGAAATTGCTTATGTTTATAAATAGATAAGCAAACGGGTAGCGCAAACGCCATGTGATCTCTCCTTCAAAATGAATCAATTGCTCATTTTGCTGTAGAAGTGAACAAGACAGCAATGTTTTCATGAAACAGAAGTAAATAAGTAGACAAACAACACTAACAATATTTTCGTCAGTGGTCTTGCCTACTTGTCAACTATTGACTAGACATATGCTTTATAATTTTTAAATTTATAAACAAGTCTAAGGTGGTAATGTAATTTTTATTTTATTTGACAGAAATCGGAGGAGTACACAGCACGTTTAGTAGGATACATGGACCAATTCCGTAACCATGTGCTCAATACCACCAAGAGCTTTGTTGCACCATGTCGTCCGATATGGAATCTTTACCATGCAATGCGTGTCCTCTTCTGCCGTCATGTCATGGATCCTCTGGTAAGTACATATTAATTATAGCCAACCACTGAAAGAGCATCAGTTTAATCAAAGTCTCTTAAAATTCTACTACCCACAAACCGATGTTGAAAAGACTCTAAAATAGTGTTAACAATAAGAGGTTTTATTACATAGGTCGTTCAATAATTACTGGAAACATTTGAATTAACAACAAATAAAACATTTTTGGAGCAGTCACATTACTGCAGTACTTAGAAGTAATCTCCTCTGATATGAAGAACCCGCCTCCACACACCAGAGAGTCGACGGATGCCATCCACAGCGTCTTGTCCTAATTTTCGAACAGACTGCTTTACTGCTGCTATAATTACCTGCCTGGTTCTAAAGTGAACTCCTCTAAGTGGTAATTTAGAAAAGGTCGAAATCACATTGACTCATATCTGGTGAGTATGGAGGATGCTTCAGAATTTCCCAGTTCCATCTGCGAAGTAAATTAACAACAGGGGTAGACGTGTGTGAGTGAGCGCCATCATGTAACACGTTGGGATGAGAATTCAGGAGATCTGGACGTTTACGACGCACAGCTGGTCGTAAATGGTGCCCCATAAAGTGACTGCAGTATGCACCATTCATACGATTTCCTTTAGGAACTCAATGAGGATAAAAACACCGTCAAAATCATAAGCAACAATGGTCATGACTTTAAGTGGAGCCTGTTCTTGTCGATACCCTTTAGGCCGTGGTGAATCAATGTGCCGCAATCATGATTGTCTCTTTCATGTTGGTTGGTAGCATCTATCCCAGGTTTCATCTAATGTTATGATACGTCGAAGAAGGCACTCGAATTCACGTTCATAGCGTTCCAAGTGTAATATCGCGGTTTCCATCCTCTGCCACATTGTTGTTGTTTTCAAATGCTAGGCTTTGGCAATGAAGCCATTAGCTCTCTTGCTCTCCAATATTTCTGTGTAGTAGGTGCGGCAGGTATGACTTCACAGGTTAAAAGATGTTCTTCAGTCATTTCCTCTTCTTTGTTGCACAGAGGACAAATTCCTATTCTGTGTAAGCGTTTGACCAAATAATCATGTTCTGTAAGTAATCTAAAATTTGATACTGCAGCTTTACTAGGGATTTCTGGAATAATTTCTGGATATTTAATTAAAATGTTCCATTTTTATCTTTTGCTTTGTTAGATATTTATTGGTTTTGTTTGTTTTTATATTTTTTTATTAATCTTTTTATGGATGTAAAGGGTACGTTTTTACTTTTGTTCTGAATTATATTTGCACCTTTTTTGGCAAGATAATCAGCTGATTCATTTCCAGCAATTCCACAATGTGCAGGTATCCACTGTAATATAATTCTTTTCTGTAGTTTTTGAAGTTGTTGGATCATTTTGTGACATTCTTTAATTTGGATTGACCTCATTTATATGAACTTATTGCACATAATGCTGCTTTAGAATCAGAAAGTATGACAGCATTTTTTAATTTATCTATTTTGTATAGAAGGTGCTGGAGTGAAATCCTCTGCCACATTGTTTCCTCTATAAAATTGTGTGGAACCCATCGAGCGCAGATTTTCCTCAACTTTAGCTTCTTCAAAAGTATGTGAAGGATCGTACCAGGAGCAACTCCAGCTACTTTTGCTAGTTCAGTACAAGTCCAACAACGATGCTCTTCTAGCAGTGCTCTAACAGCATTCACATGTACATCATCACTTGCTGATTGCGGTCTGCCAGCTCCACGTTTTGATGAACGTCTTCCCTTACTCTAGGAAATGCATTTGCCCACCTAGCCACGGTACGATATGGTAAAGTCTATCTACCACAAACTTCAAATAATTCTGTATGACAATGTCGAGCAACCTCTTGCAACCTGAATTCTAATAACACATCTTTGTTTGTATTTACTAAATATATTTAGAGCACTAAACATAATAGTCCACAATTAAACTTACCAAAAATGATAGAGTCAACATGAAAAATTCAATGCCATGGCCGGGATTTGGACAACAGATCTCCTGGTTCCTGATAGAAAGAAAGAAACTAAAGCATCTGTAGAGTTGACAGTTGTGTTCTTCAAGAGATTTATCAATTCCAGTGAATCTTTGATACTTAAAATTTAGAATTTTGTGAAAGATCTGAAGATCTTTTTCTTTTCTCCATTTCTGATTAAAAGCAAGCGAGAGCTGAAAGCGGTTCAACAGCAAACAATAGATGCTGAAAATTATCTTAACTTCTCGTTTTTGTGCCGGAAGACGTATATGAACTAATTTCCATGCCGAAAGCTCAGCTTCAGACTTTGTCAGCAGTGATAAGGAAAAATAAAAGTGAATTGAGAAGATATTCACACGTTACTTCACTAACACTGTTTTTCACAGAACATGTCTCAAGAGCTGTTGTTCCCATCTTCAGCTGAGTCTCAACTAGTGCACGTTGTAGTGGTTTCCTCTTTCTCCGTATCACCGATAGATGGCCTGATGTATTTGTCAAAGATGTCCAGTGCTGGAGTTTCGAAGTTCATAATTCTATGACGGTTTTTGTTAATGAAGATTTTTTCCCATACGAAAGATCTATGGGATGATTAACATGTTTTATTAAAGTTGTCTCCAAGTTGATGTCATGTCTGGTATTCAAAAAAGTAAAAGCCACTGCTGATATTTCTATTTCACCTTTTTAATGTTTCTTAAGTGTTCTTTAGTTCTGATGTCTATATTTCTTTTTGTTTTTCCTATATACATTTTACGGCAAGTTTCACATTTGATCTCATAGATTCATGGTTTTTCTTCTGTAGTAAACTACCCGAAGTTACCCTCAGACCAATATAATTAATAACATTGGTACACCCACTTACCAATTATCAAAATGGCTGGTTCAAATCTTCAGATCTTTCACAAAATCCGAAATTTTAAGTATAAAAAACTCACTGGAATTGATAAATCTCCTGAAAAACACCACCGTCAGCTCTACAGATACTTTAGTTTCTTTCAATCAGGAACCAGGAGAACCGCGGTTCAAATCCCATCCATGTCATTGAATTTTTCATGTTGACTCTATCTATCAAAGACTTTGGCCTATATATGGCTAGTGTGAAGAAATAATTAATTTCCATCAATTAACTTAAATTACTAAAAATGTCTTATTAAATAAGATTATTGTCTTCAAACTCACAATAGATTCTCCTATTTTTATTCTTATCAGCTTACATATTTACCATTGATAGCGCCAAATGCAGGCAGTGTTGCCACTAATTTTTGAATGACCCATATATAATGTGTCATCAAGCTTTCAGAGAAAAGTGTTAGTTAACATCATCTAAATGCGAAAGATAACTGCGAGCAGTACCTTTCGAGAAGGTGGTGATCTATTACGATACATGACTTCTAAATGCGTTTCGATGCACTTTGTTTAGGCATCGTTAAGCTGTGTCTGCCAACAGCGGAGTAGCTACATTCCTGACAATTGTCATTGTCAGTGATTTTCCTAATTGTGTGAATTTGAAATGCCGACGTCAGCTGAAACATATGGCTACAGAGTTAACGTTTACTAAGTACATGAATATTTTTGAGTGCAAAAAGCGGACGGAGTTAAAGGATAAGGATGCAGCCTGGGAGAAAATGCGCAAGTAATTTAATGGAAACGCTCGCGTTTTTCTCGGGTCAGTTAGCAGCCTCGGAAACTTCAGACAACACAAAACGCAGCACCAAAAATGACAAATGCAAAGTGCGCTTAGAACGTGGGTGGACACTACATTTAAACTAAAGTGAAAAAAGTATGTTATCAACTTATCACCACTTAAGGATCGAGCAAATCGCAGCATAAAATGTTGTTTGCTTCTTGACTCAAACGCTTCTAGAATCGTTTCCATAAATTAACAAAAGGTAAGCATTAAATTTAAAATGTCAGTAGTATAAAATCTGTTATGCTCGTCTCTCGTATTTCCTGTAAAACCAAGGCTGCGACCGCTTTGAACAATCTGTATTACTTTAAATCACGTCCAAAGTACGCTGAATTGCTTCTCTTCCTTTCGGAAATGCCATTCAAAGACGCAAACAGCAGTACAGAAAACTTAGGTCAACAGTTTCATTTAAGGCAGTAATTTTCAAATTCTATCACTTATTAAGTGCCTTAAGACAAGGCACCATTTTAGAGCTGATATGGTTCTATGAAACAGAAGTCGCGTTAACTTCGATGTTAAATCAGCATAAAATTGTGTTAAATTTATCATCATTTGTGGAACCATCCCTTAATCTGAGGACTTCGATGATGGCGCTTCTTAGAACAGAAGGTTACAACGTTTCATCAACCGTCTTTACATACAAGCATTCCATGATACTTGAACATCCATTTAGATATACAGACAACTATTTGTGTGAAAGCAACTTTAAATGACAAGGAAGTCACTGTCAGATCTTTAAGAAGTTTCCCGTTCCTTCCACTGCCTTTCTACTACTACTTCTGACTTTACGTGAAGAAATGGTGGATAAAAGAGTATATTGTACACTTGAAAAGCATATCAACAACGTTAACCGTCTCGTGTATATTTAGGCTGTCAACTTTCTTTGCACAATGAGGCGGTCCTTGCCCATTAGGAACCTGGTTGAATCCTCCCAGCACTTAACACCTCATAATGTAGGGAAGGTTACGTATAAGAGTTATGGATGGGGGAGGTTTACTAGACAGGTCGGGGTTTTCCTCGGGGTTCGCTCTGCATGGACTCACCTCTCTGTTCGAGGGTCTGGGATACGTCCTGACTGGATGTGGAATGTTTAGCGAAGAGAACACCTCGACTGTTCCATGATCGATTTATTCTCGATTGTAATCAGGTACAGATGTATTATTTTATCTTGACAGGATGGGTAGGGATGAGTAGCAACTGTGGTGGGGGTAGTGCACCTATCGCCACAATGCATCACACGCGTAAGAATACGAGAGGAGAGTGCGGTGGATAAGGTGTCTAAAAACAACTCTCACTCTCGAAGCCAGTATTGCAGTAAGTTGTAATTCTTACTATGGTAGTAATCTCCACGCTTTTGTTGGATCTTAAATAGCACGTAGGCGTTTGTAACAAAACCCTGTTCTCCTCCAGCAGGTATGATAACCTACTGTCGGCCTTTCAACATCGCTTCAGAGTGGCTGTAGCGAATTTCACTCCAGGCATATGGTCTAGTATGTGCTGAATTGATATAAGTTTAATCCATATAAACTATATAAACTTCACTGCGATATCTCTTAATATTTCGTAAATACTTAAGCCTTTTTTCCCGTATGGTACGATATTCGATTAAAATTTGTCTGTCACGCTTAGTGTCCTTTTTCATATAAATCCTAGCTTCAAAAGAACTCTTCTTAATTTTCAGACACTGCCTTGGATGTCAGTAGAATTTTGAAGCTTCATAAGCACTTTCTTCAGAGTTGGTCTTTGTTTTTCTGTGCTTTAAAAATTATTCATAGTTCGCCTATCTACTTCTGAATTAAAACACCCAAATTAGATTTTGTGCATGTTCTTAATCTTTGTTTACTGGGCATAGAGAAGGACATTTTTGCCCTAGCAGCAATGGCTTTTCTTTCCTTAATAACTCTCCTAAACTGCTTTCAGACACAACTGTTGCCTCAGATGCCGTTTCCCAGATTTTAGTAGCAGACCCAGACCATTGTTCCTTTTTTATAAATCTATTGATATTGTTTATTACTTCTCGTTTTTTTAAATTTAGCACTTTATTTTCTAATGTGCTGTTAGGAGGCGTCATTTCTAAATGCTCTCTTGGAACCAGGAGGCACGCACATTTTGAAACAAGCTGTAGTATTACCGAGTAGCTCTGCACTTGTTTATTTGCTCGCAACTGATACACAACTGACCCGCCCTCCCCTCCAGTTGCAACCGTTCTGAGGTGGACTCGTCCAGATACCACTGCGCATCGCTCTCCATCTGTCAAGATATAAAAATTCATCTGTACCTCACTAGCCACCTGGAAATTCGCTGCTTGCAAACTCGTGTGATGTGTTTGGCGGTAACGACAGAGCTCTTTACATGTGTAGTGTATTCGGCGTATTTATGTGTATTATATATACAATGACTTCAATATAATGACTATATATATATAATAACGTGACTGCACTACCGAGAGTGTCTCAGTTATCAAAATCACGGATTTCCCGCTCTATCGCTACATTTTGAATGTCGTGGGAGTCAGGAGTGTACGTTCTAAACTGTAATTGGTTGATTTCAATTTCTAGTTTGAACCATCCTACGAATTTTAAATGTGCGCATGTCCGAACGTTGGTAGAAATATTCCCACAGCATCGATTTACTTAATTCCGAAGCACGCACGGTGCGAAAGTTTTAGGAATGCAACTGAGCTGCAGTGCAATTGTATTGAGCACGTACGGGGTTGGCATGAAAGAGAGTCCAGAGCGACAGACTGGTGCTCCACATCGCTCGCAGGTATTTCGTCCTAGAGGTTGGCTTTGTTATGAAGAAAGCCGACCGACCTGTGTTCCCACGGTTACCTTGCTGAGTGACCTCAAATTTCTGTTTCTCCGTTCATCTACATTCATATATATATATATATATATATATATATATATATATATATATATATATATATATATATGCCCTATCTACTATAATGTGTTCTATAATAAATATGTATTTCCTTCCGATGCAAAATTTCAGTATAAAATATCTATGCTAACCTAATATATGTTTGCTATAGAACATATTAAGCTATTTTATGTTCGTGACCAAGGGAAACAGTTACAACAAACATGCCTTCTATAGGTGTTCTATGACTACACAAATTCTATATATTGAACAGTCAGAACGAAAGCTCTAGTTGCATATTTTAAAACATGTGGTAAGAGATCGTGACAGAAAAGGATTTACAAGAGTCTTGCTTATACTGTGAGTTCGATTCCCTTGGCTGATCTACCTTACCCACAGGTTTTTCCGGGCGTTTCTCGGGTCGCCAGGCAAATGCTGGGTAGGTTAAATGGGTAGTCAATCTCGAAGCAGCTCCGCGTTGGCGTTCAGGTTGCTAGGGTCACTTCCTCGCTCTTTCTCTGGTTGGGGATGCCGCGCGGATGGCTGCCTACAAAATTGTTAAGGAACTTATGCTCGTCTCTGCGATTCTGCTCTGTCCCTTGATACCGAAATTAGGTTTGCCAGAAGCAAAGAATCATGATAGATGTCAAAGGAATGTTGGTTCTTTGTTACGACAAGGGGCAAGGCCAGTTGAGTTGGGGAAAGTATATAACAAAGCCATGTAAGAAGCAGTGTCCTTAGAAGGTTTCTAAAGGAATTGTCACTTGACGTGTATGAATAGGGAATTCCTTGGATCATTTACAATGGCGACCAAAACAGCCACAAAGGGACTTTGTTTGAAAAAAAGTTTTGAGAGTGAAAGTTAGAGATATATACACGCGCAGCTGTGGCTAGAGGGCACTCTTCGGCGTGAAGCCGATTTGGCTAGTTCGCGGCTAGGAAGCCATTATAAACAGTCTTCGGGGTGAAGCCGATCAGAAGGGTCTTCGGCGTGCAGCCGCTGAGACAGGAGTCTGAGACGTGAAGCCTATTAGAGCGGTCAACTTGTTCTGTCTTGAATATTTGTCGGGTCATCAAAATTTATCGAGGAATAAACAATTAGCATTCAGTCACTCTAAACCGAGATTGGTAACCCTCGGTCGGCAACATCTATTTTGATGTGTGAAAAGAAGAAGCAGTGAATAAATAATTTGGAGACGGGCATTCCAGTGTTGTGAAAATCTCCTTCTCACACCCATCCACGCATACCCTGAGAGAAACCTCATTGTTCGCCATTAAATTATTTGCATCAAATTGGCGTTCCAACGTGGAACTTGTGTACACCCATAAACATTTACTGCTACACCCTGTAAACCTAAAGTGTTTTTATTTTTTTTCAGAATAAAGAGTAATTTGGACATGAAATTGCATTCATTTAAATGGTTCACTAACTATAATTATTAAAAAAACAGCCAATTTGTTACCTGTGATAGATTCTTATCTTTTTCTTAAGAATAACTATTTTTGCTTCCTTCCAACCATAGAGGATTTTTTCCTAAAAATAGGCACTCATTTTTGCAAATCCTCTTTAAGTCCTGGATATTCTGAAATTTCTTTTTAAAATACAGGAATCTCTTAAATCCGCTAATCCCTTCGATTAGAAATGGTGTTCCATTATATTCTGGAATAATTTCTTTCCAATTTGGGAAATCATCCATTTAATTCCCTTCCCGTCCACCTGTCCGTCTAAAATCTGCTCAAACTGAATCGTTATATAGCAATCAATCTTGTGTAGTCAGCCCATGTAGAAATGTATTTGATATTGCGTAACATTTACAAGCAAACAAATGTGTTTAAATAAGTTTAATAATAACTACTTACTAGATTATTTTAATCTCACAAGTTTGGACCACCTTGTATACATTTAATCCATCACTTCCGTTCTCGTAGAGACAAATTGTATTTTCATTACTTACAGAGTAACTAGAGTAACAAAACTGTGAAAATCCCTTTTTTCCAAATTAAAATATGTTATTTGAAATAAGCAGAGAGTAGGTAACATGTATATATATCACATCAGACATGGCCAAACTACAGCATACATCAAGTTGTGATATTTTCGCTTTTCATGCTTGTTCTGTTATCTGTCACAACTAAGTTATATGTAGAGAAAAAATTTTCACTGTCAGCCTTTCACATCGGCAACCAAAGACATTGAAGGGACTTTTCACAGAAATTGCCGTAAGAATCAGCTTTTGCCTTCAGTGTCAAGAGTGCTGTTACTGCATCTAATCTGTTATATTTACCAACATGATTTTCCGGTTCAACAATGTCATAAACTTTGTAAACAAAGAAACAAATCAGAATCACAAGTAATACTACTGGTTTTAAATCATTTATTTGTTTAAATGCTGTCATTACTGGATTTAAATTACCTATGCTTGATTTAGCAACTAGCCTAGAATGCTAAAACAAATGATCTAAAAGTTTTTATTGTTAATACATCATCTGTTTCTTTTGTATAATGGAGTTCAATTTAGACAAAATCATACGGCAGCAAACCTTCAGATTCTCTTCTACTGCTTTTGTAACACTGGTATCCATGATATGAATCTACAAGTGCACTTATTCTGTTTCCAAAGTGATCACACTCTAATATTTCACATTTGGTCCTCAGCGAGTTAATTCGGATGAAACAAGGTGAGCCACAGGTTTTTGTTTACATTGAAATTCTATATTGGATCTGTCATCAATCTACAATTTTCAGAAACATGTATTTGCCTTTACTTTACAATACTGCAGCACTTGGCATCGCAAAAACGATCATTTAACAAATTTTGCTCAGGAAATGAAAGCTTTTCTTTTTTAGAAAAGAAATCGATAGTCGAATCAAAATAGCTGACAATGTAAACTACTGAATTAAACCACACCAGCGTGTCAGTACAGGCAATGGGAAGATTTTAGCCCCTAAATCTGGGTGGCTTTCAGTGAAATATTGTTTGTATTCATTTTTTAACTTTAGGGCATTTCGGAAAACATTCTTAAGTCCTGAGGGACAATATTTTTATGTTAATGTAATGTAAGATAGTCGCTTCCAAGAAGTTCAGTACCTTTAGTCAAAATAATAGGAGCTTTTTGCTGTGCACTGTGTACTACCCAATAAATAACATTTCTAGTTAGTATACGACAAACAGTTCAGTATCACCGACCAGCCCGATGCTGTGGTGTCAGTTTATTGTTGCACCGCTTAGCTGTTATTTCAGTGCACATGAGGATGTCACTGTATTGGCTTTCTTAAGTGTTAAATTTTATCTTACTTTCGTTAAATTTGTAAAGATTCTTTCACGACTTCTAGCTTCATGCTATGAAGACATGAATGTTTAATTAAAGTTATGTTTATGTAATTTTTAATAATTTTTATGCAGACTAAACTAAAGAATATATCATTCTCTAAAAAAGGAAAAATTCGTGAAAATTCGCGAAAAAATCGCTAAAAACAAAAACTCTTGCCTCTGGTGATAACTCCTAATAGTTTACCGGGGAAAAATGCAAAACGCGAGTCAGCTGGAGAATATAATGTCATTGCTTGCACTTTGGCAATGGTAGCTCAAAGTTAAGAGCAGCCGGACGGAGACCGGGAGATGTGGTTAAAATCCCGGCTATGGCATTGACTTTTTCAGTCTGACTCTACCTAGAATTGTATCAATTTCTGGTGTCAGCATTTAAAATGGCAAGGCACAGTCAAATGGAAGCGCACGATTATTGTAGAGTGCATGGTGTAAAATATGCGCTTCTTAACAGCTGTTGATTAATTGCAGCTTTCCTTTATACCCAAGTCCTGGAAATTTAACAAATGTTGAAGTCAGAAATTGCTGTCGTAAATCAAACTGCACATACCTAGGTGAAGTAATTGCAAGTTCTAAACGTCATTCCTAACAAATGCACAGCCGTCGACACAGTACATTTAAATGTACTTGAGAAGAAAGCCTTTTGCAGATTTCCAAACTGCAAACGTCATGGTAGGTGACGCTGCAGATGATGTATGAAAAATGTGCCCACCAAAGCATATTTTAGGAAGGTTTCAGTATAAAGGAGGAGGTTAAACCTTTTATCTGGTTTTATGTTGAAGCCTGTATCACTGGGATGTATCATAAACTCATTACAAACCGTGAAAAGAGACATATTATGTGAGAGTTTTCATATATCTTTTAATTATGAAATATGTTGTCGTACGAATATACGAGGGTCATTTGATACGTCTGGTAAATTTCCATGAGCGAGTGGAAAATTTTTGTTGCAATTTTGCGGGTGGTAAGCTTCATTATTCAAAATCATGTACAAAACATTTGAATGTGCTACAATATACAGTCCCTTGTTGACAGCCATCTGAACTGGTTAGTGTGATAGCTGCGATTGAAAATGGAGAAAAGAGAGTTTCGTGCTGTTATTAAACATTTTCATTTGAAGGGTTGGACTGCCGCACAAGTCAAAACAGAATTGGATCAAGTTCACGTGGACTCTGCACCAAGATTGAAGACCATTTGCTTTTGGCTCAATAAGTTTAAACGTGTCGTAGAAGCACTGGAGATAAATTGCGCTCTGGTCGCCCAATTGAGGTCACCACACAGGACACCATTAAAAAAAATCCACGATCCGGTTTTGTAAGACCGCCGATAAAACATTTGTGAGGTTTCTGGGATTGTATGCATCTCAACTAAACGAGTACACAATATCCTGCATGAAAAATTAGCAATATAAAAAGATGGGTGCCGCGATTGCTCACACACTGTTAAAAGCGCATCCGTAAGAAAACTTACACTGAGTGTTTAGCAATATTTAATCGCAATCCGCAAGACCTCTAGTGCCAATTTGTGACCGTGGATGAAACTTGGATCCATCATTACACATCAAAGTTAAGAGAGCACTTAAAATAATGGACAAAGGCTGGTGAAAGTGCACTAAAGAAGGCAAGGACCATTTTGTCAGCTGGTAAGATGACCACTGTTTTTTGGGATTCTCAAGAAATAATCCACATAGACTACTTGGAAAATGGCGGAACCATAACTGGAGTTTCATTGTTGGATAGTTTGCAGCATGAGTTGACTGAAAGGAGACCAAGATCGAAACGCAAAAGGTGCTCTTTCACCAGGTTAATGCAGTCTTGATAACAAACTATAAACGTTATTTAATAAAAGATGGTAAGTGAAATAACTTTTAGGACTTTGGCAAGGAGTGCCATATCTTTATACTTTGTAGTGCTTTTGTTTGTCGAAATAAAAGAAGGTGTATGTGTTCCGTAAACGTTTTCTTGTGTACTTTTATATTTAGTTAATAATCTGGGCCATTATTACTTCAGGTTCTTTTTCACAATTGTTAAACCTTCCTTGGACTTAATCAAATGTTTCAAAACAAAAATTAAGCAAATCGGTTCAGCTGCTCTTGAGTTTTTGTGAGACTAACAAACGTCTATTCATTTATATATACAGAGTGATCCAGAAAAACGCCGACAACACTAGGTATGTTGCGCAGGACAGCAAACTGATCATTTTTAAGAAGAACCCAATGTCCGAAGATGCTCGGTTTGGATGCTGTAAAACGTCAAAGTTAGAGAACTGGGCGGACGCAAATCCACGTGCGCAAGACGTTTACAGTCATGTTTAGTGTCAACATATGGGCTGGAATAATTGCCTGGCCATATCTATTCCCAAACAGACTAACAGGACAGATCTACCTCGCACTTCTTAGAGATGTTTTGCCTACCTTATTGGGGGACGACCCACTAAACATTCGGCAGGTAACGTGGATGCAACATGATGGAATTCAGCACACCTTGATAGAAATGTGTGGGATCACCTAGACGTTACACACCCAAATCAATGGATGGGTAGATGGGGACCAGTTCCATGGCCAGTTAGATCACCAGATCTGACTCCACTGGACTACTTTCTATGAGGTAGTATGAAAACCATGGCATATTCTACTCCTGTAACATCAGAAGAGGACCTCATTGCACAAGTACATGGAGCGATTGCCATTTTTTCATCAACCACAGTTATTGGAGCATGTACGTGAAGCTCAACGCCGCCGATGTAAGCTCTGCATTGACGTAGGAGGTACCCAGTTTGAACCCCGTTTGAAATTTTAAACTACTTTGTGCTGCATACCATTTGTTCGTTGTATTAACGACATGGACACTTTGATGGTCTACTGCGCCCAAACCATGCGTTTCCGGACATGGGTCCATGCTTACAAAATGATCAGTTTGCTATCCTGCGCAACATACTTAGTTTTGTCGGTGCTTTTGGGGTCATCCTGTATGTATACCTATATATTATTATTTTTTTAAATTAATCGTTCTTCCAAACTAGCCATGTGTAGGCGCTGATTTGAATACGTGATCAGACTGGAAAATTCAATGCCTTAGCCAGTATTTGAACCACGATTTACCGGTCTCCTTCTGGTTGCATTTAACCATTGAGCTACTATGACCAACATGCCAGCGTGAGACTAAATTCTCCAACAGACCCGTACTTTTCCCGGTAGACCACTAGGTGTTCTCATATGCTATGAGACACGTGCCTTTTGTGGCGACTTTCTGTGCTGTAAGTACTTAAGCCCAAGGCTTCACATTTAAATTACAATTAGGTAAATTGATTGCAGTTAAACGTTCCTCCACACCAGCTGTGTGTAGGCGATGATTTGGTTACATAGGTGGTGTCACCTATTCAAATTATTAATTTTCTTCACCAATAATCGGTTATCGGTATATAATCACACACATTTATTTTTACAAACATAAGCACAACACATCTGTTTTTACACTTTTATTGATGTCTCTGCATATTCGCATTTTTGGATGCACTTCTCCCATTGCTGTGAAAGCTGGAAAACTCCATTACTAATAAACCTGCAATACACACAAAAAGAAATACATAGGTTGCCTGAAAAGCTTCCGACCTAATAAATATACAAGATATTTTTTTCAATTTTTTTTATTTTATTTATCAACACAGTCTCCTTGTTCTACACACTCCTCCCGGCGATTCTCCGCTCTCTGTTACGCGTCCAAATAGTCCTCGGCGTTTTTCTCTACAAAATAATTGTTCACGAAGATGATTGCCTCTTCATTTCACAAAAATCTCTGTCCTCCGAGCGCAATTTCCAGGTGACGGAACAAATAGAAGTCACCTGGGGCTAGATCTAGTGAGTAAGGCGGATGGCCAAGCAGTTCAAACAGTAATTCGTGGATTTTCGTCATTGCAACCGCTGAGGTGTGAGACGGTGCGTTGTCTTGGTGAAATATTACTTTCTTTTTCTGCAAATGTGGCCGTTTTTCCGCAGTTCTGCCTTCAACTTGTCAAGTAAAGATGCGTAGTATGCTGCTGTAAGGGTTTTTCCTTTTCTGAAGATAATCGATTAAAATACTCCATGACTATGCCAAAAACCGTCGCCATCACTTTGCCAGCCAAAAAAAAACAGTCTTTTTTTTTGAGCTGGTTCCTCCTTTGCAGTCCACCGTTTGGACTGTATTTTTGTTTCGGGCGTATAACGGTGAATTCAAGTTTCATCTGCAGTAATTAATCGGCACCAAAACTCGGATTTATGGCGCCTAAACTGCGCCAACGTAGCGTTGAAAATGTTCATTCGAACACGTTTTTGGTCTAACGTGAGCAAACGCGGCACCTAACGCGCGGACACCTTCCTCATCTCTAATTGTTGATTTAATATGTGTAAATCACGTTCTTTTGACATGTTCATGGTCTCTGCTATCTCTCTCACTTTAATTCGGCGGTCGTCTTATCACTATTTGGTGAACTTTTGCGATGTTTTTGTTGGTAATTGCAGTTTTTGGGCACCCGGAACGTTCATCGTCTCTCAAGCTCTTACGACCTCGTTAAAATTAAGCTGCCCAAAATTTCACTGTGGTAAATGATGGTGCAGAGTCCCCATTCGCAGAATCCAACTCATCTTTGATTTGCGTAGGCGTATTTGTCTTTCAAAAACAAGTATTTAGTGACAGCTCGATACTCGATTTTGTCCTTTATAATAAAAACTGTCACATCAACTCGCTCAAACGACTGCTATAATGTCCAAACTAAGTGTCCAAAATGGCTGAAACTTTGATGAGTAACTGTCAACAGATTAATAAACCAAATTCACTAGCTTTTGTTTACGAGTGCTGTCATCTTCATGTTGAGGTCGGAAACTTTGCAGACGACCCTCGATGAAGCAGGTGAATTTCCACTAATAACACATGATATTATTTGAACCCTTTGGTGTCTGCCTCGATAGCGTGGGGGTAGCGTGTCTGCCTCACGTTCAAGAGGTCCCGAATTTGAATCTCGGTCAGGGTGGGTTACCTTGATAAGGTTTTATCCGGGGTTTTTCCTTATCCTGAAAGACGAATGTTCGGTAACTCTTAGCTCTATGGACCCTGGACTCATTTGAGTATCATTTCACCCATTTCATTTATCGTCCGATATGACTTAACGTTGGAGGACGTAAATTACAACAACAAAAAACTTGACTTGATATGTGTCGTAAAATGAGATGTTGTTTGTTATTTTCAAACTCTCTCTGTGAAAATGAGACAGCTCTTGTTTCACTTGGTCATTTTTTGTAATCTGTAATGCACTGATTTATTGTTGTCTTCCACATTTCAAAGAGATAGTCTAGCCTTCCTTCCTTCACAGAACTAAAAAGTCTTACATTTGGGGTCGTATCACAGATATGGAGGAAGCTGTCAACCCATTATCGAATTACCTCCATAGTGCTATGAGTAGCGACAGCCCGTGCATTCGCTGCTCTAAGATAATCTTTTGAGGACGTTTGTTATGCAGTGCACGAGGAAGCTTATGCCGTGAGGTATAGAACAGGGAAAACGTGAACGTCAGGTTTGCGGTTCACATCACGCCAGGACCTCTTTCACCTGTATTGCAGGTTTTCCTTAGTCCTTTTACTAACAAATTCTGCGAGTACTACGTAGGTCTGGAGGTTTCCTCCCCAAATTTATTTCTCCACTCACCATTGCGTTTCATGCGTCATCGGTCCCCACCAACTATGGTGTGTGCACAGTAATTAATAGGAGGCGGATGTCTATGATCTAAAAATGGAAAACATGCAAGCATTCATCACACAAAAAATAGCTTAAATATGACCTAAAAAGAACAAAAATATGACCTTTATAAAATAATGAAAATATCAATAATGTTATATTGACAATTAAACTTTAATTAACAACTGATAAGTGTTTGTGCCAACATTGTTAATCGTTTCTGCAGTAAAAAGTCCTCTCTACTTCTTAATTCAACGCTTTATGGAATTTATAAGTTTATAAAGTCCTATGCTAGAGAAGAGTAATTATTGTAAATTCAGAAAAGAATAATTAAGAGAGTAAAATCAGCTAAAGCTAACACTGGTTCCATAAAAAATTCTGAACGGATATCTACAGAATCTGCATTTGAAGAAGCTGCCTCAAACAGTCGCTGCCTACTTTTGATGGAGGAAGCTGTTATTTAAAATTTCCGATGCTTATGTCCGTTTTTCACCAACAGATGTTAAAATCGACGTTAACAAATGTAACATAACAATTGCTACAGAGTTTAAAAAACTATTAAAATCCTTGCATTTCACCAACTTATTTTCTGAAAATGTTAACAAACATTTATTAACGCCGAAAGACTGGTAAGTGTTACGGATACAGAAGGCTGTGGATGAATCTTATTATTTGCTGAACGTACTGCGATGCACCTTTGTTCTTAATTTTCGTTTACACGCAGCTGAAAAAATGGCGGGTGAACGAAATCAGAAGAGAAACTGTGGACAAATTTCTCACTAATGGAGAAGGAATTTTAGTAGAATTAGTAAATAAATATAAGGATATTGTGACTGTGTGAGTTCGTGAAATTAAAAGTCCAGTTGCACACACTCAAAATGTTCTTTATTTCCACCGATTACAGTTGATACACTTGCCGATTACATAGAATTACGTAGCGCACACAATTACAATCCACCAGTTCGTCTGTCACAGGTCCACTCCACACTCACTATTACGTACAACTCTCTCTAGAGCTGACTAAAATCTCCTCTGATACATGTACGCAGTCTTCCAGTCCGTTCGTTAGCACTGCACTCTTCACGGCTGCCCGCCAAGAACTCGCCTGAGTCGTCTAACGCACCTTTATATAGCCAGATCGCTGCATCTCGAAGCTTCGCGGCTCGGAGCATCATCCCGATTGTTCCAGATGTCAGGGGGAGGGAAAAGAGACGGTACAGTGCCTCGTGACACTCTCCCAAACATCCCCTATGTGAGCGCCCAGGATAAATGGGCGGGCGTAGGCTAAATGCCTCCTGTCCCCTACCCAGCTCCAGTTGGTCATGCCTTCCGATAATTGGGTGACAATATTGTGGAAACTAAGAGGACGGATGCGCTAAATGTGAAAGAGAAAGTTGTGACGTGGGAAAAGGTTGAAAATGAGTTTAATTCGAATGCAAATGTCACAAGCAGAAATACGAAGCAACTTCGTCAGTATTGCGTAAATTTAAAACGAGGCGCGAAGAAGGACAGAAGTGGCGAGTGACTTGAACATTTCAAGACTGGAGGTGGACAGTGTATTATCCACATAATTTAGTGAATTATAAAGTCGCAAAGTTATCAATACTTGAAGCAAAGGCATGATCGGCATATCCCTATTCGATGCATGTTCTAACATCTCTTGTACTTCCGCAGTAACCTTCATAACAACTTGTTTCGACAGTCTATACCTACCTCTGTAGAAAATTTTCTTCTGATAGCTCCTCAAAATCATTTCTCTTCATGCCGTACTCTATTACGAATGTCATTTAGACGATCTGTATCTAGCAAATCGACATCAAAAGGTGGGTTCACGTTCGCCATCTTGACAGTTTTGTTAACAACTTAACAACAGACATGTGGCTTTTTAGTTTAACAAGAGGTCTAACATAAGAGAGTGTTGTTTAAGAGAAATAACACCGTCCGTACTGATACGCCTTCTCCCCAAACTCTGAAACAAAATTTCTTAATTTTACACTTTTAGGACGTACCTTTAGGCATGGGGACATCAATCTGATTGAGATCTCAATAAAATGTACAAGAAACTTTAAGCTGGTAGAGATGGGAGTGACAAAGTGGAGGGAACATAACTTTAATAATACTTTGAATGGCGCACAACGTGCAAACAAGATTGTTCTTAGTCTGTACAAAATTTCACCAATGACTTTGTTCTCATCTTACAGTGCAACACATGATATCTCTCACACTGGTCATCGCATCTTATACACACACACAATCTGGGTCTGGTTCGTGGAATCTCAGGGTACTGCATAGCTTGTGGTGAAATCCATACACAGAAAGTCTTGTCACTGTATGGCGTAGTTCGTATCCTCCCTGTGTCCATTCACGGCTTGTCATGGCATCAGTAGCATAGAATTCGTCCCATATTTTGCATTTTTTCTCGTGTAGTTCACGCAGCAGGTCCTGATAGGCTGGAGTCGTTGGCAGTAAAAACTTCAGTCGCAGGTCTTCTATGAAGGAAGGTTCTCTGGCTAGCTCATATACGAGTCGAGAGGGCGTGTATTTGGACAGACAAAACACCCTTTTCAAGTATGTGGCCTTTAACTTCTCTATTTTTTCAAGGCTTTTCTTCTTTAGATGTACCCATATGTTTTCTAGCCCATATGTTGCAACGGGGTCAATTTTTAGTTCAATTAGTTGTAAGGCTGTTTCCAAGGATAGTTTGCTTATTGACCTTATGTCGCTTATGGCTCTTATAGCAGCATTTACTCTGTCGTTTATGTGGCGTGTGTATACGTTTCCATGTGTCTGGAGAGTAATCCCTAGGTACGTGAAGTTGGTGACTGATTTTAGCGGTGTTTCCTCCATGTAGAAGATGCTGCATTTGCCCCCTCTTCTGAAGGTCATGGAGAAAGTTTTCTCTGCCCAGTCCAATAATTGGTTGAAAGCATTCTGTAGGTCACCCTCTGAAGTTGAGGTCAGTGCTATGTCGTCTGTATACATTAGCAGGTTTGCATTGTCGGGTTTTATTACCTGGACGATGTCTGCCGTGGTTAAGATGAACAGCAGGGGGCTTAATTGGTCCCCTTGCAGTACCCCAACAGTCTGTTGTATCACGTTCGACTTGTCTATACCATTATTTATCTCCACCCAATTTTTGGTGAGAAGGTCTATGGTGACTGGTAGCAGGTAATGCCCTAGGCCAAGAGCATTTTCCAGTTTCTCCATTAGAATGGTTCTATTTATTGTGTCAAATGCCGTTGTATAATCGACAAAGATTGCATGCAGATTTCCTCCGCGGTTTGCTATGACTGCTTCTATGTCAGATTGAAGGCAGTGCACGGCTTGAGTCGTTGATCTGCCACTTCTAAAACCAAATTGAGAATCGGGCAGTTTCTCTTCAATAATGCTTCTAAGACTTTTGCACATTAGTGTTGTGAGTATCTTAAGTAGAGTGTTCTCCAAAGCAATACCCCTGTACGCGTTTGGGTCAGCTGTGTTCCCTTTTCCCTTGTACAGAATTATCACCTTTGATTTTTTTCCACTTATCTGGTACAGCTCCTGGTTTCAGGCATTTATTGAGGAGTGCTGTGAGTGGCATCACTGGTACCGGGAGCGTTGCTTTCAAGTGCTCATTACATATGCCATCTGGGTCACATGCTTTATTATTCTTTGTATTCATAATAGGGTTACTTCATCTTCTGTGAAGAGTTCTGTCTCCTGCATGACAGTTTGGGTCGCTGTGGGGCATACTGGAAATGTCTCTAGCCTGTAGAATTGAGTTTAAATGTTCTTCTCACACCTCCATTGGGATATTTCTTGGGAATTTCGGTTGTTTAACATATCTTTAAACCTGTCGCCAAACAAACAGGCAAGAGTGAGATTCAGACATTTATGAGTGACTCCTTTGTCTTATTAAAGGGTCCTGGTAATCATTTAAAAAGGTTGCAATGTAAAATCTGTGGTGGTATGAAAACAGAAATCTGGATCACTTGATATGAAAATTTATTTCAATGCTACATGCTACTGCCCTCCGTTTATCAGCGGATGAACTGCATTTGTAAAAAGATATGTCTTCCTCTTTAACTTACTATATTTTCATAGGTATATGCCAATTAATGTGTTTGTTAAATGGTCTGAAGTGTCTCTTTTAATTCCGCCTGCATTTACTGCATCGTTTCCTTTGTAGTAAACTTAGAACAGAATTCATATTAGCCTCAAAAATCATAAATGAATGATTTCATTTATATTTATTTCTTTAACTTAAAGTTTCCAAAACGTAAGGTTTCTTTGTTGATGCACACTGAAGATGACAGCATTTTAAATAAAGAAAAGGTTTAATTACCAACAGTAGAAAGTTAGATTTTACTAAATAATACTTAATTCGTGAACTAATCACTCCTTTCTGTTTCAGAATGGTTTTTGGTTTGCAACGGTGTGGTGTTTGTTGCTGTTTATGGTTGCAACACCGCCTTGCCTCAAACTGGTGGACCACTACCGTCATCTCAAGATGCAGCATCAGCACAATAGTAGTCTTCTCAACCCCAGTACTGAGTGAGTATTTGCCTTGAATTTCAGATAACTCTGTAGCCAACCATGGTTTTTCCATCGGACGATAACTAATGTTTCTCTGATCTTATGCTATCTGCTAACGAATTATGCATTCTTAAGTTTTTTTCGAGTCTTTGTATGGCTTATACATTTTCTTAAGGTGATGTAGCGTAATCATCCTTAACGCGAATTATCAATTCGTTCAGCCAATGGCATATAGGCCAGCATACGTCATTTCCTGAGCTACCTTATGAGGTACGATATGTAGACTGTCTTTAACCTTCCATTTTGTTTCTATATCGATCAAATGTTGTGAAATAGTTTTATGAAGCAATGAAACAGTCAAAGAAGGTGACTTTGGTCCTACCTTTTAAAACCATCACTAGTTTCAGATGCGTAATTTCATTTACTGCTGCTGTTACTTGCACATATGTAGATCCTGCAGTAAAGTAAAGAACATCTTCGGGCGTAGTTGATAAGGGGAGAATTTGTCTTTTCCGTGGTCCACAATGTCATTTTTATGGTACACCTCAATCCATCGCCTCACTTAAACTGTTTTACACGAGATACTTTTTCCTATTTATATGAGATAGACTTCATAATGCCCCGTTTCCACTCAAGTCCTACTCAAGTACGAGTGCAGAGAGACGATTGAACTGAGAGCCAGAATATTCCGCTATTTACATAAACTAAAAGCAACAAAGTAAAGAACTTAGTTCTGGAAAGCTTCAGCTTTGCACGGCATTCCATTTAATTCCATTCAAAAAAGTTTCAGAAATTAGTCAATGAAAAACAAAATATGCATTATCCTTCCAATTTTATCGCCTTCAAAATAGGCCCCTTCCGAAATTATACATTTATACCAATGAATAATCCAATTATAAAACATTTTTGTAAGCATTTTTTGGAATCTTTGTCAATTGTCACAGCGAGTTCTCCTTTATGTCTTCTATAGACTGAAAACGGGTCCCCCGGAGTGGTAACTTGAGTTTTGGAAAGAGAAAGAGGTCGGCCGAAGCCGGAACAGGTGAATACGCTGGTTGTTCAGTGAGATTTGTTGAGTTTTTGGCCATAAATTCGTTCATAATGATAGCCTTGTGCACTGCGGCGTTATCGTGGTGCAGAATCCATGTCATGTTTCTACAAATCTGACCTATTTCGCCGTATTTGTTCTCTTAAACGCCGCGTAATTCAGTCTTTATGCCGCCTGACCTTCTGCAAGAATTTCCAGTTACGGCACTGCGATAATTGACATGACTTTCAGTTTTGATTGAGTTCGACTGTCGATGGCCGAACAGAGTGAGGCAAATCTTCCACCACATCTCGACCACTTTTGTATTTACTTTACCACTCTCACATATGTGTTTTTGATAAAGTCAATTCACCGTAAGCCTTCTATAACATTTTCAGCGTTTCGGCAAACGAAGTATAGTCGTGCTGCTCGAACGGTTACCATGGCTTTATCTTTGTTAATAGAAACCTCTCAGATAACGCACTGATTATTCTTGTAAGAGTGAGAGGGGCACTGTTACGCCGCCCAGCCCTGTGCTAAGCTCCGATGAAGGCATCACTTCAGCCAGTGGAATTCGCAGGAGACACAAATGACAGATATATGTTCACTCCACATGGAGTAATCAGTACGTTATCTAAGAGGTAGGTATCTATTACCAAAGATAAATCCATGGTAACCGTTCGAGCAGCACGACAGTACAATTTGCAATGTAAAATTTAAGACATATTCTTTGTTCACTAGGGGAGAGTCGTGTAGTATCGGCCGGCATGTAGTACCTGCCACTACTGTGATTTCCGTTTTCGCCTCCATGTGGCAGAAATTTCCAGTAATCTTGTGCATCCACGTGCGCTATAGTCGAATATCTTCTTCCTCTCTTCAGTTGTTTGTCTGCTCTGAGTGCTTGATGGTGGTTAGTGTAGCTCTTAACGCACGGAAGATATTCTGAGGCCTACAGCAGCGCTATATTTGCGATCTCTGTAAACCAGTGAGCTAAACATTTCTGAACTGAACAGAAATAGTGACATTAAGTTCCCATGGTTTTATATTCTACTATTTTTCTATATGTGGCAGTGCAATGTATCACTGACAATCTACGAGGTAGTCCAGAAAGTAAGTTCTGTTTGGTAATAAAATTAAATTGTTTATAGATACAGAAAAAATATTTATTGCACAAAATTCTACAACTCTGAAACTACTTTTCCACATAACTGCCGAAATTTTGCAGGCATTTGTCATAGCACAAGTTTTTGTATAACTTCTTCATAGAAGTTTGCCGCCTGTGTCTTCAACCAGTTGGAAACATTTTCTTTCAGCTCTTCGTCATTGTTGAAATGTTGACCGCCAAGGAAAGATTTGAGATGCAAAAACAGATGAAAGTCGCTAGGAGCGAGGTCAGGGCTGTACGGGGTGTGGTCAAACACGTCCCAGCCAAATCCCTGTAGGGTCAAAAACTGAAGTGCACTACCCATCCGTTTTGTTTTGAGTTGCTCCGTAAGAATCTTTGGCACACAACGTGAGCAAAGTTTACGAAATTTTAGTTTTTCGGTAACAATTTCATGAACTAGTGATCGTGAGATTTGGGGAAATTCCATAGCGAGAGCACTAATTGTAAACTTGCTGTTTTCCTGGATCTTTTCATCAATCGCGTGAACCAGTTATTCTGTAACCAAAGATGGACTTCACTACGTCCTTCATTGAACTGTCGGACCCATCTTCTCACCATTGTATCACTCATCGCATTTTGTCCGTAAACATCGCAAATTTTCCGATAAATTTCAATTGGTTTCACTTTCCTAGCATTCAAAAAACGAATCACAGATCTGATTTCACAAGCGGCGGGATTTTCAATCAACACCGACATCGTAAACAAGCACAACAAAGCGCACGTGGCTGACAGCGATCTCATAATGGTGCACGTTTCTTCTCCTTGATACAGAGCGTCTACCGCGCATGTGCGGAACTGCGATCCCAGCGCTGCAGCAGAGATAATTTGAAACAGAATTTACTTTATGGACGCCCCTTTTATATTGTAACAGAAAAGGCAGTGGCGATAGTGCAAGACACTTTCTACAACCTTACTATTCTAGCTTTTTTACTTTCGATGTAATAAAGTACTATAAATAAAAAATAAAAGTCATTACATTATACTATCTACAGAATATCTCTTGAGGGAAGAGAATAATATAGTAAGATTCCGATTAACCACCACAGTTAAGGAGTAGAGTCAAAAAGGTTAACCCGGCCCATACTGTACGGCCTTCCCTTACTTTTATTCATTGTAAAATCGTAACATACCTTTGAGATGCACTAACAAAATGGCACCCTGTAAACAAACTACATGACAAATGACAATCAAACTCCGCGTGGGTATATGGAAAAGATGTACCAACTTAGTGACAACAATTTCTTCTTATACGATATTTTTAAATGATCAATTCCCGGTACTTTTGACAGACTGTATACTGTAACTTATTTACCAGCATACACCTACGAAGACGTACATGGGACTTCTGTTTCATCAAATGCTTTTCTCCAACGTGTTAAGAAATGGCGTTCACTAATGTATGCGGCCATTAAATTAGACTGCAAATGCTAATGAGTGTCAGTGTACAAAGCTAATAATTCTTCTAAATGGTTTCCTATGCCTATGAATTTTAAATAATATGCCTGCTTGCACATGTACATTAATGTATATTATACGGCTTACCCGCAGCCTGTCATGCTTCATTTCTGTACCTTTTTGTAACTGGCGCATTTCTTTGACTAATATGCTTGCCAGTGAATATGACAAAAGAACTCAATGCTTGCAGGGGCACCGCTTGAAACAACTTCGCAACTACTTCCGCATTAACACTTTAAGAGCACAGTAATTGCTAACACTGGGCAACAAAAATAATTTTTGCATGTTTCGAGCACTTCGTGAGGCAATTACTACTAATTTTGGGTTGATAAAAACAAATATGACAATGAAAAAATTGTATTAGCTCTAGTTTCTATGATATACACAAGGTGGAAGTATTACATATTATCGGATTGAGAGAAAAGGATACATTTTAATTACATACATGCTAATAACAATGAAAGGGCATGTGATCTTTTTTAACTGGTAATTACATGCTAAGAGTTCTAAATTTCTGGAAAAAATACTTCGCAGATAGTCGTGTCTGAAGAGAATCACGTGGTAGCCTATTGACTTCGTCCTCTTTTAGCTTGCCTCTTGTGATGGAGTTCCGCAGAATCCGTATACAAAGACCAACAGTAATCCGCAAGCATTACTTCATCCCAACGGCCCTGATATCTTTGTTCCATAACAGAAATGTCCAGAAGGAATCTCTCCCCATGTTCATCACTAACAGCTTCACAACTAGGAGGGGGAAAGTCTAGGTGGGAGTGAAGAAAATGGATCTTAAGGGACATGTTGCATCCAAGTTTACGGTATTTTTGCAGCAGCATTGTCACTAAATGCTTGTAGTTGTCATCTCTTTTGTTGCCTAACAATCCATGAACAACACCCTTGAAGGCTTCCCAAGCTTCCTTTTCTTTCCCCTCCAAAATTTGGTCAAATTCAGGATCCTTTACAAGTTCTCTTATTTGTGGTCCGACAAAAACCGCCTTCCTTAACTTTTGCATCACTTACAATCAGAGAGAAATTGTGGAAATTGTTTTGTTATTTGACAGGTGTGCCACCTCCCAAAAAACTTCCTCCAGATTTAGAATCTTCATTCTAAAAAATGAAATGTCACTTTATCTTCAAAACAAGAGCTAATCCATCATTTTTATGGTGATTTTTGAATTCAGCAGATGGAAATGCATGTAAATTCACTATTTTTAAGCCCGAAACATTCTCATAGTTGCCCAGTGTAATTATACTGCTAAATGTAAATATAAGGCTCGTATTTACATTACGCTGCTAAGACTAGGCAGCAACATCGCCTAGAGCATTAGTTTATATCAACTGACAATTTACCTAGAATTTCATGGCCTAAAATGTACAAATTACTTATAATTTGAAGAACATAACATAGTTTTTTATCGTTGTTACTTTCAAATGGCTGTTATAAACAGAAGAATACATTGTAAATATGCAAGACTACTTCTTTGTAATTATACCGCCTTGTAACAACAAATTAGAATCACACTGTGCAATTCTATTTACCTGCTTAAGTAAAGTTTTATTATGATTTCTAACTGAAAGCTGTGAAAATAATGGTTTTGAATAGTTAAAACATGATTTTAATCAAATTAGCATTGATTATATGCTGAAACCGTCATGAATGTTGGATAGGACTTTATTAGAGGTTTCTCCGAAAAATTTTAGGGAGTAGTGTAAAATAGCTAATTTTTTCATTTGACAGAGTGACTACATTTCGAAATCTGTGGATATTACGAGACTTAAACAATTTCTAAACTACACACTCTTCTAATATATCATACAATATATAGGGTGTTTCAAAACGACACCGAACAGATAGTAGTTCCTCAGCTTCTATATGACACATATAGATGGCTTTTACCGCCAATAGAGCCGTATAAAAAGTGATTCGGAATGAGTGGATTAGGAACAGACAGGAACAGGGACGCCTGCCTCAAACTGTCGCAGTTCGCAAGTATAGATCACATGCCGTGTAGCGTGCTGTAGCTGTTTATAAACATACCGACATACTCCACAGTAGCTTTCTGCTACTATTAAGAATTTCTTTGGCTTATGAAACAGCAATAAAGAAGATATTGCTTAATTATTGCTTATGAGTGTTTAACGTGTTCCAACATTCTGTTATAGCAGTCCATGATGGCACACAAGCTGGTGGACATATGCAACCTTTTAGGGGGAAGTTAATGTTAGTGAGGTTGAAGATGGGAGCATTAAATGATAAAAAGAACAGAGAACAATATCAAAGAATTGTAAAGTTAACCAAAACTAAATTCCTTATGCAATGAGACAAATATTTTATTTCACTGTATTTAATGATACCAAATAAAGCATTTGTAACTTAAAAGGAAGGTGTTGATTTTACAGTAGCTGGTTGAAAGCACTGTAGAATTAAGATCATAGCAAAATGAGCAACCATGGAACTGCCGCGTCATTATCGACGTTTTCCACAAGTAACTGCCCTTTGCCACATTACCTGAAAGCGAGGCTAGGGTCACTGATAAAGACCAATGCTTTTGTTTTCGTAGCCGGTGCGTCTCAATAACAACTTTGAGGTTCGCACACCAGGGGTTCCTGCGCTGCCTAATCACAAAATCATGTAATATTTAATGCTGCCTAAAATTATACTAAAGAAAATTTAGAAGCTGCGACACAGAAATTCGGACTAGTTAATTTATAAACTACGAAACGGCTGTATTTGTTCGGTTTCGTTTTGAAACAACCTGGATAAAACACTCTTAAAATCTAGTTTCCATTGTTTGTTGTCTTTTCCTGTACTAACGTATTTTTGATATAGTTTTATTGCAAAAGTTTTCATGAAGGGATACAAAATAAATTCCATTAATGATATTTAAAAATTGAAAATGCTGTCAGTGAAGAACCCCGAATGCATCTCTCTTTATTTTTTATCAATACAAACATGAAATTGTAGGAAATATGGGTGTCTCAACAAAGCTATTACATAATACAGAGTGATTTATATAGAACTGATATTTTTTTCATTAATTTTTTCAAAACGAATTGTACTAGCGGGAACTTTTATGCCTAAAATGTGGAGGGATTTTGGGAGAATATTTACCTCTATAGTTGAGAATATCTTCCATCCTGCATAAGACACAACTCAACACATCGTTCCATCTTATTGGCTACTCATTGGAGGACTCTGTTGTCAATAGCTTGAATTTCCTCTGCGATGTTGTGCTTCAGATCGTCCAATGTCTGCGGACGTGTGGCGTAAACCCTGTCTTTTGAGTAAACCTACAGAAAGAAGTCCGGCGTTGTCAAATCCGGAGATCTCGGTGGCCACAGGTTCCTGGAAATTATCCCGTCGTCAAAGAAACTTGCAATTAATTCAATGGATTCATTTGATGTATGGCATGTAGCGCCATCTTGCTGAAAATATCCTTAGCTCAGCTCTACATCGTCCAGTTGCTCAACAAACTCCATGAAAATCAGTCGGTACCCTGCAGTGTTCACAGTCTGGTTAAAACAAAATGGCCCCACTATTCTCTGTGTGGATATTGCGCACCAAACTCCGATTTTAACCGGGTGCGTAGGTGCTTTATGAATGACATGTGGATTTGCGATGGCCCAATGGCATGACTTCTGTGAGTTCACATAACCGGATAAATGGAACCATGCTTCATCTGTGAACCATATGATGGACAATATGGCAGGATTTAGCACAGTGAACGTCTGAAACCAACGACAATAATTCAATCTTTTATCCTTATCTTGTTCCTGTAGCTGATAAACAACGGTAACCCTATATGGCTTTAGGCCTGCACTTTTCGCAGCTTTCTGACACATTTCGCAGCTCTCTGTCCCCTGAGACAAACGTTTTAATGATTTTTTGAGTGCCTGCTCCATCAACAACTGTTGGAAGCCTATATGAACGAAGCTTGCCTTTTTCACTCACCAGAGATCTAGTTGTTTCTAATTTGTTTACCAGTTCAATTATTGTGTTTCTTTTGGGAGGATTGTGAACACCAAATTCTCTCTGGTATGCCCTTTGAGTAGCTGGAATTTAATTCTTAATACAGTATTGCTTCACAAGGAAGAGTCGTTGATTTATGTGTACTGCATTTTCAGTTGACTATAACAAAATGTCGAAACAGCTGCCAAAAATAGCAATTAGGAATAAAACAAACATCTGCACATCTAGTCACAAGTAATCGAAACTCCAGAACATTCTGCTTAATTTGTTGTTAAAATTGGGTCGTTAAATAAATTTCCAACGAAATAATTAAAGAAAGAAATGTGTCAGTTCTATATAAATCACTCTGTACAATAAATTTTAATCGAAGGACATATAATTACTTCCTGTTTTGGCACTACTACCTTCTTGTTTATTTCTCTCAGCACAGACATATTTAATTTTCAATTTTTTGTGATGCTTTTCTTCATTACTGTGGTGTTCTAATTTCCACATTATCCGTGCTTTTCAGTCCCAATCATAATTACAATAACATTTTAAAGAGTATAAGCTATTAATAAAGTGATAAACATGTGTTCAGCTGATTAAAGATAAACCATTTATAAAAATAGGTGGTACTACTAGCTGGTTTTGGAGTACTTACGCAGTTCTTGCTTTCCTTCAGCATAAAAACGCTTAAACCATTGATGTGCTTGGGTCATTACATCTTTTCCAAGTGTTATCACTGTTTAAAGATATCTAAAAGCGTCAACATATTTCAGGAGTACTTCTATGTTCGTTCTTTGCTTTTCCCCAACGGTTTTCTTAGATTAGATAGTGTAAAGGTTACATATGCACACTTATGTGGCCAAGAAACTTCAGTGTCACGTCCTCAATATATAGCTGTAATAATGTCCGATAATGGGTAATTGCCAGTACATTGTCTAACGTTTGAAGAAGAACTGTAGGAACACGTACAATATTTACTGCCAGTTAGGAAGTTGTTACAAATCGCAAAATTAAATAATGAAATAGTGGTAAGCATTGAAAATACTATGGCGTTGAGCTTTGGTTCCTTACCACGAAATGCGCGCGGGTTCATTCCCACTCTTAGGAGCTGTGGATTTTTAGTCCTGGGTATAGAACCGGTGCCCACTCGGTATTCTGAGAAATTTGAGGAGTTACGATAGCCCAGAAAGCCAAATTTCAGGCTGGATATGCCGTGATGCTGATCACATCTTCTCCCCGCATTGCTTGAATGATCACCCACCTATGCCTTGGTATATGGGGTGTGGCCGGCAGTCAGGTTAGTAGGGTCTGGCTGACTTACGGGCTGTTACGCCGTGGGAAAAAAACGAAAAAATGATTCATGTAACCTTGATTAGACCAATAGGTATTTACTATGCACATATAAATTCTCCATTTCACTTGTTTGAATTAAACCTGGGGAAATATGAGAAAAAAAAGATTCAATAAATAAGTATAAATGCTACACAGGAGGGGAAAAGGCTCGTGTATGAGATGCTGCATGAAACCGTAAACAGAGAATTATGTTTAATCATAAATATCAACTTCAAGCATCAAAATAAAACCTGGAAGGACCATTTCTATGCAACGTTATATATAAAATCACTATTTTAAACTTGAATGTTAAAATAATTATGAAATCTATAATCACAGTATGAAACAACAAAATAATATAGAATTAATAATGCCATAATCAACAACATTCTGCATTTGACTACTATTGTGCACAGCTTCCAAACATAATTCGTCTCGTCAAATAAAGGCTACAGCAAATGTGCACAAATTTAAAACCAATTAAAGCTTACACCATATTAAAGTTATAGTTTCTAATGAAAGTTCACTACAGTAGAATAGCACTTGCACAAGTCAAAGTTGTATTATTACAAATATACTGTATGTACATATAACAAATATGCTATTTATGTGTTAGCAAAATTGTTTATATATTTCCCTGGATATAGCTTTAGTCTATTAGGAACAAACTGTAAAACAAATTAAGAAAAATAGCTTATTTCATAAACCCCGTTAACAAATTTTACGTTGTTTATTGCAATATATTGACAAATACATGTTAAAAGACTTGTGTAAAGCAAACCAGGAAGTATACAATATTGTCTCCGATCGCATTACTTCGAACGTTTTAACTGAGATAGAGACAGATGAATATCGTAGTCATGCTCAGATGATCTAAATTTACTTTCAGTTTTTTGTATAGAGATTACTTTCATTGCTTACTGAAATTTTGGACAGTCATTTCAAAATAAAAACTAACATGTACGGAGTCTCTCCGGAAGTTCCCAACCATTCAGTTACCAAACCTATTTAGTCATTTCGGTCTCCTCAAGCACTCTCAAGTTCTCCCTTCGTTACAAATGTTTACGATATAACAAACTCTATAACAAACTCAGAAACCGAAACAATGACTCAAAGTAGAAATTGTAATTTAAATATAATAATATAATAATATAATAATTTTATATAACTTTCACATTTCAATCACTGCCACATTTATCAATAAATTGGCTTAATAACCTATTTTATACAAAACATGAAAAATATACTTAATTTTCCTTGCAAATATTTTGAGACTGAAGACTTAAAAAGTGCGAATAAGCTCCCACCGCTCGCGGTTAGGAAAATATTTTGAATGGCTGAACAATTTCCGGACAGGCCCTGTAATATGTATTTAAAATTATAATATACATATTTTTGAATTTTTAATTCAGTTGCTGTTTTTAAAATTGCCGATTTTTGAGGTATTCGCAAGAAATGTGCATAAAAACAAAATATTTTTACTATATTTTGATTAGTTTTTATTTTATATTATTTTGTTTTATTTTTGTCCGTAAGGAGGCAGCTGATGCACTTGAAGGAGAAGGTCTCGATAAACAGGTTGGTCATCGAATCATTACATTTTTACAAGTATTTTGGAATTAGGCATAGCTCCAATAAAAAGTCATCAAAGCGTAAGCGAGAACCTTGTATTTATCTGTACCTGCGCTCATTGCAGATTGTGCTCCTATTTTGCTCCGCTTTTATGTACGCTACAGAGTGCTATTAACAGATGTAGACTGCAGAACTTCATAGATTTGAATTTGAGCAGCATTGCATTTTAATCATGTTCTTGTAGTCGGTAATTTAATAGTTTACTATGCTAGATTTACAAAGCTATAATGCCAGAAAAGAAATTATTGTAAACCTTTATTTCTGTGAAAATATCTCCATAAATTTGGTGAAGTACCTCTCCATACAGCAAGCAAGCCCCACTTACTCTTTGTAATCTTCAAAGATATCTATTATTCTTTACTGTTTTAATGCTTTTAAGGATTACGAAATGAGTTTCTGGATATCTCAAGTTGAAAATGGTAACACATAGGAATACCTGCCTCTCATTTTTTACTCTGTACAGCACATAAATATGGAAGAAGTGAAGATAGTGCTGAGATATATAGGTACTCAAAGTAAAAGTAAACTTTTTGATGGCCAGCTTGTAATTTCTTCAAAACATAAAAAGAAAGAATCATTAGAATTGTTTCAAAAGTGATTATACATGGATGAATCTTCAGCATCTATCTCTCCTTTATTTTCCTATATACATAGATGGTCTGAAAATCTTCCAATATAATAAAGGTACAAGACATTTTTTTCAGAATTTTTTGTTCAACATAGTCTCCTTGTAACTCTACACACTTCTCCCAGCGATGCTCCCATCCCTGTAACCCGTCCAAATAGTACTCGGCGTTTTTCTCGGCAAAATAATTGTTCACGAACGTGATTGCCTTTTCATTTGACGAAAATCTCTGTCCTAGGAGCGCAATTTTCAGATGAGGGAACAAAAAGAAGTCGCTTGGAGGCTAAATCTGGTAAGTAAGGTGGATGCTCAAGCAGCTCAAACCGTAATTCGTGGTTTCTCGCCACTGCAACCGCTGAAGTGTGAGACGGTACGTTGTCTTGGTGAAACAGGATTTCCTTTTTCTGCAAATGTGTCTGTTTTTCCGCAAGTTTTGCCTTCAGATTGTCAATTAATGATGCGTAGTATGATCCTGTAATGGTCTTTCCTTATTGAAGATAATCGATTAAAATAACTCCATGACTATCCCAAAAAACAGTCACCATCACTTTCCCAGTCGAAAAAACAGCTTTTGCTCTTTTGGAGCCCGTTCCTCCTTTGCAGTCCACTGTTTGGACTGTATGTTTCTTTCGGGCGTATAATGGTGTATCCAAGTTAAATCTACAATAATTAATCGGCACCAAAACTCGGAGCCTCGGCGCCTAAACTGCTCCAATAATGCGTTGGAAATGTTCATTCGAACACGTTTTTGATCTAACATGAGCAAACGCGGTACCCAACGCGCAGACAGCTTTCTCATTTCTAAATGTTGATTTAATATTGACAAACAGGTTCTTTTGACATGTTTATAAGCTTCTGCTATCTCTGTCACTTTAATTCAGCGGTCGTCTAGCACCATTTTTTGAACTTTGGCGATTTTTCGTCCGTAGTTGTAGTTTTTGGACGTCCCGAACGTTCATCATCTCCCAAGCTCTTACGGCCACGTTTAAATTCAGCTGCCCAAAATTTCACTGTGGTAAATGATGGTGCAGAGTCCCCATACACAGAATCCAAATTATCTTTGATTTGCGTAGGCGTATTTCCTTTCAAAAACATATATTTAATGACAGTTCGATACTCGATTTTGTCCATTTTCATAAAACACTCACATCAACTCACTCAAACGTCTGTTACATAGCTGAACGTTCAACGGATGTACAACAAAATTCACTAGCTTTTATTTACGAGTGCTGCCATCTTCATGTTGATGTCGGAAACTTTTCAAACCATCCTTGTAACTTCACATTTGTGCACAATATAATCATTTTTTCTGTCTTCACTTTTACAAGGTAGAAGTAAGTAAAGCCTTCACAAATCATTGGTTATAAGGTATGCGCCGGTGAATCGAATCAGCATTTTAAAAATACTTCACAAAAGCCTTATTTGTCGCGTAAATGTGAAAGCTCTTACCTTATATTGAGCCCTGGACATTCTAGATTGAGTTCAATGCAAAGTTTTTCATGAAGAACTATCTGTATACCTTTGTTTTCATTTTTATTCCAAGAGGAAATTAATACTAATCACCGCAATTGGGGGATGAATTGGATTGTCATATCGGACGAATCGGAATGGAAAGGAAAGCTGTCAAACTTTCAATTTCAGTACATAATGTAATCATGAGAACAAAATAACAATTTCTAAACTTTATTGCTGCTTTCCCACAGCGCCCATTCTCCATTTTCCTGTCCTGCGCCGTGGCGTAGTGGGCTGATGCATCATGTCCTGGTTCCCTGCCATGGAATGAGGCCCGGGTTCGTACCCACCCTTGGGTATGCGGATTTTAAGTCCTGGGTATAGGGCAGGTGCCCACTCAGCATCGAGAGGAAATTGAGGAGCTTAGGATAGGTAAGCGGCACTAGCCAACTTTCGGCTGGGGGCTGAGATGCTGATGACATCTCCTCGTATCGGTTGCATGATTGCCGACCTCTACCTTGTGTATGTGAGAGTGATGCCGGCAGTCGGGTTGGCAGTCCCTGGTCCGATATGGACTCTAGAGCCACGGGTTTAACGGGTGTTTTCCATTCTTCGAGGCTCATTTGAGCATCATTTCACTCATTTCATTTATCCTCCAATACGACTTAACGATGAAGGACATAAATAAAAAATAAAAAGTTGAATCCCGCGCCTTAACTTAATCTGTTTCGCCCACTATTTTAGCGGTATTTATTTTTGCACATTTACAGCACTGATTAAGTAACTATCATTACAACAAGGAGGATTATGAGTCCAAGAAGTTCTTTATTTTTTTTTTATTATTCAAGTTTCTGGAGCAATTTAAATACATATTCGTTATAAATCTGTATTAAAGAACTTAAAAAATAATAAAATGTCATAAATGGAGCAATTACATGTCTCCTTTCCGGAAAAGAAGCTCGATTTCTCACTTAGACTGAAGAAACACAGTCGTATTACACACTTAACTGTGTCAGGAGTTAACTTCTTCGCCCACAAAGGTCGTTCCAACACAACACGCTAAGTCCCCTAAGGAACAGATTTTGAAAAACTAATCCGAGATCGCCCACCAATCCTAATCACCTAAGCTTAAATCTACCAACTCTAAACTATTCCCAACCAAGAATTGCCTGGATTATTCAGATCCAAACAAAAAAAAATTATTTCAAAAAATGTACACACAGCGATGCACTCAACCGTTGAGGAGCTTAGGCTATCGATGTATTTTTTTATCTTGAAAAGTGCAGAGCGATGCGCAGCGGTATCTGGACGAGTCCACCTCAGAACGGTTACAAATGGAGGGGAGAGCGGGTCAGTTGCGTACCAGTTGCGAGCAACTAAACACGTGCAGAGCTACTCGTAACACTACAGCTTGTTTCAAAATGTGCTTGTCTCCTGGTTCCAAGAGAGCATTTATAAATGACGCATCCTAGCAGCACATTAGGAAATAACGTGCTACATTTAAAAACACCAGAAGTAATAACCAATATCCATAGATTTATAAAAAAACAAAGGTCTGGATCAGCTATAGAAATCTGGGGAAGGGTATCTGAGGCAAGTTGTGTCTGAAAGCAGTTTAGGAGAGTTATTAAGGAAAGAAAAGTCATTGGTGCTAATGCCCCCCAGGGGCCTACTTCGGTAGGTACGGATTTGGCGTACCCGGGGTCCCAAGCCAACAGTCTCCCTCGTGTGGGCTCCTCTTCGTGGTTGAGGGAGACGGTCAACAGGCCCACCCACGTGTAGGCCATGCGTGGAGGCCCGTGGAGAAGGTTTTTAGATTCTTGTCTAGTTTAGAATTTAGGATTTAGTGGACGAAATTTTTAGTAGGTTTTGATTGATGTTTTTATGTACGTGTATTTTTAATAGGTTTTGTTACACTAGTACAGCTTTTAGAAAGTTTTATATCTGGCTTTTGCCATGACTAGTTTTTTAAAGGGGGCTGATGACCGCCGTAGTTGAGCGCCCTTATGTATATATATATATATATATATATATATATATATATATATATATATATATATATATATATATATATAAGAACATGCACAAAATCTACTTTGGATGTTTTAATTCAGAAGTAGAGAAGTAGTTAGGCGAACTATGAATAATTTTTAAAGCACAGAAAAACAAAGACCAACTTTGAAGAAAATGCTTATGAAGCTAAAAGTTCTACTGACTTCCAAGGCAGTCTCTGAACATTAAGAAGAGCTCTTTTGAAGCTAGGATTATTTGAAAAAAAAAACACTAAGCGTGACAGACAAATTTTAATCGAACATCGCACCATACGTGCAAAAAAGCTTAAGTATTTACGAAATGTTCCGAGATATCGAAGTGAAGTTTATATAGTTCATATTGTCACCCAATTAGCGGTAGGCATGAGGGCAACAGCTGTGAGGAAACCAGAGGCGGCCAAGCCACGCCTCCCATTAGTCTCTGTCACTAACTGAGGGGTGGTTAGGGAAATGTCACTTGTCCCTGGGCGCTTCTCTCCCCTTCTCCTGCCCTCCGGAACTTTCGTGGTGATCGGCGGGAAACCAGAGACTTCTAGAAAAACAGTGACATTCCTATAAAAAGGGTTTCAGAGAGACAATCAGTCAGTCACAGTTCTTGGTGTAAGAATGCAGTGCTAGTGTACGACGAGAAGACTGTGTGAGAGCATCGGAAGATTGTACGTAATTACGAGTGCAAGTGAAATTGTAACGGACGAACTGGTGAATCGTAATTGTGTGCATTACGTAATTCTGTGTAATTGGCAAGAGATTAACTGTAAGTCGGTGGAAATAAAGAACATTTTTGAGTGGTGAAATTGGACTTTTCATTTCACGAACCCACAAAGTCGCACTGGTGTCAGGAAGCGGGAAAGCAACATCACCGAACATTACAACCATGGACGCGGCATTGGAAAAGATTTTGGAGAAGATGATGGAAATGAAGGCCGAACTGACCTCGGAAATGAAGACGGCCAACGACGACATCACCGCAGAGTTGAAACAAATGAAGACGGCCAACGACAACATCACCGGGAAGATGGAAGAAATGAAGGCCGAATTAACAGCGAAGATGGAAACGGCAAACAACAACTTTGCCACGACAATGACCGCTAAGATGGCCGAACTGACAACGGAGATGAGGGAGGCGAACGAGGTCCTCGCCGCCAAGTTTGAGGAACGGTTGGCCGGCGTGAGGGATGACGTCACGAATCTGGGCAAGCGGATGGGTCAAGTAGACGACCGCCTTAATGATTTAGAGGAAAAGGCCGACAACATCGCAAAACCCCTCACCCGCCTGACGGAGGAACACCGGCCTTATGTGTGGACAGAGGACGCCGAAAACCCTTTCCAGCACCTAAAGGAGACTCTGTGCAGTGCTCCAATTTTGGGTTTCCCACAACCGGGTGGCGCCTTCATTGTGGACACCGAAGCTAGCGACCATTGCATTGGAGGTGTCCTATCGCAGATCCAGGACGGCCATGAGCGGGTGATAGCCTACTACAGCAAGAAGCTATCCAAGGCAGAGAAGAACTACTGCGTCACCCGATGAGAATTATTGGCGGTAGTAAAGTCCGTGGAGCACTTCCATAAGCACCTGTACGGTCAGCCATTCCACCTGAGGACTGACCATTCCGCCCTAACCTGGCTATTGAGCTTTAAGAACCTGGAAGGCCAGACGGCACGTTGGGTCCAGAGGCTGCAGGAGTACGACTTCACCTCGGAACATCGTAGAGGGAAGAGCCACGGTAACGCAGACGCCATGTCCCGAAGACCCTGTCCAGTAGAGTGCGGCCAGTGCACAAGAGTGGAAGAGAAGGAGCGTGCCGCAGCAGTCCGAGTAGTTGTGGCAGTGCCTGCGGACGGCTGGGATAGCGCAGGCCTGAGGAGGGAGCAGCTGGCGGACGCAGACTTGGGGCCACTCTTGAGGGAAGTGGAGGCAGGGACAAGACCAACCTGGGAGGACATTACACCAAGGGGCGCCACCTACAAGTCGTACTGGGCCCAATGGGACTCGCTGAAGACCAGAGAGGGCGTGCTGTTCCGGGTATGGGAGTCACCCGATGGGAAGGCGCAGAGAGAACAGTTGGTACTTCCCCGGAGTAAGGTCCCGGAAGTCTTGGAGGAAGTGCACGCCGGTACTTCAGGAGGACACCTGGGAGCGAACCGAATGATTCACAAACTACGACAGCGCTACTACTGGCTGAGACTCCGAGCAGATGCTGGTGGTACACCTGGACCGCCTAGCCTGCTACGATGGTGCTGTTCGGGACGACCAGCTTTGAGGAGGGAGCAGTGTCACCCAATTAGCGGTAGGCATGAGGGCAACAGCTGTGAGGAAACCAGAGACGGCCGAGCCACGCCTCCCATTAGTCTCTGTCACTAACTGAGGGGTGGTTAGGGAAATGTCACTTGTCCCTGGGCGCTTCTCTCCCCTTCTCCTGCCCTCCGGAACTTTCGTGGTGATCGGGGGGAAACCAGAGACTTCTAGAAAAACAGTGACATTCCTATAAAAAGGGTTTCAGAGAGACAGTCAGTCAGTCACAGTTCTTGGTGTAAGAATGCAGTGCTAGTGTACGACGAGAAGACTGTGTGAGAGCATCGGAAGATTGTACGTAATTACGAGTGCAAGTGAAATTGTAACGGACGAACTGGTGAATCGTAATTGTGTGCATTGCGTAATTCTGTGTAATTGGCAAGAGTTTAACTGTAAGTCGGTGGAAATAAAGAACATTTTTGAGTGGTGAAATTGGACTTTTCATTTCACGAACCCACAAAGTCGCAATATGGATGAAACTTATATAAATACAGCACATACTGGACCATATGCCTGGAGTGAAATACGTTACAGGGACTCTGCAGCGATATTGAAAGGCCGACAGTTGTTTATCATGCCTGCTGGAGGAGAACAGGGTTTTGTTCCAAACGCCTATGTACTATTTAATATCCAACAAAAGCGTGGAGATTACTACCACAGTAAGAATTACAACTTAGTTTATAAGAGCTGCCAAACTGGCTTCGAGAATGAAATTTGCTTTTAGACACCTTATGCACCATCCTCCCCTCTCGTAATCTTACGCGTGTGACGCATTGTGGCGATAGGTGCAATACCCCCACCACAGTTGCTACTCATCCCTACCGCGCAGGATTCCTGTCAAGATAAAATAATACATCTTGTACCTCCCTTCTTTACACCAACCTAAATTCAAACCGCCATCCTCTAAAAGCTACATTTCCGTCATACGTGGTTAAGTCCCTCCTAGGACTTTCCCTCAGCCTGCCAACAGCACGATGACCTATGCTTAACCTTAATTATTGCATTTCAGTGTTATAGTTTACACACAAAAAAGAGTATCGTTGATTTCCCTTATCGATTATTAAAATTCACATTACTTATACTATACAGACACACTTTGTACCAAATTAAGCGCTTAATATTTCTAAATACAGGTTTACAAGAAGGCGTACACACGTTTCCACTGGTACAGTAAATAATACCTAAGTCCGCAAACAGTATTGTTATCTAACTTAACAACTCTAAAAGTAACTAGAATTAAAGTAAAATTCGATAAAGATCATTTTGAATTAATATCTGCTTAGAAAACCCCATCCTCTCAGTTTGTGCCATATTTCTGTTTTCGCATTTCGTCATCTCGTTCAGCTCTACTATTAAGAGATTTAAACCTAAAGGAATCACAAATCTAAACGATCACTAACTCCATGAATGTAGCAGCAGATAAACAAACATATTCCTCCAATAATGTAAACTTTCCTCCTGGTACCCTATACATCAGTGTTCATAGAAATATCCTATTTCCGCTGTACAGTGTCATGTATTACTGAATTAACAGCTCTTGATTACCACTGCCAGTACTAGTTATCTTTCAGCTAAAAACAAACACAATATAGCAAATATTACGGCTCATTATTGGCTTTGTTCACTGGGAAAAGCTTTCAAACTACGTACTGTCAGTATACGTTTATACATTCAACGTATGTTCAACATACTGATGCATCAGGCATAGATAATGCAGATAAATAATTTACCTAAAATATTTATTTTTCGCATCAGAAACAAAGACGACATTTTAAAAAACAAACGCCTTAATAAAAGGTATTCGTCATTAGTGGCAACAAGAAATGGGGGTGTAGGTCAGAAAAATAACCCCCAAGCCTCCGGACCTTTAAAGGTTCATTAATTACATAGCCCCCAAGCCTCCCGGTTCCAGTCCTAATTACATAGACCCAAAGTATCCCTGTCGAAACAAGTACAGTTCCAGTTTGGTGTTTATAATATTTGATAAAGCATTACATACTTCTAGTTGAAGATGTTACTCTTTTGCGTTTATGATTAATAACAAACACGGCTTTAATACCAAAATAAATTAAATCTCTAATGCTTAAATTTGAATTAGTGCTTTTAGTTCCAGTTCGTTTGGCGTTACCCAGGGTGCAGCACCAGTAGGCGAAGTGGCTCGTACACTAAAAGATTCCACATTTACCAGCTTCTTCATTATTTATTTTCTGTAATTTACTCACAATGGATCTGCAGTTAGATTATTTAATATTCGTTATTTTAATATTCTAAATCTATATCATACTTTCATATGTATTTTTCGTCTTTAAAATAAGCTTTATTTTTCCTTTTAGATTTTATTTACATGCTGTGTCTCCAGGTTTGGTTTTATAAGAAATGGATTTCACGTATTCCATTTTTGAAATTTTTTCCAGCTTTGAAATTTTCTACTTGGTGCATCATGATTTTCATTTGTTGAGGAATTAATTGTAGTTTAAGTATCAAGCTGAATTTGCTTCAGTACTTAGAAACATCTATACAGATCTGGGCTGCAGGAGTAAACTGATTTAGTATCCAGCTGAATTTGCTTCAGTACTTAGAAACATCTATACAGATCTGGGCTGCAGGAGTAAACTGATTTAGTAACCAGCTGAACTTGCTTCAGTACTTAGAAACATCTATACAGATCTAGGCTGTAGGAGTGTACTGATTTAGTATCCAGCTGAACTTGCTTCAGTATTTCAACAAATCTATACATATCTGGGCTACAGGAGTAAAAGTGATCGTTGTATTTGCTGTGGAAACATTCGCAAGCGTTGGTAGCTCTGTCTATTGCAATTTAGTTCTGCCCACATGGAATGAGGAAAGAGTGCATTTTCGTCGGTGTAAATTTCCACAAAATAGTCGCAAAACATTTGCAGTTTTTCATTGCCATGAAGTTTTCAGCAAAACAGTCAGCAGCCATATCAAGAACCAGCCTTTTTTTTTTTTTTTTTTTTTTTTTTTTTTTGTAATTTACGTCCTCCAACGTTAAGTCATATCGGACGGTGAATGAAATGGGCGAAATGATACTTAAATGTGTCCAGGGTCCATGGAGCTTAAAGCTACCCGACATTTGTCTTTATGGATAAGGGAAAATCCTGGAAAAAACCTTATCCAGGTAACTCACCCTGACCAAGATTTGAGCTCGGAACCTCTGTAACGTGAGGCAGACACGCTACCACCTACGCTACCAAGGCGGGCTAGATCGAGCATTGGCAAACCAAATATGTAGTTCAGAAATTCTCCGATTTCATTACTGGAATAGAAGTCATGTGCAAGTCGCAAGTTTTGTATCTTTCGCCACCAGCTTTGTGTTAGATGAAATTTACATCCTTGGATTTTAACATCAGTCCACACTTCTCTTTCAGAATTCATGATGCTTTATAAATTTCCATCAACATATATTGTGCCATACTGACCGAGTACTCTGAGGCTTCCGGGTTCACAAAATACTACAACTTTCTTCGCAGCATCATTGTGTAGCAAAAACTCGGCGCCATCTAGTTTTCACATTTAATGTGTTCAGAATATCATGAACCTCCTCTATACTCGTGAGTAATTCTGGCAGAATTTTCCGCCTAGCTTTATATATGAACCTACGCAAACTGTGGACGACTCCAGTGGTTTCTTCTTCCCTGTGTTCTCTCTTCAGTTGCCGGTATATTAGTTTTCATGGCCTTTCACATATATCTTCGTAGCTTTTCTCTTTAGATTTAGAAGTACTTTCTGTCCCTGAATTTTGTCACTAGGTGGTGCCTCGTGGTTATGGTCCTCTTTAATATCCGGTACATCTACTATGTCTTCAATAGAAAAGATTTTAATAGAACTTTTGCAACTTTTAACATTGCACGTCCATCGCGCTACCCACTTCTAGAACAAGAGTATAACTGTACCAAAGTAAAATGTTCCTTCCTGTCCTATTCAATCAAATTTCAGTCTCGTCGGAAAACATGTTAACTGCTTGCTAATTACACCTTTTTACCCGAGAGGCTTGGGGGTTGTTACCTGCTTACCTGGGTATGGGAGGCTTAGGTCCTTTACCCAGAAATGTAGCCTCACGGCAAATAAACGTAATATTCTCATAGACAAAGTCCAATATGGGATATATCATTCTCGATTACTGATTTCAAACGTACTGTTTTCTGCTTCCAAATCTCAGAACTCTCTTTGGCAAATGATTCCTTAAAGAGCTAAATCTTATTTCCTCAATGTAAAGAGAACATAAGATTATGATTGAGATAGAATTTAAATGCTTCCTACACGAAGATATTTTCCCTCCAGTTCAAAATAAATAAGAGCAGACTATCAGTAAACGAACTTATCAGTATAATCTCAAGGCAAAGTGTCAAATAGCATTACTCCTATTTCAATATAGAAACTTAAATATATTAACTAATGCCACAGCAAAAATCCACCTAAACCTGACTAATATAATAGTAAAATGCTAACAAGCAGGTTTTTGTTTACCTGTCTCAAAGATTCAATACTGTCACCGATGATATTGTTGTGCTTGCCGCGACAAGCGGGAGCCGGGCGCGTAGGCAGGAAAGCTGGACGCTTGGCAAGAGAAAGAGACAGAGAGAGAGGCTCCAAAATTTTCTGTATTTCTCTTGCCGCCGCGAATGTTCTCGGAAGGTCTACGGCATTCTAGAAACAATGACTGGAGGTATAAATACCAGTGAAGTATTAGAAGCAGCGAGTTGTGTGGTGGTTATTGCGACAATGGATGTTTGAAGTGCACCGCAATGACTTCTTTCAGTTGTTTACGTGCGGCGGAACACCGAGTTGACCTTGGAGACAGCTGATTGTTTTTTTGCTGCAATAAAGTGTTCTAAATTTCTAAAAGCCAGACTTTTGATTCTACGTAACCCTCGCAGTCACAATACTTTATTAGGAATTCAACAAAGCTCACAGTGATTGTTTTTCATAAATTTTGCAAATCAAAATAACTACCATTTAACTACAGTTCAGTCATTCTATTACTAATACTACGGATATTCCAAAATACCACCTGTACTTTTAAATTCTTAATATGTAAACACGTCATCCGAAATATAAATTACATATTTTGAATTAGATTTTAGACCACCTTTCATAGCTTTGAAAACTTGCAACGCCGTAACTGTCTTCTTAAGTAATTCTCAAGCATTCTGCAAATAGAGTATGATAAGAGTGACTGCTGCAATTATACATAACTGAAACATAAGACTGTTTATCTAGATATTTACCTGCATTTTAGCTTATCGATAATGTTAGGTTCGCGTTGAGACAACAGCTCTACTGATATCTGCCGGCGTTCCGCAAGGATCATTTCTTTCACCTCTGTTATTTAACCCGGCATTCCTGAAGTACAATCCAGCCAGGTTATATCTTTCTGCTTATTCAAACTCCAAGCTATAGATACAATTAAATCTCTCTCTTTCTCTCTCTCTCTCTCTCTCTCTCTCTCTCTCTCTCTCTCTCTCTCTCTCTCTCTCTCTCTCTCTCTCTCTCTCTCTCTCTCTCACTGCTCTCTACTTCACAACTTGGTGTATTTCATTCAGTAATGGTAGAACAAAAGCTAAAGGTTATCTCTTGTACCTGTTCATAATTTTGCTTTTAATTCTCTGGCCAAGTAATCCTTGCAGACATAACTATCTTGCCATATCGTCGAGGCGAGACTAACTTCAAACATCCATACCAAAAATATCACTACGCTTGATGCCTTAAGAATCACTAAATTATATCCTTCATGACCAAATGTTCTGATTCGAATTATTCTGTTCTTCTGTTCCTCTCCAGTTCGACAAATTCCTGCATGTGCGTCACCCATATGGATACAGCTAAGCAGAACACATACACCCTATTTAAATTAATCAACACATATTTCTCACAAATCCTCCATAATTCACAAAAAATATGCTATATCATGATTTACACTTTCTCCCAATCAAACATTGTTTCAAATACTTACTCTCCTCCAATATGTTAACCACATTCTAAGATGTTAGTATTCATAACTAATTATTTTATTCTCGTACGGCAGAATAATGTAATGTATTTAAGCTCCAACAATAAAGTATATCACTTTTATTGAAGTAATGTAAATGTAAAAATTATATTTAATTCTGGGTTATTTACTGCAAATCCTCCTCATAAATGTATTGTCAATCATTTGTACATTCGTGAAACCTATATGGCCAAACTCATATGGAACAAAATTATATTCTTTAATAACTAAGCAATTTTTTGTATAATACGAGGGTATGCTGATAAATTTCGGGCCTCATAATGAAAAAATTGAAAATTTTTCCCCTTTATTTCTCAATATAATCTCCATAAAGGCTATTACATTTGTCATATCGGTGTTCTAATTTAATTAAACCATCTCTGTAGTGCGATTTAACATGGTCCTCAAAATAGCTGTTTGCTGCACCAGTGATCTCGTTGCTGTGAAATCTTCATCCTCCAAGACATTTTTGAGGTTCGGGGACAGGTGGTAGTCACTAGGTGCTACATCTGACAAATAGCGTGAATGTTCAAGCAATGCAAACTTTAATTCACACATTTTTCTCATTCCAATGACTGAACGATGGGCCGAAACATTGTTGTGGGGAAACAAGATTGTTTTTCCTTTGCCAAATGAGGTCTTTTCACCTCATCACTCAAACGTTGCAGTAATCTTGCGTAGTAGTCACAGTCCTAAAAAGAAAAGGAAGTATATGTGTGTACCACAATAAATGGGAAGAAACGTATTCATGTGTTAATCCAGTAAAAAATAATTATTATAACCCTGAAGAAGGCCACAGAGTTAAGATGGTTGAAAGCTTGGAATAAGAAAACATCATTTGGCTACAATCCCGAGAATCCATCGTAATGAATTAACGCCGAGAAAGCTTTAAATCTCTCATAAATGAAATTCTTGGTTTTGCTTTCAATATACTAGCTTCTAACGCTCATTATGAGCAAATATTTTCAACGATCAACGACAAGTAGTCTGATGATAGCAACCGTTGTAATGTAAACCTAATAAAAGCTGAGTTACAAATTACTGTCAATTTTTATTACACTTTTCAAGAATATATAGAGTAGGCAAAATGTAATCGTAAACTTCAAGCTGATGCTAAAGGTGTACAAAAATACACTTTCAAGTAAAATCCATATGTACTTTGTAATAATTAATGTTGTTTTTTTTTATTTTATGTGCAACTAGTTTAGGGATATATTAATAGTTAAGCGGATGGTCCCGTAGCTCAGTCGGTAGAGCACCTACCTGCCGTGCTAGGGGTCCCGGGTTCATTACCGGCAGTGGGGTTGAGGATTTCTCTCCGACCAAGATAATTCCTCATCTTCCCCAAAGTCTGGAAGTATGAATGAGAGTGTAAATGTGTGTGTGATCTAATGATTAAAACCCAACGAATACGAATTAACAACTTCGATATGTTCCAAAAGGAGAACGGCCACCGATATGACCATTGGTGTTAAAGGCGGGGTATAAATGGAATAAAAAAAGACTTAAATATGTATCAAATTAACTAGTCTCCCGTGTTTTGAATAAAAAGGTTAGTTGAGACTCTCGCCTACAGTTGTTGGGCTTCATCAGGCTGAACCTCACGAGACGACCAGACTGTGCTATTGTAAGGCGTAGCTCGAGGAGGCCTAAAATAGGGGGCACGAAACTCGACAACAGTCACAACTAGACGCGGACTTTCGTGGAAGACTCAAATGCCATGGACATTTAACGCCGAAGCCTACGCAGTGTATCGCCCGGTATCTGACTCATCTTAATGTTCATTATGATAGCCCTTAATGATTAAATATAAAGATATTAGCCCTTTCCGTAGCTTGTGGGTATATATAGATCTAAGGTGATATTAGCCGTGGGACATATCCATGAGTATTTCTGACTACCCGTATTAAAACATATATTGAAATATATATTAGAAATACATACTTACGTATATTTGTAACACCTAGCTTAGAATAAAAGTTCACTCTGGTTCCCAAGAGTACCCGATTAAATAGAGGGCATAAACGATATAAACGATATAGCAAGATACTGTATCTACTTAACAAAACCTTTAAATGAAAGTTTTAAACCTAAATAAAAAATAAAAAATTATTCATAAAATTAAGGATAAAAATAAACAAAATACAGAACACACATAATATAATCAATAATTTGAAATTAAGCACTTAATTTTGCCAAAATAGTTCAATTATAGTATTCAATTACTATAAAAATAGTAGTGCGATTTTACAGTACGCTGATCAAATCAAACCCTTATTCAAAAGATATGATGTAGAAGTAAAGGGTATCGAAGACAAAACATTCAGCTTCCGGCTTAAAACACCACTTTATTACGAAAGAAACAAGATATGTCAATTCTGCCTTATGGCTTTGGGTTTCTCAGTTAATTTTAGTTCGTAAAGTATATAAGGATGTCAGGCTCACACCACAATATCCATTTATACACATAACACTAGGTAAACGTCAGTCTCAAATAATCAAATCTTCCTATAGTAATGGGTTTTTTTCGAGTTAATTTAGCCCTATGACATAGTCTTATATCACACTTTTACAGAGATTTTACGCTTCACTAGAATCGAACCGAAAGTTAGTCTCAATATATTTTAAATCTATGAATGATAATGGGTAACTGAGCTAATTTTAGAATTATCATGTAACATCAACAAAGAATTGAATGCTCTCTGCTTGATTCTTTTACACTCAGTAAGAATTGCAACAAAAGCAAGCCACAAAACAGGTAAACATTGCTTTAAACGAGTCTCTGAGTGAATTTTAGCGATATGCGATTGCAAGCTTGCATCACACCGATCAACAATTTTTACATTAAATGAGAATCAAACAAAAAACAAGTCTTTTGTCAATGCAGTCCGAAAGGTTTACGGTATACACATATCTCAGTGATATTTTTACGCTTATACCAAAAGAATTTTGATCTCCAAGGTGTGAGGGCCGATCCTATTGCACATGAACTGTGCATGTAATGTTGTGTACATACACCTTCATACAAGCAGTAGAAAAATGTATTATTTTTATGTTTTATATCAATAATCGTGCAAGCCTGCCGTGAGAAAGTAATTCGCCGTCATACACATCTGTCTGACAGCAAAAAGGAAGCATGTTACCTTGAACAGGCCTTCAAGGACAGATAATGCCAGGAAGCGACTCGTATTACTATTACGCAAAATGCCTTTGACGACTGAAGTTTCGGTGTCTTCCAAGTCCATAAAAGATTACTGCATCCGACAAGTATATACAAGCTAGTACAATGCCAACCGTTTGAGTAATATAGTACAGCAAGTAATAGTGAGAGCAGTCTGCTACTTCGAGCTGAGTGTGATACGTTCCAAGATCGGAGATAGGGGTCGGCAGGAGGTGGAACGGGTAGGAAGCAATTCATGGGTCGGTAAGTATGCCTCAGGGCGAGGGATCGCCGAGCTATGGAACCGGCAGCGAAGCCGTTTAGTGTGAATATTGCAGGTGTATTCAGAACTAGTGTGCAGCTCTGTGCTAGAGGTGGACCTGTGAGTAGGTCAGAAAGATTATAGCAGCATAAAGAGCTCGTGCTAGAGAGACTTAGAAAAACATTATAGAGACGTTTCGAAATGTAGTATTTGTGTAAAAGAAAGTCTGATTGTAAGTTAGCAGTGAGCTAACGTTTTTGGTGAAAACAAAGAACATTTGAAGCTGACATCTGTTTTTTGTTACAATATATAATATCGATCCTTTCCAAGAATTTGCATGACGATTCAATGGCATGTGAACTACACAGTAAGAGTTCTGTATGAGATGTATTAGGTTTTTTCGTCACTACAAGAATGTTATTTGTTACTCTTAGAATATTTGATGCAATGGAAACAGCGTATGTCAGATATGACAGATACAACTGCTTCTCGAGGTCTCTGTATTAAATTCATTGTTGCTTAGTATTAACTAATTTTAAACTTAAAATTTAACCTGATGAAGCAGCCATATCCTAGGAAAAGCATACATAAATGTAGGTCTTAAAGGTATGTGTATGAGGAATAGAAATACTAGATCAACTACAACAGGTGAGTCAGCTGTCCCTATTTATTCTTATCTATTCTGTTTCAGAACTTGAAGGAAAAATCGCGTTATATGGCACAGTAGCCGTTTGTTAAGATATTTTAGTACATTTAATATATATGTATTTCATGATATAAATTATTTTAGTTCTAAATTTGTTTTCTCTCGATCTCCTTTCTTTTTCTCCTAAGACAATAGGCCTCTTTCAACCCTTACATTAAACATTTCTACTATTTCGGTTGAGTAAAAAGTATGGAACAATCAATGCCTGTAACCCCGCTGTTGTAACTCTATGAAGTAATAACTTTTAGATAAGCTGTAAGACATCAATATGCCCTCATATTACTTTTATTACAAATAAAGGGTGTGTGTTTCTTTTTTATTTAATTGCAACATTTCTTTTTTCTACACTCCTCCAGTTCTACACTCCTCCAGTTCTCAAGTCTCAGAACGTACAAACAAATATCCTTTCAAACCTCAACTTAAATATATTAGGACCTTACTGCATGTGTACTGAACAGAGGAAAACGCAGCATTACTTCAAATTGAAGTTTTGAATTAAACAATACAGCAGGCTACTTCAGTAAGTAGTTTGGATTGAACAAATACAGATAAAAGCTAAGCTAATAAGGACAACAATGCTTACTTCATTGCAAAATTTTCCTGAAAGTAAATCAGTCATGGCGCAACTTAGAGAAAGACAATGAACTGAAATAATAATGATCGGATGTGGCCATAGTAGGAGGACCCAAGAAGAGGTTTGTGTCTTGTTTAATGAAATGCATCCAGAACGAAGGATTACTCATTCTACGGTAAGAAAAATTTTGAAAAGGTTCAATGAAACTGGAAGTGTTAAAAATAAGTTAAAATCTGTAAGGACAAACCGAGTTACAGATAGTGGTTGATATTTTATTATCACTGGAAGAAAACCCACATTTATCTAATCGCCAGCACATTAAGGAAGGCAAATGGTGAATTGCCTAAATCATGAAGTTCCAGGAAGATGGTTTGGCAGAAGAGGAAGTATTGAATGGCCGCCAAGATCTCCTGGCCTGAACCTCTTGGACTTTTTCTTGTGGGGATATTTGAAATGGAAGGTTTACAAGGCCTTATCAAGAGATACTGAAGAGTTAAAGCGAAGAATTGGACAATAAATACAGATGATCTGGCGAATAGTGTTACTGGAAATATTTACTAATTTGAAAGACAGACTTTAGAAGTGTTTGGCAGTAAATGGAAACCATTTTGAGATCGTTTTGAAGTAAATTCATCATGTGTTACAACACTGCACCATTAATTTTGTTATGAATGTGTTTTCTTGGTTTAAATTCCATATGCTATAATACGTCCTAGTAATTAAAATTACACTAGCACTAAGCACTGTTCATTACCCAATAGAATGTAAGGAGTTAACAAATTACGGGAGAAAAATATGGGTTGAGAAATGGGACGGTGTAAGTAAAGAGATATTGATTGGCAGTACGCATGCTAACGGGGATGAGAGAAAAGAAAAGTAGATGTATAGGAGATTTCTTATATAGGATAAGAGAAAGTGGATTAGGATAAAAGAAGAAAAGGTCAAGAAGAAATGACACATAGCTGCTCAGGAAAACCAAAGGCCAGGGGACCTGAGTCAGCAAGTAAATCTTACGTCAGCAATTTTAGGTATTTGTACAGGAGGCATAATACAGCAAGTTCAATGTTAAATTTATTGTACTGAGATTGTAGTGGAAACCGTACAAATAAATATCAAATATCAATATACCAAATATCAAACAAAGCATATACCTGTACGTTCCGAGAGCTGAGGACCAAACAAATACATGAAAAATAAATGTTACCATTAAAAGAAGTCACGCCGCATTCACAATCATAGCAATACGAAAACATATTGATATCTTATATCTTTTCTAAAAAAATATAACTTCACAAAACTATAACCTGAAAGCTACAAGCACTGTTTCATACTATACACAAATATAATAATTTGTATTATCGTGATGCTCAAAAGGTTACCTTGATTACCCGACACGGACATAACCTCTATCTGTCATTTGTGATTCTTGCGCATTCTATTGGCTGAAGTGATGCGTTCATTGGTGCTTAGCAAACGTCCGAGAAGCGCGCCAGTACTCCTTTCACTTTTCCGAGAATAATCAGTGAGATATCTGAGAAGTTTTGTATTAAAAAAGATAACAGCCATGGTAACCTTTTGATCAGCACGAGAATAACATATAAACTTCACTTATTATATAAGAAATGATGAAAGTTTTCTTATAAATTGATTAGGGTCGCAATTTCGTGAACATTTTATTCACATCCCTCAGATTGTTGAAGGCTCTGGCTGAGGATGTGAATAAAATGTTCATGAAATCGCGATCCTAATCAATTTATAAGAAAACATTCATCATTTCATGTAAGATAAGTGAAGTTTTTATGTTACAAATTATTATATTTGTATATATTTGCTTGCTTCACTGTTAATAGCTTCATATTTTAGTATTTACTGTTTCATACTTTTTATTCATCCCGTGTAATCTCTAGACTATGTAGAACAAGCCGTTTTAGGCCCGGTTGCATAAAAATCGCTAACTACAGTTCATTTATAATCAAAGATCAAAATTGAACTAGGTTTGAGAACCCGCGTGGGTTGTAAAATGTTGATCTTAGATCAGATGAACGCTGATGTGAGATCACAAAAACAAATGCGGCAACATCGCCAAACAGGTTGCAACTTTCGTTGCATTCGAGAATTATCGTAATTATTCGACTCAAGTATAAAGAGTAGCTAATTTAGACATAACAAAAACTAAATAAATCTTTCGCCTTATGGTTATTTGTCCTAGGAATAATGTTATTTTAAATAAACAGTATAAAAATGTACTCCATATTGAAACAGTATTTATCAAAAGTTAACCATTTCGCTTACTTTATCTCCATTATAGGCCCAATGTATATATTTTTCATTTTCGTCTGTTTACAATACTGTGAGCTGCAAAATATAAACAAAAAAGTGAAGCTTTAAGTTACAAATTATTACATTCGTATATAAAATGGAAGTTAAAGCACAAGAGAAGATGCGTTCCGCTAACTTTAAATCTCGCATAACCCTTTTCCTTAGGCATCCTGATGAAATGAGGTCTTAATGCTGCAGTCTCCCTTGTAACTTTGTGTATTGTCCTAAATGCAGTCCCTTTATTTATATTAAATAAATCCCCAATCACCATTTGGAAGCTTTCAGTTGCATAGAACCGTAATGTGAGCAGGATCATAAATATTCGATTGAGTGCATAACTCTTCAGGGTTTGTGTTCTTAACTGTGCATGTAGCCTATGCTCCAGTTCTTAAACTACATGCTTTGATAATCGAAATCTAATTCTGAATGTTCTATCATTTAGTTTTGAGATGGAATTTCCTCTATATTGGAAACCTCGAGGATACCTTTCAAATTGAAAATTCTAATCATCAGAGATATCAGAGTAATCTGAATTCTGAAAATAATAAAAATGTATAGGTTATGAACACAAAAAGTGCATCTTTAACATACATTTGTGAAATAAAAAGGCTAATTATTTATACACGTAAAAATGATTTATTTACTATTTATTTAAAGCTGCACTACTTATTTCTTCTCAGAAACTATTGTCTAAATTCTGCAGTTCTGCTGATCTAAGTTCAATCAAGTTAACTGGAGAAAATTCACCAGTTAGATTTGATCTTAGATCAAGAGACCATGGACTTAGATCAATGTTTATACAGCCAAAATTGTAAGTTCATCTTGTTTGAAGATCATTTTCATATGCTTGAACTTAGATTATCTTTTATGCAACCGGGCCTTAATGTATTTACGTAGACGTACGTCTGTTATCGCAATTTGCTTCCATTCCTCGTATGTTTTAAATAGCAATGAGGTTTGTGTTATACAACTGGAAATAGTTCGCTGCTTTTTTATATGTAGGAGCTGCTCTGTGTGTCAGTTACCGCCCGCTAATGCTTACAAAGAGAGACGTATGTCGCGAGGGAATGAAGGTCTGAAAGGGAACATGTACCAGAAAGAGACAGAGGCATGTCACGTAACATTCGGACCACTAGCCAGCGACATGCATCACAGGGAAAATATACTTCGTTGAAGGGGAAGAACCTGCTCCAGCAGCCAGAATGCTGGCGACTCTTTAGGCTTCAGATTTTTAACACAAATTTATAATGTAAAGTCCATTTATTCTAATATTTTATACATAAATTAATCAAATTGACACGCTAGTCTCAAATCCATATTTGGGTCCGTTTATATATATATATGTATATATATATATATATATATATATATATATATATATATATATATACACCTAACAGATGTCTTTGAAATAAATCTCCTTTGATATGTCCATTGTGTTGACAAAACAAACAAAAAATATTTAAATTATCCTCGTGTAAAATACAATTTAAAAAATACATTCTAGCCAAAAGCAACACAACAACCAGAGAACAAAACCGTACCATTGGATATAGTAAAGATCATGAGAAAGCCTATAAAGTGCGGGGCTGCTTCTTCAGAGATCGAATTTACGGTCTCTGACTAAATAAAAAATACATAAACAAATAATACATAGCCAATCAAAGGCCTCCTGGTAGTGCAGGGAGTTACTGCTATGAGCTCGTTAGGGTGGCAACTCCAAGAGGCTCATGCTTGCTTGTCGGTACCTCCTTATCTACGATTACTAGTAATGTTCTCTATTCTGTGCATTGTGTACTTAGATCTATGTGAGATTGTTTCATATCTATGTTCTATAACCTGTTATACTAAGCTTATGATGATGGATCTGTGATATTTCTATAATTTCAACTCTACTATATTTGGTAATCCATCATCTTAAGTTCCCCCTGCGCAACTTGATTTTTGTAATTTACATTGATCCTACTTCTCCTTGAACTGCACTTCAACTTAGCACTGACACTAACACTAACACAGACACTTCTGTTACAAACTACGAGGTAGTGTATTTGTGGGTGGCTTCTCCTTCCAGTTTTCTTCACGTCTGTCTGTCCTTAGCTTGCCACGTCCATAGTGTTCCTGCTGTCCTCCTAAAGTCGTCTGCCCACCGTGTCTTCGGTCTCCCTATCGATCTTGGTCCTGTTCTCGGATCACACATTGTTGTTCTTTGGGTCCATCAGCCGGATCCATTCTGGCGACGTCCCTTCCCATCTCCATTTCAGCTGTTCCGCCAGTGCAGCTGCGGCAGCTATATCTGTCTTCTTTCTTATAGTCTCGTTTAGGCTGATTAATTTCTTATAAGTGTACTTTCCACTACGTTCTACAAGTATTCGTAGGTGTATTCTGAAACACTAATTTAATATGCTTGTATGTACATAAACTAAAAGATTCTATATTTTCTTTCCTTATTCTTTTTTCTAATCAAGCAGAAAACACCAGCAAGCCTTATTACTTGTTCAACTACGAATGGCGTTTTAGACACTTAAACTTTATGCTGTATAAATTAAGCTCCATCATTTCAAAATTTGTTTTTGTAGATATAGTGATCACGACTTTAAAAGCAACTCATTTACTGCAATCATATATTAAAATACATAAACTGTTGAACAAAAAATATAATTTAAAATATGACATAAACGCAACTACAATCACTTAAAAGCATGGTATTAAAACTTTCACACTGACACCTACATAGTTCTTCTGTGACTGCATCCGCAGGAGGAAGGGATGAAGTGAAGTAATGAAGTGACCTCTCTTGGTTGCTGTGTGGTTACACAAAGAACCAACTGAAATTAGAACATTTGAATCCTTTACTGAATACATGATTTGTTGATAACTTTCATGGAACAAATTTTAATCATTTTAAGCTTATCTTCAAATAATGTTTTACATTTTATGAAGTTATGTTTTGCTTTCAGAAAAGTGTAACTAAGGTCTTAGAAACATTACTACGAAGGAGTGAAGAGAGTATATTCACCCCTCCTTATCTTAGCACATTCATCAGGTGGAACAGCTTTCTCCTTTGGTTTACCCCGGGTTTCCGTTTCTTGATCACAAAGAAATGGAAAGTAGGAGAATATATTGTGACTTCGCGGGTTCATAGAAGCAAAAGTCTTGTTAGCAGATATTTAAAAACACTCTTTATTGCAGTAAGCAGAAGCTTTGTACAACCCTTGCAGCAGCAAAAAGACGTGACATTGACAGATCGCGGCCTTCAAGGTCGACTCGGTACTGTGCTGCACGTAAGCAAACGAAAGAAATCACTGCGGTACAGTTCAAATGTCCACTGTCGCTAATACCATCACACAACTCAACTCAACTACACAATACAACTGACTCTTCTCACACTTTGCAGCTATTTATATCTCCCAGTCATTGTTCTAGAATGTAGTAGACAATTCGGTAACAATCATGACGGCATCAGAAAAGCGGAAAATTCCAGACTTCTCTCTGTCTCTTTCTCTCTATATTTCTCTCTCTCTCTCGGCAAGCGTCCAGCTCTGCGCGCTATTCTCTGTATCTTTCTTTCCTTCCCACGCGCAGAAGTCTGGCTTTTCGGAGGCTCCAACACAACAATGCGATCGGTAACAATATTTAGTCTTAGAGAACCCTATTCCCTAGACCTGTTATAAGGATCGACTTTCGTTCCTTGAAAATCGTGAATATATAGTCTAAACGGCAATTTTGAACATGTATTTATAGAAAACAGGTTATTTTACGAAATTACATTTTCTGCCGTAACCTTCAGTAACTCCTGCGTTTTAAAACACTTTCTTTAATGTATTTTAAATTGACTGTACATAGTTTTCCCTAAGAGTGAAGATCTTTAAGAGGTAGGTTACCTTAAAGTAACCCACGGATGCGATTCTCTTAGATGGAACAATTAATTTAGCATATGTTATTAAATTAAAGTTATATACAACTATTTATAAACAACCATTTGAATGCACTATCATTCTCACTGAATGGTTTCCAATTTTCATGAGATGTGAGTATTAATTGCTCTTTCCTAAAGGAACAATAATTAAATGCCCGCCTATGTTGCGTAGAGTTAGTGTGTGTGCTTTACATTTAAGACGTTTCGTGTTCGTATCTTGGTTAGGGCGAGTAACCCGAGTAATATTTCCTTCGGGTGTACTCTTATACTGAAAATATAAATATTGCATAATTATATTCTGTGTACTGTGGGCTTTTAGCATACTTTCACCCATTCCATTCATCTCATGTGACCTAGGGGGTTAAAGGACTTGTTTTTTAAAAGAAGAATAATACAAATATGTGGCAATTAACCTAAAATGCTATGTTTGTTAACAATTATCGTTCTCTTAATGTAATTAAAATTCGTCAAACATTTGCCTTAAGCAGCTTGCAATGCTGTTTATCTCCGCGGTTCCTATATTCCTATTCAGTAGCAATATAATAAAGAACTCCAGCATATATTTTTTTTCATTTACGTCCGCCGCAACGTTAAGTTATATCGGACGGTAAATGAATTGGGTGAAATGATGCTCAAATGAGTCCAGGGCTCATTGAGCTTAGAGTTACCCGACATTCGTCTTGAAGGATAAGGGAAAACCCCGGAAAATACCTTATCTAGGTAACTCACCCTGACCGAGATTCGAACTCGGGACCTCTTGAACGTGAGGCAAACATGCTACCAACTACGCTACCGAGGCGGGCACTCCAGCATATATATAATGAATATATAGCCAGATTGCATGTCATTTTTAACATCTGTCATCTTGATCACTTTGCCTTTGGAGCAATTGCTTATCAGCAATGACTTCACTTGTTTCACGTTTAACATATTTGGGTTTATCAGCTTTACTTCCCTTACGAGAGAAGTAATGTTAAGGATTTTGTGCCCGAAAGTGTTATGGCTCTAGGGAGGATCTGAAATGCACCCTGGAGTACAACCCAGGACCTCTCGATTTGGAAACCAGCCTGTTAATGACCAGACCAGAGAGGCAGTCTCAACTTTTAGTTGTTTTCACTATTTTGTGTATAAGTATAGGAATAAATAAACGATAATTGAAAAACGTAATTGCCTCAGTGTAACTAGATGCATTTTGCCTGTAATCTACTCAGAGAACAAAATTTTACCGACGAAATATACTGTTGTAGTTTTTCATTTAAACTGTTTTCCAATAAGTATATTACAAAACAGCTGAAGGTTCTTAGACAAAATAGTAATTAAATGAAAGTGCAAAAGCTAAAGATGTTCGTTGCCCATGATTTATTTATATAAAAACAAATGCAAGTAGGCAGAATGAAATGAAAGCGATTATAGAAAAACAACCAATATGTGACAGTTGAAGCGGGTTTAATAATCTTACACCGAATTGAGAGAGCAAAATTTGTGACAACTGATAGTTGGAATAGACTCATTTGAGCACTGAACTCTACAAAATGAAGAACATCATAAGAAAGAAGAATGATTTAACGTCTGGAAAATCATTATTATGTATGATGTAATAAATCTTGGAAAACCTAACAGTCTTACATAGAACTATAAATATTTTGCTTAAAGGAAAACAGTTAAAGGTTCTGAATCCAAAAATACTATCACCTTTCTATGACTAAGATCTAGTAACGAAAGCTAAATTAAAGTACACTTCGCTCCAAAAAAAATATTTCCATTATTAATTTTCACTAAATTTATTGGTTTCGATTAAAATGTATTAAGATATTTTTCAGTTTTTTTCAATGTTTACACTTAAAATAAATCTATAGAGCATATAAAGATATTTTAATATAAATATAAAATTAACCATAGCATTAGATCCATCACTGGGCATTTAATATAATATTTTTAATATAATGGTTAAATCTCAATAAAAAAATAACATATTTAGCTACATCAATTGTAAAGCTGGTTTAAACTAAGAACCATACAGTAAATGCAGCAGACTCTAACTAGATGGCAGTGCTTACTATTTGGTAAATATAATTTAGTAAAAATAATTTGGTAAACCTTCCACCAGATATCTCACAATTTGGTATGTCCAGTTTGAGACACAAATGTGGACGTAAAAATGTTACCATTCCACGGATGTGTAGGCCAATTAAGGTTATGGAAAAACATGACAGAAATGCAAGTTCTAAGCAGATTGCTTCTAAGATTCAGATTGATCTGAGTTTATTAGTATCACAGCAGACAGTTTTTGTAAATAGTGTACAAAGTGAAGTGAAGTGTGCGTGAATGAGTGTGTGAGTGCGAGGGATGTACTACGTATACCCATGAGTGCGTGCGTGAGTGTGTGTGTGTGTGTGTGTGTGTTATATATGTAAATAAAATCACAACAAAACATAAAATTCAAGGACAAACTGGAGCACCTAAAAGAAAACGAATTAACTATAGCTGTTCTCGGTGCACCAATAAAGGGACGCCGTATGGGCTTTATGTAAAGCCATTACGTCGAAACCAACAAAAACTGAAAACTGTAATATCATGCAAATGTAGGGCCTGTAAACTGGGTCCATTGTACCGACACCAGGTATATCAAACAAAATTAAAAGCCTAAGCAGACAGTTTTAAGACGCCTTAAATGCATGAATGTTACGAAGAATGCACCGAAGAAAAAGCCACATCTCACAATGAAACACATCAGTGACAGAATGCATAAGAATTAGACTGCCGAGGATTGGAAGAGGGTTATTTTCTCAGATGAAAATAAGTTCAATTTTTATGTTAATGATAGTGCACTGAAACTATGGATGGAACCAGGAGAGGAATTAAATAAGGATTTTATAGTTGAAGAAAAAAAGTTCAGTGAACGCGTTATGTTGTGGGGTTCAATGTATTCTAAAAGCGTGGGAAGAATTAAAGTTTGCACAGGCTCCATGAATGGTTAAAATTACTGAAAAATTATTATAAACGATATGATTAATACTGCCAGAGATCATTTTAGTGGTCCTAATCTTGAAACTTTCCTTTACCAAGATGAAAATGCAACATATCATCGAGCCAAGGTTGTTAGTGTTTTTCTAATTTGGGCATTAAATCACTATGGTGGCCAGCAAATTCACCTGATATGAACCAATTGAAAATTTTTAGTCTACAATGTCTTCAAAACTTAGAAAATATCATTGCACTAGTAGGAGAGAACTGATTTAGAAAAATTGTTCACGTGTGGTATCATCAGATTGGATTTAGTGTGTGCAAAATCATATTCGGTCAATGCCACAAAGGATCCAGGCTTTGTAAAAGGCTAAAGAACATCGTACAAAATACTGATGATTTATAGAATGTGTTCTATTTATGTTGTAAAATGTGTTCTCTCACATTTATAATTAATAATATACTAAAAAGGGTTTTCATATATGTAATAAATTACACCATCCTTCCTTGAAGGCAAACAAATGATTATGGGGATTTTTTGGACGGAAGTGTATTAAATCTAGTTGATATAATTACTGAAGTTTAAAAGAAATTTTAAGAAGTGTAACAATGGTAAAAGAAATAAATTTTTCGATGCGGTTCAAACAATATCCTTTATAAACCAAACAATGCGTGTAACCAAAATAATAAAACACAAATTCATATGTAAGCGAAAAAGTGGTAAAACAAATAAGAAATAAGATAATTTTATTTTAATAATATTAAACACAATTGACCTGATAAATTTGTAATAATAAACAAACAGAAAAAGAATAAATTACTGTCTTTAATAACCAAATAATGTTATTTATAGAACTTAAACTTATTATAGCAATCTTAGGTGTCATTAAATAAGCAGAAGAAAAATAATTACCTCAAACTGTTCAATGTTTCTTCAGCCAAATATTAAAAACAAATGAAGAGAGAAATGATTCCACATTTTTCTAGTCAGTAATTCAGGGATTACAAAGAAACTTAACCAGTGTATTATTTAATCTATCCAAACAATGAATGAACCTTGTATATAGATTAAATAAGTATAGTTTCACGATCAAGAGGTCGAGAGTTCGAATCTCGGTCAGGATGCTAGTCGCCCTATGTAGATGAAGAATTTATAGTCGGAGCATTACACTGTCAAAATGGTAATATAGTCCAAGATCAAACATTTCTTCAGTAAATTTGGTAAAAGAGATGTAACTACTAAGTAAGATACTGCATCTTTAATAAACCGAAAATGCTTACTTTCATGTTACACAATGGTTCGCCTTTTAATACCCAAAACGTTAAAGTCACAAATGGCTATTTAATAATTTGTTCTTTGGACGATTCTCACTATTAAAAGCGCTCCTTTGTCCACGTTTTATAACTTATTACCTTGAAACTTTCAGAAGAGCTTAAAAATTGTCGTGCTGAAATTTGAATTGAAAAAAGAAAAAATGTTCAGTAAGATGTAATCAGAAATACATTCCTCTTAAAATAATTGAAATTCAAAATTCCTGTATAGCAACATTTTTCAGTACATATACAAGTAATTGGACTAAAATAAACTTTTGGGAGCAATACGATAAACGGTGCGGTTTAAGGAGCATTTCATATTACCACATCAAAAAAGTGATTGGTAATAAATAAATATTTTGAAATTTTACGTTCAGATAACTAGCAATCCTTCAACAAATTATTGTTTTAAAATTGGCTCTTTTATCTACTTCACATTAATTGAAAAGAAAAGCAGCTGCATACTATTTCCTTGCAGAAATGTGAATACAGGAATCTTAGGATAGGATAGAACTTAAGGAAGGAATCGGCACTGTGAACAGTCTTGATCTATTATAGCTATACCCCAAGTGGGCCATTCCCGGGAGGGTGGATGAGACGAGGGCAGACAGAGGATGGCCGACCCAGGAGCCACGACAGAGTAGAGGGCATGGTTCCTTCTACTGAACAGTTAGAAACTCCCCGATAGGCCAGTACAGCTAGCATCCACCCCCGTGGTCCAGAAATGGCCCACCAGGTCGGCTTGAAGACCGGAGACCGTCCTACCGGAAGAGAAAGTGCTTACCGGGAACATATCATCCTGCTATGCAGCACCGAGACTCTCGCCGAGAGACCACCAGTTGAGAGATGTGAAATGATAATGGAAATGAAACGGAGGGACAGGAAATTCGGGGGATGTATTTAACCTACCCAGCATTCACCTAGCGACCCGGGAAAACCCCTAAAAAACACATGGGTCAGGTAGGTCGGCCACGGGAATCGAACCCTAGTTTCCCGAATGAGGGTTACAGATAGAACCGCCTGAGCTTTTTTTTTTCGATGAATGAAATAGCTGGAATGATGCTCAAATAAATCCGGGGTCCATGGAGCTTAGAGTTACCTGACATTCGTCTATAGGGATAAGGGAAAACCCCTTATACAGGTAACACACAGGTAACAAAATTCAAGACAATATTTTATTTTTGCTTCAAATATTTTAAACATTGAAATTTTAATCACAACTGTAAGGCAATTTTTGATAAAATCAAGCTGTTCGAGAAAGTGTTCCATATACCAAAAGTGTAGTTCGGGGAGGAAATTTCATTCAAAAATTTGGTGTCACTTCCTTGGAAAATCTTGAGCTTAAATACTTTCGTTTGGTATTTAATTGGGTTTACGTTTTTTGAGACACACATGCATGTGTAATTTTTTTTTTCAAAATAAAATTCGTTCATATTCAATGGACTTTAAATATCTCGGTATCATATTTTTAGATGGAAAGCACCCCCACTCTATCTACTATCTATTGTTGTAAGTGGTAGAGAAAATAAAGATTTAGATCTTAACGGTTCGTTAAAATCTGTTTTTTGCAAATCTGTCAACCCAAAATGGAGAGGAAGATATTACACGTTATAAGTAAGGAGAGGATGAAAAACGAGGAAGTTAGGAAGCATGATCGACGTGGCTTCACGGGCGCAATAGCTGAAATGGAGATGGGAAGTGCATGTCGCCAAAATGCACCACCTCCGATGGACGCAACAAGTGACAATGTGGGACTCAGAATAGAACGTCGAACGGCAGGGAGACCAAAGATGGCATGAGCAGATAGCTTCAAAGAGATAGCAGGGACACAGTGGTCAACACAAGCTAAGAACAGAGCTACATGCAGGACATTGTAAGAAGTAACTACTCAGATGCTATAAACTAAAAGTGTGTATCATAGCTAAATATGCACGCCTCAGTAGCGTGAATGGTAGAGTGTCTGCTTCACGTTCAAGAGGTCCCGAGTTCGAATATCAGTCAGGGGTGAGTTACCTGGATGAGGTTTTTCCGGGGTTTTCCCTTATCCTGAAAGATGAATGTCGGGTAACTATAAGCTCTACGAACCCTGGGCTCATTTGAGCACCATTTCATCCACTCTACTCATCGTCCGATATGACTTAACATTGGAGGACGTAAATTACAAAAAATAGGTAAATATGTACAACAATGGTATATCTGTTAAATGTGTGAATTAAAAAGTGACAGTGCTAAGGACACGAAAGTACGCCGCTACAGGAGTGCAGCAACTGCACAAGGCTCTTAGGATTTGCGACTATAATAAGCTTCCCAATAGCTACTTCCTGTGCAGCATGAGGCCTTTGCCCTCAAGGAATTTACAGGCCTTTTATTCCATTTCACATATTTGACATTCTGGATAAAAAATATAAAATTTATCAGCAGAAAACTTATTAAGTTTGGAGTTTTGCATGTGCATCGCCCTAAGAGAAACAAACAAGAATGCTATTTTTTTTTACAATGTCTTTGCAATGTTTTAGTTTCTGCTGCCGGATCTAACGTTAATATCCCTCTAATGTTAATATTCCTAAATCTAATGCTATGCTTAAGCATAGGATTTCTTTCAAATCCAGATCAAAATAAAAGACCAAAATGAGTTGTACCTGAGATTTCTATTCTGGTGACATTAAAATATGGGGAGAAAACAGTGTGCGAAATGAAAAACAAAATACCAATACTAGAAACCAAAAACAAGCTATTAATTTGTTACACTTTGTATTAGGAACCAAATGTAGTATCTAGCAAGATCCGCGAAATATAATAAGACAGATAGATATGTCACGTTGTCAAAAGAAATGAAAAACCAGTCCCCCCTAGAATTTATATTGAGCATCTTTATCTAGGTGCTCAATCACTTCTCCAAACCTCTTTGCATAATGGGTGATGATTGGCTATCTTCCACTTAACTTCCAATTCATTACTTTCTTCTTGTGTTTTTTCAACAGTGCTTTCTGAACCTTACTTGTGGTAGTCAGCCTTTTAAGTCGGAGTAGTAATTCCCGGCTACTTAAGTACCCTTACTGATTCAAGTTCTCGCAATTAGAATTTCAAATAGAATAAAAATACCTCTGTATCTTAAGAAAGAGGGACTGACAAGGTTGTTCGACCTCTTCTACAAATTTTTGTCAACATTTTAGAAAACTGACGTTCTTATACTTCAATTTATTGTGACAACAGTTGTGGCTCAGTAAACAGATAAACCGCGCGCTTTCTTGCCTAAACATCGGAAACGGTATTGCTATATAACCGAATCATCTAGAAGTTTCGTCATCGCGAACTTTCTGAAACTGTTTGGATATTTTCAACTGCTATATAGCGAACGCTCTCGCAAGTTGACTCAATCTTAAGAAATGAATACGTGAATGGGTTAGTAAATGAGCAGGTCAACAAGCGAATGCAGTTTGTTGCAACAGCGTAAAATGTTGTTCTCCAAAATAGTTTGCGATGACTGTGGGGACGTTCAGTGATTGAATTACTCCAAGGGATTTGTGACATATGGTGTCTGACAATTGGCAGTGGAACAGTTCACGTTATGAAATGAACAAAGCGAAGGTCTTTGAAAGCTGAACTACCTTATTAAGTAGCAGTAAAAAGACTGAACTGACAGTTTCAATTTAAAAGCTTTACAAAATCAAATTATCCATGGTGATTGAGCACAGTACCTTCCTGATATCTTCCATCAATGAAAGTTTGATCTTTAGCTTAATCTAACTTCTCTTCATACATTTCTCTATTATCGCCAATACATTCTGTTCCTCTAAATTTATAGAAATTGATGTAGAAGATATATCCCCATAAATTTTCCAACTTCCAGTTAGATGTTGCCCTCTATATAATATTCTTACAGGAAATTCCTTTGTATTTATGTTGTGTGTATATATAGAAACATTTAGAAAAATGAAAGAAAGTACCAGTCATGCAAATATGCCTTTATGACATTTACACTATTGTAAAAAAGAAGTGATAACGGCTGAGTAAAGGAACATAACATAGCTGCAATCAAAGGGATGAAGCAAAAAAGAATGGTGGAGCAAAAGATGGAGCAAAAAGTGTATTCTCAGGGTAGAGCACTTTATCCTCAGGGTTTGCATGGATATGCATGAGTAATAATGGTTCTAATGACACTAGAATGCAATTTTCAAACTGATTTAATGACTGCTTCATTTTATCATCACATTAAACTCGAAGTTGCCGACCAAGGGTTACCAATATATCACTGTTTAGAGTTACTGTACGTAGACTGCTTATTACTCGATAAAACTTAATTCGTTATTCACGTACACATGAACCGACAAAATATCTTCTCTCGTCGCTTCTGTTCTCCATTGAACAAGACAGAAGCAGATAACCGTCTTAATTGGCTGCCAGCCGCGGACTGTGTGTGCTCACCGGGCACAGCTGCATGTGTGTCACTTTCACCTCTGGAAGCCCTCTTTATTCACCCAAAACTCCTTTGTGACCATTTTGTCCATTGTGATTATTAGTCTCGGTCATGCCTATTAAGGGTCCGAAGAATACCTTTTCAAACGGATTCAAGTGCTATCCCTTTAGAATTCTTGCTAAGAGAACCCCCTTTCTCCCATCTCTTTTGTTACACAACTCAACCAACTGCACCTGTTCGTGTCGTAACAAATATACAAAGCTCCTTTGAAATCCATTACGATTTTTTATTCATTGCATCCCTTAATTTCAGTATCAGGGGCATATGCTAACTAATATAGTTCGATCCGTATAAATCTGAACCATTTCAATAGGCCGTAACCTTTGAACCGATAATAGGACACACGTGCAACTTTAATAGAATATAATACACAATTAGGAGATTACATTACACTGTTTACATCTCAGAGAAAATGTTGGAAGTGTCCTCCACTACATCTATACATGTTTACACTCGTCTCACCATATTCTCTGAAGTTTTACGGAGATGATATAGAATTGAGAGAAGGTTATTTCCAGCAATCTGTATTCCTTGATAACATCAATAGTCCGTGGCCTATTCTTATACACTCTATCTTTAGATACCCCCACAAGAAAAAATCCGGTGAGGTTGGATCAGGGGATATGGGGGGGGGCATAGAAGACCTTTTGAGATTATGCGATTTATCAAGTTCCATGGTGTCATTAGATGTATGACATGTTTCTCCATATTGCTGGACATAACCTTTTCTCAATTCGATATCATCCAGCTGATCCACAAATGTCTTGAATATACCCATATAAACTTCAAAGTCTACAGTCGTATCAAATAAAACGGGAACAATGATCCATAGATGCTGGTGGAGTATATTTCCAACATTTTCTCTGAGATGTAAATAGTATAATGTAATCTCCCAGTACGTGTGTCCTATTATTGGCCTATTGAAATGGTTCAGGTTTATATGGATCGACTGTGCAGTTCTACGTACCAATAATCGTGGAAAAGGTGACACAGAACTGAAAAAGAATCCAAAAAATATCTAGTTTAATCCTTATTTTGGATGCAGAGCAGCTAAATGTAGAATTTAACCTCAGTTTAGTTGACTTACACACAAACTTTATCTATATTTTTAATACCTTGGTTTTTCTTCAATATAGTGTACATATATATTGCAATTTTTCAGAAGATACTCATTTTACAAGTCCGAGAAAATAATTTTGCTGGCGTACAAGGAAAATCGTTTATATTTGTTGAAACGTAAATCATTTTTACGTTGATCCGGGGAAACCTATAAGCGTTCCAGACTCACCTTAGGCCCACCATAACCTCAAAGTTCTCCTATAATTAACTACATATCCTGTCTTCCATCCTACCATTTGTGATACTTTATAACAAAACATCACCCACCGTCTATTATTATAAATCCGTCATAAGCCAATAAGGGTCCCAAAACGGCAAAGGGTCGAAGGCTCCTCCTCGAAGAAGAATGTAACGACACCTCTGTGTGTAAAACATTTTCACTTACCTTCATCTGTTCTATTTCTTAATATCCACACACATTGATTTAAGCCATTGGCTGTCTATCATTTTGGTTACCAAAAGACGTGCCCTGATGTTTCTATGAGTTGTGATTTCGTGCCTATCGTCGGGAATATAAACAAGGGGCCTTCCCTCTGCAGAACAGTCATGAACATCTGAAGCTTTTCGCCCAAGATTTATAGTTTTCCAGCAACTTTTAAATTTAAATATATGTTCTTCAATAATAGTGGTAAGGAACCCTGAATTGCTTACTCACAGGTTCCAAAATATCAAGAAAGCATTAAATATAAAGGAATAATTTTGCCCACTGATTATTATTTAAATAAAAATGCAGCTCCTTTTTTCATCTTTACGGATATTAAACATTTATTGAAGTTCCTTAGTATACTGAATATTTGTAAAGCAACATAATGCAATAACTCCTTTGTCTCCCAGTTGTAAAAGGTTTCCATTGTTCTATAAAACAATTATCAGCTGTGTGTACTTAGAAACCTTCTTGGTTCAGTAAGTCCTGAAGCTTTCCTGGCGACGAATGTGTTCAGGAACTTCTCGGGAAACAAGCCATGTGAAAAGACGATTAGAAGTCGAAGTTTCGGGAGTGCACATCTTTCCCATCATCAGGATATTTTAATCAATCTATAACTGGATATAACACAAATATAAACAAAGACAAAACACTACCAATACTCGCATCACTAAACAAAAGACTGTTTTCAGTAAATTAAATTCCAGATCAATGGCGTGAGTATACGAAATTAACTGGGTCAAAGATAGTAACTACTTAACTTGATGATCAAACTATATAGATCTGTACTTCTTAAGCCGATTGATTTCCATTTGAAGGCCGGTTTCCAAGAGGAGCTGAACTGAAATCCAGCATAACGACTAAGCGTCCTCCTCTTGGAGGAATGGTCAAAGCCTCCTTAACTCTCCGCTCCCAGTAACTGTTGCATTTTGCCAAGATGGTCGAGACCCGAAAGTTGACTCTATGGTCGTTATCAAAACAATGCTCTGCCAGCCCAGACTTCTCAGCTTGCATTAAACGAATGCTCCGTTCATGTTCGTTTATTTTGGTAGCGATGGTCCTTCCGGTTTGTCCTATATACGGTGTCCCACATTCACAGGGAATGCGGTACACTCCTGGAACTTAGAAGTCCAGTTTGTCTTTCACTGGTCTCAACGTATGTTTAATCTTCGAAGGTGGCTTGTGGATGGTCCTGATGTTGTATTTGGCGAGAATTCTGCTGATTCTGCCGGATATGTTGCCGGTAAACGGGATGCTGGCTGTAGCGGTAGGCTTATCTGACGCTTGCTATATTACAGGTTTTCCTTTCCTAGCTTTGGTGATCGAGGCTTCAACGTCATATTCGGAGTAGCCCTTTTGACGGAAAGTGAGTCTCAGGCGCTGTAATTCTTGTTTTTAAGTGGCTGGGATCAGAGATAGACAAAGCTCTGTGGGCCAGTGTATTGAGAACTCCCAGTCGCTGAGACTTATTATGGAAACTATGAACGTTCAGATAGAGATCGGTCTGTGTAGGCTTGCGGTATACAGCATGCCCCAGTGTATCTTGCTGTTTGTTTTGAAACAAGAATGTCCAAGAATGGAAGAGTTCCATCCTTCTCCACTTCCAGGGTAAACTGTATTTGAGGTCGAAGGCTGTTGAGATGCGCAAGAAAGCAAGGCAAAGTGTCTGATCCATGTGACCAGATTACAAAAGTGTCGTCCATGTATATATAGAAATGAGATGGTTTAAGTGGAGATGTGGCAAGTATTTCATGTTGTAGGTGTTCCATATAGAAATTAGCTACAGCTGGTGACACAGGGGAGCCCATTCTTAGTTCACTAAATCCTCGAGTATATTTTTCAATATTGTGTCCACAGCACTTAAAATAGTTGTATGCTTCGTTAAGTACAACGGATCATTATTACTTTATGAATATTTGAATATTAATCTCATTTTTTACTAAGTTAAATTATTTGTTCTATGTTTTGAGGTGAATCGTGCGAGACTTGCGTTAAACTTCTGATTCAAAATTATTTGTTTCACATAGAGGTTTACATGGCACTTTTTTTGAAAACTTTTCTAAATGAAGCTGTAAAGTGTATGTTTAATCAAAGGTTTAGGAGCAGTACGAGATATGTAATAACTATAAATACATTCATTATTTAAATTTCTAGCTTGCTAAAACTATAGATTCAGACTGTGTGAAAAAGATCTTGAATATTTGTTGAGTGTTTCTGAAATAATAAACAAATTATTATCCATAAGATGTGGTCCACTGGCCCCTTCTTCATCCCCCCAGACGTTTCGTCTGCGATTGCACTACCACTGAAGATGTCTGCCGCAGCTGCAGACGAAACGTCTGGGGGTATGAAGAAGGGGCCAGTAGATCACGGCCCACAAACCCGGTTAATGCTTTATCTTACACTGACACCGACCGTGAAAGCTTACGAATTTTAAAGAAATTATTATCTGTTAGTTAAACAATGTAAATAGCGAAAAGGTGTGTTTTAAAATTGTGATCTCATTATTCTTCAACAAGCTCTCCTTTATCTCTATTTTCCTCTCTTCCATATTTTTATAGAATACCTGTGTTTATAACCTATTCTAATGCATTACGTTTTTACTAATTAACAAAGTAACGGGTAACTCTATATTTGCTCGTTCCTTATGCTGGTAGTCCTTGGTAACCTTCTAATAATACTGAACTTTAACAGTAAAAAGCTAGCACTATAATTAAATTACTGTCCCTAATCGACGACATTTTAGTTAGCTCAAGATTTTTAAAACTATACTTTGACGTATATGCTAAATTTACGAATTCAGAATCGTATTTAAATAATATCTTAAAAATTCTTAGATTATATTAGATATAGTTAGTTATCACTGATAGAGAGCGAAGTTTTAGATATCTTGCGTATTAAAAGTGTGATTTTAGGTAGAATTTAACATATTATGACTTTGTTTATACCATCCTTCTTGCTCTTTTAGCTAGTATTTTGCTAACCTATAGTTTTGTACTGTCATAAATAGATATTAAAACAATTTGTGACGTTGATAGTGTCATCTAGAACGTTTGCTTTATCCCTTTGGTTACTTTTCATTCTTGGTTCACGGACCAATGTTCGTGTTTTACATATAGCATTTTTTTCCAAATGACACACGAATATTTGATATATAGCAACTCGTTTCTGAGATCCCGTTTCAAAAGTCATCTAAAACTAAAAGAAAAATTAAATGTCTTTGCTTTACATTACAGAAGTCCCTCTGAGACACTGATGATTTCGGACCAAGGAGGAAATTGGTCAACTCCAGGGTAAGTTTCCAGGCAGAACAGAGCGCCACATTCGAACATGTTCAATGGGTCTAAGTGTCTTCTATATCATTGCAAATGGTGATGGAATATCCACAGGGTTAAACCTTTGTATCACCTTTTTCTGTAAAATAATGGTGCCCATTCTCTGTGGCGCCTCCCAGTATTCAAATTCAAATCTTTTAGATGGTTTTCAATCATAATCATTAATGTTGATTCGTATTCGATTTCAGTTGCTGATATGCTACTGTTTCACTGACATAGATTTTATTAAGTCCGTGTTTATGTTATTTGTGGTTTCAAGTTAAGTTGAAATATTATCGGAGAACAGATACATTTAAAAGATCATGCTGTCACGGGAAACCAGGTAAACAGTAAAGTAAATTTATTGCTGCAGAAAGATTTTTTCTAAAAATCAGAATTATCCAAAACAGCAACTCTCCAAAAAGTGAAAGACAATACGCTGTGCAATAGGATGTAGAAATATAAAGACTTAGAAATTAACTCCTGTCCACATCTATCCATGCGCAATATGAAATTCTGAACTGAAATAAGTCAGATTTGTCTTGTCTAGTTTGTGTAGGTGTTTTGTCAATACCAGGTAGCCCAACTGACCCGTCTTTCACGTAAGCAATGTCGTGAGTGAACTTGGTTTTCCTACGAACTACAAGAGGTAGTTGCCAGGACTGAACTAGCGTGTGTAGTCCGCTCACACCACCGTCCTGCGATTAACTGGAACTTCCCCGTTCCGTTCTGCAACTGTTTTAACGTATGAAACGTATGAAGGGATATGTGCTTACGCGAAGGACGGGGCAGTTGAGCCACTTGGTGCAATGCCAGCCATAATATACTTTTACAATCTGTTATAAATCTTTCAAATTAGACAGTTTAATATTTATTGTTTCCCATCACAGTAATCAGAGCTCTCATTTTCATATATATGCAAATACTCGTAATGTATACCCATTGCCAATTTGCATATTTTCAAAGCTGTTGTTTACGGGAGCTATTAGCTGAAATCTCACTATTTTTGCTGGCCTGGTATTGGGAATTAACCCTTCTAAATGTATGAGAAAAAGCGCTCCTGATAAGTAAGGATCAACCCAAAACTTTGTCTCGTAAATTAACAATGAATATGATAGACAAGGATTAATGAATATGTTGTGATTGGTAGCTCTATTTTTTAATATTTATTTATCAGTTGATCAGCACAGTCAGTGTCATACAAATTGTGGAGCTACAGATAGAGGATAAAAATTAAAGAATACAGGGAAAGAGGATACTCGTAATGGAGTCCTCAGGCAAACAGGGCTGATTTGTGGGAATATTAATTACATAACTTCAGCACTACAGAATTAACACTAACTCTGATTTACTAAAACTTAGATAAAATCCCAAAAACTAAATGTTTCTAAATTGTGTAAATGTTAGTGTCTTTCGAAACTACACTGAAAGAGTTAGAAAATTATCATTTTACGTAAGTAAAGTAAGTAATCACCGATTTAACAGCCAGAATCGAGGCCTGGCCCTGCCAACCCGAATGCCGGCCTCACGCCCACAACGTTGCAGCGAGGTCTACCCGGAAGTCCGACATGCACAAGACAGAGGTGTAAGGGGAGGATGTAATCAGCATCTCGGTACTTCCAGCTGGAAAGTTGACATTCTTTAATTGGGATTCGGTACCTATTGCATCTCCTCAAATTCTAAATTTAAAATCCACATCCTAACAAATCGAAATTATCATTAGAAGTCGCACTTAATCGTCAAAGAGCTGATATTGCATTAACAGTAATCGTATGCCTCAAAACTAAATCCAAACGTACTGAGTTTACTCTATGCATTAGAAAATGATTTCATGCTATATTTAAATAACACTAGATGCCAATTAGGCACAAATTGAATATCCTAAGCATAAATTGTACATATTTCATCCACATTTAATCAAAGATATATAAGAAATGGGGTAACCAAATTGCTTTTCAGGTGTTTATTATGAAAAAATAATAATCTGATGTATAGACTCACATGACCTTTCCTAATCTTGTAAACTATTCCTACAATGCTCATTCTTGTATCAACTTCATGTTAATCGAGATAAACAGTGGCAGAATTGCCTTACTATAAATTTTGTTGTAGACGTAAAGGAGTATGGCAACGTCGCAGGCTATAAGCGATAGTCAAATCTTTTCAGACTGGTCGCCATACGATAGCTTCGAAATTCCGTTCTCTTTGCAAGCCAAGAGATAAAAAATGAATTACGACTTCCCATCCGAGAGAAGTAAAAGTGTTGAAAAATTCGGAGAAATAACAAGGAATTTCTGCGAAATGGTTCACTTCACAAAAAATGCTTTATACGTAATTTTTGTGCTTTAAGAAGATATGCAATTTTTTTAGCAACGAGATTTTGTCTATCTCTTAAGGTTTCCGAGTTAGGCAAAAGTAATTCGTTGAGGATGAGAAAATCCAAGAAATGTAATTTATTTGTCATGAAAATACCGTAAACATACGGCATTTTAATCAAAATCGTTACATCTACTTTTGAGAAAAACAAAGTTCGAAAAATGTTCCATGAAAAGGAAAACTGGCGTGGGAGATTTTCTTGAAAATCTTTGTGTTGCATCCTTAGAAGATTCTGACTTCAACAGTAAGTACCTTTTCTTGTTTACTTTTCCCACAAGCACACGCGCGCGCACACGCACACAGAAATATTTTTCCATATATACTCCTTTGGACTTAGGAAGTTTCAGAACGTGTACTTCCAGTAAAACCTAGGTAGCGAAAAATTTTAGATGAAATACAATAATTATAGGTAAATAGTAGAGAAGGCATAAAGAGTTAAAAATGTATGACCATCACGTTTCTGAGAATGACTTTGGTATTTCATGACACGAGTATGAATTTTAAAGAAATCAACCATTTTATACCGTGCTTTCTCTCAGCGACCGGACCGTCCCGCGGCAGCGCCGTAATGGGTGAGGGCCGGCGTGCTCCCCACCAGAATTACGCCTAAAGGACCGGCAGGTAACGTGCACGGAACTCTAACTACTGTACTAACTTACATTGAGCTTACTTGAAAACACAATAGATGATGAAAATGGTGACCTTCAACGCGAATCCCCCCAGGGGCCTACTTCGGTAGGTACGGGTTTGGCGCACCCGGGGTCCCGAGCCAACTGTCTCCCTCGTGTGGGCTCCTCTTCGTGGTTGAAGGAGACGGTCAACAGGCCCACCAACGTGTAGGCCGTGCGTGGAGACCCGTGGAGAAGGTTTTTAGATTCTTGTCTAGTTTAGAGTTTAGGATTTAGTGAACGAAATTTTTAGTAGGTTTTGATTGATGTTTTTTATGTACGTGTATTTTTAATAGGTTTTGTTACACTTGTATAGTTTTTAGAAAGTTTTATATCTGGCTTTTACCATGACTTGTTTTTTAAGGGGCGCTGATGACCGCCGTAGTTTAGCGCCCTTATATTATATCTTCTTCAACGCGAATAAATTCCTTATATATCCGAAAACAGTTCTGGTTCACTCGAAGAAGTGCTTGTATTTCGTGATGTTGTCCTTCAGTTCTTGTAACGTGTGCGGGCTGGATGCGTACACTTTATTCTTTAACGTTCCCCATAAATAAAAATCACATGAAGATTGGTCAGGGGAACGAGATGGCCACAATCCTTAACTAATTATTCACCTACACACTTTGTAGTTTAAGCATAAAATTCCCAGCAATTGCGCTGTAGCTGAATCGTGCTGAAGCCACCCCACACTATCGTCCGTCTCTTGTTAGTTGCGGAAAAGAATTATTTAAAATGGAATTTACATAAACGTGTGAATCAACTGTTGTATCAAAAATATGGGACTAATAATTCTACGTGCACTTACTGCACACCAAACCCCAACTTTTGCAGCGTGGCGAACACTCACACAGAACTCTTTCCCTCACCACAGATCCAACTCAACTGATACTGCAGTAGTACAGTGCTATTCTCTGCCGGCAGGCGCGCCACTCGTCACCCAGCCCAACGTCGCCGCGAAGCGGTCCGGTCGCTCAGGGAACGCATGGTATAAGGGGACGTCTTATTGGGATCAATTTCCTAAAACGCACAAGTGGCTGGCAGTAGCGTTTAATTATCTACAATACAATACTTATTTCAGGACCCTTTTGTGCATCCAGACAATAACATTTGAAATGTTGCCACTTCTGCTGAATTACGAGGGTCGGCTGTTAAGTCCCGGGCCTCAAATAAAAAAAACACATTTATTTTTTTCTATATATCTAAACATAATCTCCAAAAAGGCTAATATATTTGTCACATCAGTGGTTTAATTTAATTAAACCATCATAATCGTGAGGACCTTATAATAGCTGTTTACCGCATCCGTGACCTCGTTGTTGTGAAATTTTCGTCGTCCAAGAACTTGTTGTGGTTCGGGAACAGGTGGTAGTCACTGCTCGACTGGAAGCACCACACTGCTGTTACTGCTGACTGACTCACTCTCACTCTGCCGGCAGAGCATTGGCTTTTATATATCTGCCGGGCGCGGTAATCTTACTGGAACTGGAAGCCTCTAGAATTGCAGTTTCGAAAGGAATTTTTGCGTAGTAGTAGGTCCTGACGTCAGCTGGCTTTGAGCGTGTGTGTACTCCTCGCAGATTCCTGCTACGTCAAGACCTTGAGCGCGTGCTACTTTCTTATGGCAGACTTCCATGATCACCTATGTGGTTCAAATCCCGGCCGTGGCATTGAATTTTTCAGTTGACTCTAATTAATTAAAAAACATCCATATATAGGAGTAATGTATTTAAAAGGATTAATTATGAAAGGATTAATTCCTCAATATAAATTTAACATTAAGAGTTTACTGATAAAAGATCCTGGTATTTAAGTACTTACAACAGCAAGTCGCCACAAATTTGTAACTCGAATATGGGAACTGTAAGTGGGAAAATATAATGAGTCAATTGGAGAGTTGTGTCGCGTCAGCATGTTGGCCATGGTAGCTCAAGGGGTTAGAGTGACTGGACGGAAACCAGGAGATCCGTGGTTCAAATCCCGGCCGTGGAATTGAATTTTTCAGTTGATTCCAATTAATTAAAAACATCCATATACAGGAGGAATGCATTTAAAAGGATTGTTTCTGTAAGGATTAATTTCTAAATATAAATTTAGGACTGGTAATGTATGCATTTTCTTATATTAAACAGATGTAGGCGTCTGTCATTTCTTAAGAGTGATAGAATATTTGTCAACCAAATTTTCGACGAATGTCTGGTAACTCTAAGCTATATGGACCCTGGGCTCATTTGAGCATCAATTCGCCCATTCCATTCATCGTCCGATATGACTTAACGTTGGAGGACGTAAAACTACAACAACGACAAAAAAATCCTGTCCAGATACTTTGCAGTTATCTTTTCAAGATAAAAATTGTCATCGCATGATGTCATTGTACCAATGTTCCTAATTAAGTTCTTGTTGCCGTTCCAGCAGACTGTCAAATGAATTAGTATTGACACAAGAGACAAACTGAGGTGTTGACAATGTAACGACAATGCACGAATTGATATTTTAGTATTTTAAATATGAATGAGTTATCTAATAGAACAATCGCAATTTAAATTATGTAGTAAAGTCTACCAAATGAATAGTTACACTCTCATAATATCGTGGAATGAAATGCAATGAGTGAGAGACAAAACTGCTGACTTATCATACTTTTCATATAATTATTAAATATGAATTGCTTAGAATTTTATAGTAGCTTTTTTTTTTTCAAATGGTCGATCATTTTTTAACTATATTTAGAGACGGATTATTTATCTCTGTTTTAGTAAGTGTTAAATCTACCTATTTGGAAATTTTCATTACGCGGTTTTACAGTTCTACTCCCAACTCTTTCCAATACTTTTGGAAGGTTTAGATTAGATTATCATAGGTTCCTGAGTTCAGCAAGTTTTAAAACCAATCAATTACTAGGATAGTATGTAATAAAATTAAACCGTAGCTCAGTCGCTATAGCACCTGCCTGCCGTGCTAGGGATCCCGGGTTCGATTTCCGGCGGTGAGGTTGGGGATTTTTGTCCGACCAAAACAATTCTTCATCTTCCCCAGAGTCTGGAAGTATGCATGAGACTGCGAATGTGTACGTGATCTAATGATTAAAAACGCAACGAATTCGATATGTTCCAAAGGAGAACGGCCGCCGATACGACCATTGGATTTAAAGGTGGGGTATAAATGAAACAAGTAAAAATGAAAATTAAACTATCGTGATGTGTGGTATATGTAGTATAGCAGAATAATATGCAATAACAGTTGACAATTGTGATTCCCAGAATAAAATAATTTGCAATGGCGAAATAATGCAAGTCTACGAGATGTTAAATATAATTTCTAGCCCCTGCTAACTTGACTGATAGTTCAATGCAAGCCTTTCAGCGAAAATGTTTCATACCTGCCAGTTATGTACGTGAAGTCCTAATATAGCGTGTACTTTTTTTATGTTTTTGGAAATTCCGTTGTAAAAGACTATTTTCGCTCAACTTGAGGGGTATAAATGTATGAAAAATAACTACTTTCAAACATTTTCATACTTAAATTTATGCAGAAAGATGATACTTTAATAATAATTCAAATGATAATAATGTTTCAGTTTAACTGTCATTACACTGCAAAGTAATATTTTGACCGTTGACTTCAGGCGTCTGGGGTCGCTAGTATTTTGCCAATCCTTCCCAATTTATTATACAGGCGAATATTTTGATACACTCTGTATCCATAGAAAGTCAAAAGTGAGCTCTTCGTCTATAGCAGAAGTATCCCCAATGGATGAGAAAAATGGCAAATGTTTCTGTAGTGTTTCATATAACAGCGTCAGTTGCAACAGTGCAAGAGACACATGAAGGTCCAGTGAGGAGACTGATTGGAATGTCACCCTGAATAAAGTGCATGTCAATACACAAGTATTTGCACAAAAGTTAAGCATTAACCAGACCTTTATGGAGCGAAACCATCCTCCCCAACAGAAATTTTAAAGCTTGAGTGAACTTATTTGAATGATTATTAAGTCAATGGGCAAATTATGTGGAGTACTATTCTCTGAGAAATCGAGATTACGAAACAACGGAATAGTAACTTATCTCCATTATATGCACTAATTGAAATATTGGTTAAGGAAGGCAGGAGTGGAAAGCAAAATTGCTTGATGTGACATCTTGAGTGACGACCTCATTAGGTTATACCTTTCTTCACTGGACATCTGACAGGAGGACACAACATGTATTTCCACAGTAAATAGCTCGGATTATTTACCGATAGTGGATTTACTGCTGCAGGAGCAAATAATGTGGTGTTAACACAGTGGTGCCACACTACATAGATCGATCGTTGTATGTAATCATCTAAATGCGACACATCCTGGTTATTATCAAACAGATCATTATCTGGACTTTATCTGCTGGGTTATTCAAAGTAACAAGCGTAGATAAAGGGTCCAGAAGATCTAAACGGTTTGTATCAACAGAGTACCCTTTAAATCCATTACACCTGCAATATTGCAGTGGGTAGCAATTTCCACTCTCCATCATTCTTAGGCATGCATTAGGTAACCAATTTTAGTCATTATAAAATTCGTGTTCGTTGTTTTATCTTATTCATGAGCAATATTTGATGAAATCCAACCGAATTAAACAAAAATCATTTTTATAGTCACAAAACCACACCAAAGCCAAAAATGACTACACGAGCTGAGATAATAAATATGATAAGTTTGTTTTCACTGCATCATTATGTCTGAATGCCAACATTTTAACCGTTCTGTTTTAAATAGAATTTAAAATATTCTGAATGCCCTAAAGAAAATTAGATATAATTCGTATTCCATTTAGGAGTATGTCATTTTTACCTGTGTTACATCAAAAGTTTTATCTATTGTGTTTTTCCAACAGTAACGAAACTTAAACAATAATACTAGATTAAAAATAAATAAAAGGATAAATAATTTAAATTTAAAGTTCCATTCATAATGTTTAAGATAATTAATATCTAAATGATAATATGTATGATGCAAAACTAAGTTCGCACAAGTGGCGCAAATACAGTAGAAGCCCGAAATAGTGCGGTCCGAAATACCGCGGATTCGGATTTAACGCGGGGGAAAATATGTCCGCCGAAAAATAAAACCGTATCTTTTAAATTTATTTGTATTCATTTTTTTAATTTTTTGAAGTTGGGTTTATAAAGAGCGGTTCTGTAGTACAATTTTGGCCCTCATCGCACCCCTAGCGTTGACTTTGGCCACCTTATTGCTGTAACGGGACAGGGAAACAATACGTTTTCTGTAAGGGCTAAAGCATTTGTGTCTGCGGGAATTCTAAGACCTGGGAAAGTTGAAATTTTATTTCAGTCTGAATCACACCCTTTAAGTGTAAAGCTACATGTTGAGAATACCAAAAGTGTAAAGTACGACGATTTCAGGACTGGAATACACCTCCAGCATTACTGTAAGTAATTATATTTAAAAGTGTGTACTTTATATTATATGTCCTTTTATATACCTACGTACTGTAATTTATTATCGTGTGAATGTTTCCTTACACCTCCATGGGATCGACTTTTGTCACATCTAAGCTCACATTTCGATATACCGCGGAATCGTTATAACGCAGGGGTAAGTCATGATTTACCGTTATTTCGGGCTTCTACTATATCTTTCTATAGAAATGTTCTACCACAGATACTCTCCTCAAAACCTAGAAAGATAATAGGGGTTTTGTGAATAAGTTGCATACAAACATTTTCTTGCCGCGATGCATACTATATTATGTGAAGACAGGCCGCTCACATCCCTTAAAGCCTCGGCACTCTGTCGGATTCTACGCATTTAAGCGAACGAGCGGTGTCTGCCTTTTTTGCCGCTTGGAGCTCTCAAAGCTGACCCCTAAGTGGCCTTGCCGACATTTAATTTTGTGGTGACAGTTGAACAAATTTTATGGTCTCAATAATTTTACATGAAGTGCTGTTGACACCAATCTAAAGTAAGCGAACAAGAAAACTGGGCATAAATAAGAGACAATAAGAAAACTGGGTATAAATAAGAGATAAGTAATCATAAGTATGAGCACAACATGTCATTGTTTATTCTTACTACTTTTGCTGTTGTGACGTAAATGATGGCAGTTCATTATCTTAGATTTTCCATGACAGCTTTATAGTACAAAAATTTACAATAGACAGCACTATATTTCAAAACTCTCCATTTTTCCAAAGTCCAGGTCTCCGAACCATACATAGCAGTGCTCCAAATGTAAGAATTACGTATTATATTATATTATTTTTATCATTATCATCATCATTATAACAGCAGTAATAGCAATAATTACAACAAACAGCATATCAGCAATCATGAGCTCAATACTTTATATATTTTAGATGGTGTATTGTTGCGTACCCTTCTGTAAAAGAAAGGAAAATCAAAAGGGTTGTTTCCATGAATTTCCAGTAGAAGAAGAACTACGTAAACAATGGCTAAAAGCTATATCGCGCTCTAATTTTGTGGTAAATGATAAATCTAATTCAACAGTCGTGTGCAATTTGCATTTTACTGAGGACGACTGCGCTGCAATTCAGACTGAGGAAGACATAATTTCCAAATTAAAGAGATTGGAAAGGGAGAATAACACCTTGAGATGTAAATTATGGGGAGCAAATAAAAGGCACAAAGAATTTGTAAACAAGCAGCAAGCAAATGAAGAAAGATTACTTTATTATGAAACCAATAATTTTCATAAATCAATTCAATTATTGATAAAAGACACCATTGTACACTGCAACACAGCTTCCAGACACAATAATCGTAATATTGGGCGAATTGAATAACATTAAAGGTAATGTGAATTTCCATGTTATAAGACCCACTAACGTATATTGTTAAACTGCTTTTAACTGTTTACTTAGTTTATTTTCTTTTCTTCCTAGACAGCCTCGTTTCATGCAACAGTCCACTTATCACTGGCATATATAAGAGATTTTATAGTTAAAAAAATAGCGGCCGAATTCTCTTATGCCACCTGTATTACCACCAAGTGTACAATATCCTTGTAAGTCTAATATTCAAAAGGTACGAAAACTCCACGTTCTATTACCCAACTCCAGAGTTTGTTTCTCTTTTGGCAGTTATAGAGAAATTTATAGCAACTGCTGTACCTAAGCTACCTAAAGTATGTGTGAGAAAAAGCCTAGAGGAAGACATAATGCCAGCAATGCAACATTGTTCTTAACTCGAGTGTGCAGAGAACTGAAAGCATTCAGAACTGCTAAGTGAACTCATATGCAAACATTATATTCCTGTGATATTAAGGTGCATTGCTTCTGCGACAACGGAAGTGTTTGAAAAACGTAAATTCCTAAACTGTAAACCACTGCTTAGGAAATTTCTGCGTTTGTAATGTCAACACATTGCAGCTGTACGCTGGAAAGGATTGCAGAGGGATCATCAGCCAGCGACATACGGTGGGTAGTGGAGAAATCTGTAACTTTTAGTCATAACACTCTAGCTGGCGAGTGCCGAGGCTTAAAGTAATGTGAGCGGGCTATGGTTAGAACTATAAGATCTAACATAGTATTTAATCCTTTCAACGTGCAGTAGATTTAGAATGACCGAATTTTTATCGAAAGTAACAAAATTATGTTGGAAATTGCTTCGATTGAATTAATTGTCTGTGGAGTAAATGATGAGTATTTAATCTAATGATATGTTTACTCCTATCTTATAACAATTTTAACCTTCAAGTGTTTAGTTTGAAATGCAAGCGTATTAGTTCTTATATAGAGTACAACTATTCTAGTGTAATAAACTGAACCCTTCTTTTTGTTTATTTTATGCCACTTTAACTACGTAGTCATATCGTGGCAGATCAATTAGGATATACCTCGTGAATTACTGCGTGGTGGACATACAACCGTTTAGATTTTATCCTGTACTATACCACCTTGCTTCGTGACATGTCCCTGAAGGCCTTGTTGCTAGGTAGCTGTAACTCTTCTTCTGCATGTGTCGGGCACATGGCATTAAAGCATCACCCAGTCTACCTGCTCTTATTTATGTATTGATACAAAAATGAAGGTGGTGGCGATCACAGGTTACCACAGCTCCACGTTGTGCACCAGTTTGAAGCAAATATTATAGTGAGCAATGAGGTTTCTCCCAGGGTATGCGTGGATGTGTGTGAGAAGGAAATTTTACAACACTGGAATGCCCGTCTCCAAATTATTTATTCACTGCTTCTTTTCTAACCTCAAAATGGAAGCTGCCGACCGAGGGTTGCCAATCTCGGTTTATAGTGACTGAATGCTAATTATATTACTTGATAAATTTTGATGACCCGACAAATATTCAATACAGAATAAGTTAACCGCTCTAATAGGCTTGACGTCTCAGACTCCTCTCCGCGGCTTCACGCCGAAGAATGTTTATAATGGCTTCCTAGCCGCGATATAGCCATATCGGCTATACACCGACGACTGCTTATAGTGGCTTACTAGCCGCGAACGGTCTCCATCGGCCTTACGCCGTAGGGTGCCTGACCACATCTGCGCGCGTGTGTATATATCTCCTAACTTTCCCTTTTCAAATTCCTTTTTCAAACCAAAGACCCTTTGTGGCTGTTTTGGTCGCCATTGTAAACGATCCAAAGAATTCCCTATTCATATACGTAAGTGACAATTCCTTTAGAAACCTTCTAAGGACATTGCTTCTTTCATTCATGGCATTGTTACAACGCTTTCCCCAACTGAACTGAACTTGGCCTTGGTCGTCACAAAGAACCAACATTCCTTCGACGTCTATCATTATTCTTTGCTTCTGGCAACCCATAATTTCGGTATCAGTATAGATGGCACAACGTTCGCTATTGCCCCGATTTTCATGTTTGTTATTGCTTTAAATTTAAGGTAGAACTGGGGTCATGATGTTAAATATCCTTTCTTGTATTTGCTTTAGCGATTGAAGGAAACTGCAGGAGGGGAAACCAGTCAGATTGATCAACCCACGGGATTTGAATTCCAAGTCACAGGCCACATTATATTACCCACTGAACCATCCAGTTCTTAATTATTCTTGTAATGCTTTAAATTTTGTGTATTTTATCTGTTGTTTTCGCATGATATTGCGTTGGTGGATGACTGTTACACGTATGATCGATGTGATGGTGGATGCAAAATACTTAATAAAATACACTTCGCGGTTAGTTAACTTGTTTATATCTCCTTAGTGTATTCAGTAGGTAAAAAAATAATAAGATGTTCCTTTTTTTAAAAAGGGTAGGATATGGAACCAGGAATGAATGTTCCTGAAATTAGCTTGAATCCATAGATTTTAAAAATACCTGACACTCATATTTTCAGAATAAATAGAATTCCAAGAAAGACTAACCTTATTTGAACTTGAGACCACAGGCATTCAAGTCATCACGCTACTCTCACACGACGAAGACTATATGTTATATATTCTGTACAGATATAAAATAAATTATCACGTTTAGTTATAGGAACAAATTGTAAGTATAGAGGGCACGTGGACATCTAATGTAGTGTTAGTATTGTCACCGATGGCATTGTTGTGTGCAGCGACAAGCGGGAGTCGGGTGCGTGGGCAGGAGAGCTGGAAGCTTGCCAAGAGATAGAGAGATAGACTTTGGGATTTTCCGCCTTTCTTTTGCCGCCGCAAATGTTATCGAAAGGTCTGTGGCTTTCTAGAAACAATGGCTGGGGTTATAAAATCCCGCAAGGTGTTAGAGCGGCAGTTGTGTGATGGTTATTGCGACAGTCGACGTTTGATGTATACCACAGTGATTTCATTCATTTGTTTACGTGCGGCGGAGCACTGAGACTGTCGACCTTGTAGACAGCTGATTGTCATTTTCACGTCTTTTTGCTGCAATAAAGAGTGTTCTAAATTTCTACAAACCAGACTTTTGATTCTACGTAACCCTTGCAGTCTCAGTATTAAGCATAATTTAGTTAAAATGCATATGTTCAAATGCTGACACACATAAGCGGTTTACAAATCACCCATTTAACAAATAATTAGGGTATAAACTAATCGTTTTAACAGCAAATGCAAAGACAAATAATTTATATTTTAAAGCCCTTGCAAGATTCTACTGTACGCGAGAGGAAAATTGGAGTAGATATCGCACTCCGAATACCGTGTGTGAATGCAAAAGAAATATTTTCTTTCTTAGTGACGCTGTCGATTACGAAAGCCATATCAACGCCGCCAGTGCTTCGGGATTTCCTTTGTATGCCAGTAAATGTACTGGGCTGTCGCTTTGCACTTAAAAGCCATCGGTATGAGACGGACTTGAACCGACGATCTTTGATTCAGTAGATCGGTGCATAACCAACTGACTCTCCCAAATGTGAGTATGTGTGCCTTTCCCTCCATTTTGCCATTATATTATTCCTCCTAGTTGTTTGATGTATATTGACACGCATGCATCCACATTTACGAGGGTGGTCTGAAAAGTTTCTGACCGAATAAAGATACAAGACATTTATTCAGAAATGTTTTTTAACAGTCTCCTTGTAACTTCTACACACTTCTCCCAGCGATGTTCCCATCCCTATAACCCGTACAAATAGAACTCGGCGTTTTTCTCTGCAAAATAATTGTTCACGAAGGTGATTTGCCTCTTCATTTGACGAAAATTTCTGTCCTCCGAGCGCAATTTTCAAATGAGGGAACAAAATAAAGTCGCTTGGGGCTAGATCTTTTGAGTAAGGTGAATGGTCAAACAGTTCAAGCCGTAATTCGTGGATTCTAGCCATTGCAGCCGTTGAGGTGTGAGACGGTGCGTTGTCCTGGTGAAATAGGATTTTCTTTTTCTGCAAATGTGGCCATTTTTCCGCAAGTTCTGCCTTCAGCTTGTCAAGTAATAATGCGTAGTATGCTCCTGTAATGTTTTTTTTCCTTTTTGAAGATAATCGATTAAAATAACTCCATGACTATCCCAAAAACAGTCGCTATCTCTTTCCCAGCCAAAAAAAAAGTTTTTTTTGGAGGGGGGCCGGTTCCCCCTTTGCAGTCCACTGTTTGGACTGTATATTTGTTTCGGGCGTACAGTGGTGTATCCAAGTTTTATCTACAGTAATTAACCGGCGCCAAAACTCGGATTTATTGCGCCTAAACTGCGCCAACAGAGCGTTGGAAATGTTCATTACAACACGTTTTTGGTTTAACGTGAGCAAACGCGGCATCCAACGCGCGGACAGCTTTCTCAACTCTAAATGTTGATTTAATATGTGACAAACACGTTCTTTTGACATGTTCATAGCCCCTGCTATCTCTCTCATTTTATTCGGTGGTCGTCTAGTACTGATGTTTTCGTCGGTAGTTGCAGTTTTTGGACATCCCGAACGTTTATAACCCAAGCCCTTACGCCACGTTGAAATTCAGCTCTTCAAAGTTTCACTGTGGCAAATGATGGTGCAAAGTCCCCATACACAAAATCCAACTCATCTTTGATTTGCGTAGGCGTATTGCCTTTCAAAAACAAATATTTAATGACAGCTAGACCTCGATTTTATCCATGTTCATAAAAACATTCACATTAGCTCACTCAAATGACTGTAACATGACAACTGAGCGTCCAGAATGGCTGAAACTTTGGTGAGAAACTGTCAACAGATGAACATGAAATTCATTAGCTTTTATTTACGAGTGCTGCCATCTTGATGTTGACGTCAAAAACTTTTCTAACCACTCTCGTATAAACACACAAGCGCCAATACTTAAGGAGGGACTCAAATCCACAGTTCCTTGAGACTCAAAGTAACAAAGCTAGGTGCTTTTGAGGACGTGGCCATGAAGTCTAGCATCTGAGATAGATCTAAAAAGAAAATGGGTAGCCTACTCATGGTTGTTGCAGGAGCTTGAATTAAAAGGTAGAAGATGTTCAAATGTAGCTTCATTTTCTGTACACAGAATAAACTCTCCTCATTGGTACTTCCCATATATATATATATATACGAGGGCTATCCAGAAAGTAGATTACGTTTTCGTCTGTTTCCGCTAGGGGCGGGGCTAGCGCGGCCATCTTGGGGTCAGAGCGTTGCGCAGCTCAGTCGGCATCTAGCCGTGCTAGTGAGAGGTTCGTGCTGTGCTCCGTTCAGATACTGTGACGGTTTGAAATGTCTGCGTTAATTGAAAATCCCGCGAGCTGCGAGGTGCGTGCAGTAATAAGGTTTCTGACTGCAAAAAACTGTAAACCGATAGAAATCTATCGGCAGCTTTGTGAAGTGTATGGGGACAACATTATCACTGAAGGTGGAGTGCGTCAGTGGGTCATCAGATTTAAAAATGGCCGAACCAATGTTCACGACGAAGATCGAAGTGGGAGACCCAGCATAGTGACTGCCGAACTTGTCGAAAAAGTCGATGCTAAAGTCCGTGAAAATCGAAGGTTCACAATAACGGAACTTTCTTTGAGTTTTCCACAAATTTCGCGAAGTTTGTCGCACGAAATCATCAGCGAAAAGCTTGGTTACCACAAGTTTTGTGCAAGATGGATTCCAAAAATCTTGACAGAGGACCACAAAAATCAGCGAGTGGCTGCAGCGTTGAACTTTTTGGACGTTTACCATAAGGATGGTGACTCTTTACTCGATCGCATCGTTACTGGTGACGAAACATGGATGAAACACGTGAACTGTGAAACGAAATTGCAATCAATGCAGTGGGGGCACACAAGTTCTCCCCAAAAACCCAAGAAATGCATGCAAACAATGTCGGCAAGGAAGATGATGGCGACTGTTTTTTGGGACAGAAAAGGTGTGATTTTGGTGGACTTCCTGGAAAGAGGCACTATAATAAACTCTCAAAGGCATTGCCAAACTCTCCAAAAACTCAGAAGAGCCATTCAAAACAAGCGCAGAGGAATGTTGAGCTCTAAGATCTTGTTGATTCACGACAACGCCCGGCCCCACACGGCAAATGTCACTCGTGAAGTTCTTGAATCTTTTAAGTGGGAGTTATTTCCTCATCCGCCGTACAGTCCCGACCTGGCACCGAGCGACTTCCACCTATTCCCAGCAATGAAGAAGTGGCTGGCTATGCAGCGTTTTGATGACGACGCACAGCTGCAAGAAGAGGTAACGAAGTGGTTGAAGGCGCAGGCGGCCGAATTTTTCGACGAAGGAATTTCCAAGCTCGTACATCGCTACGATAAATGCCTTAATTTGAATGGTGACTATGTCGAAAAGTAGTATTTGAGTGTGGCTTTCATCTGTATATAATAAAATTTGTTTCCTATACTTTGTTTACTTTTTATTCCAAAACGTAATCTACTTTCTGGATAGCCCTCGTATATATATATATATATATATATATATATATATATATATATATCCCAGTGTGATTGAATTTGAGCGTAAGATGTATCTTGTCCATTTGATGTCAACATTATCAATAGCCAAATTATGGAAAACATAATCTACTGTGCAACATCTCAGAAAACAAAGCCAATAGAAATGTTATCAAGGAATTGTAGTTGTTCTACAGAACAACTCCAATTATGGGAATTAATCCAGACAGATACCTAATGAAATACCCAGATAAATCATGAAGAAATGTTATTTCTTAAACAAAATAAAGGCTATGAATAAAGAAACATCTGTTTACATTTTGTTCAATACTGCACTTGAATTAAAATTAGGCAAATGAGTCAACCTCTCTGAAATACTTCTTTTTGTTCTATACTGTACTTGAAGATTTGCTTGATTTTAGAATATATCACTTTGGTTTAATAAAGTAATTTTAGTGATAAATTTATTTTTTCCTAAAATCAATTTTGATAACTAGAGTTTGTATAGTCGGAGTTTCACTGTATTTCTCTATGAGCTACAACTAAGAAAAGGTAAAATATAGTGCGATCCATATAAACCTGAACCATTTCAATAGGCCATAATTTCCCTTCGAAAGCTCATAGAATGTAGAAATTTGTTTTAATGATCGCAGTGACTCTGGAAGAATGAATAAAAGGTTGGAGTATGGTGCACGGTGTCAGCTTCCAGGATCGTTAGTCCCATTTTCTTAGATACGACTGTAGACACTGAAGTTTATATGGGTATCTTCAATACAATTTGTGGAGCAGCTGGATGATATCTAATTGAGAGAAGGTTATTTCCAGCAACATGTCATACATCTAATGACACCATGGTACTTGTAACCAGTTTCTTTGATAATCAAATAATCTCAAAAGTTCTGTGGCCCCCAGATCCCCTGACCTAACCTCACCAGATTTTTTCTTGTGGGATTATCTAAAAAATAGAGTGTACAAGAATAGGCCACAGTCATTTGATGTTCTCAAGGAATCTATTCGAACCGAAATAAGTAACATTGGCGAGGATATTCTCCGTAAAACTTCAGAGAATATGGTGAGATGAGTGCAAACATGCTGGCAGAGGTCACTTCCAACATTTTCTCTGAGATGTAAATAGTGTAATGTAATCTCCCAATTGTGTAGTATATTCTCCCAAAGTTGCATGTGTGTCCTATTATTGGTTCAAAAGTTATGGCCTATTGAAATGGTTCAGGTTTATATGGATCGCACTGTATATGTAATCCAAAAGAATAAAAAGAGGCAAAAGCAGACATTAATAGCAATATTTAATGTATATACACCTCTAAATGATTACCACATTACCAGAAAAGTGGTCTAAGGGTCTTATTCTTCAGAGCAGTTGCAGAGAGGCAGTTACAGCTACCCTGAAGTACCTTCACAAAGAACCTTACACCTTAACAGAATACACAAAATTTGCAAAATGTCAACCAAAAGTATTGCAGACAGCTCCTATGTCATCATTATACAAACACCATCGAGATCGCCATCTTCTTTAGAAAAATCTTCTCCACGATTCAAGAATAAAATATTAGTGTAATGTACATATTACTGTAAATTCCTCTGCGATGTGTCCTATGGCAAAAATTGGATTGTAATCAGTTCTAAAAATAATAAAATGGCAGGTCTATCCAAGTACCTAGTAAATATTAATATTACCACCTCTTTGCTTTCGCAATCTGTTAGATGTCCAAACTGAATGAAAAAATATAAATGAAAAGATTTAGTGTAAAATTTCAGAACTCAGGCATCTCTGCAAGAACAATAGGATATACTTCCACTACTTTCACTTACTGGACTTTGGTAAACTTAATGTGAAACATCAGGAGTGTGCAAATGCAGAATAAATTTCATAGCAAAGAGACAAAAAATAATGAATGATGTCCTATTTAAAAAAGGGATAAGTATTTTAAAATACAAACCCAAAACAAAGAGTATCTCCGAAATGATGAAACCCTCAAAAAACGTATTTCACATAAGCTGTGTGCTTTAACGAGTTCTATACCTTTTGTATAGTAACATTTTATCTAGGTTTTACGATTCACTAGTTATGCAAAAATCATTCATAATGAAAACAACTTCAGGGGTTATTTGCAGTAAATACAGGATAAACATTTCATTTTTCATGAAACTAACATAAAGATAAGATAATTTAATAAAAAAAATCATTGGAAACATTTACCAAAAAAGTGAAAAAGTTTTAAAATTTTCAGGATTTTGAGCTTAAAAAGTTTTGCATTTAATAGACTATTCATTTTGGAGTTTGCCTTTACTACATAGGTGCACACATGCATATACACATAGGCCTATTCCCAAAAAAGTTTTTTCTTTAACAGGCAGTCCCAAAACGTATATTAAGTGAAATATTGATACTGAAGTTTTGGGTGGAATGCAATACTTTTTTACTTTCTATGCACATATATGGCATAGAAGTAAAAAGACAAGTTTATGTTGTACCATGGTTTTACTGGCTTTCCAATCTAATAATAATGAGAGTTTATTCTTTGTTTCAGGTCTGGTGAACCTAGTGGATGGTAACTAACATGCAGTTATTTTGTAGTTAGAGTACAGGATGTTGCTAAACCCATACTGAATTGTGTAATAGTTTATAGATTAACCTAACATGTATGAATCATGGCAATAAAGTTAGTAGATATACCCCAACACTTGATTATTTCTCTTCCATTTCTTTGCACTTTAAATTCCACTTATTCCTAAATTCAGTTTCTAAAAGAAGAAACAAATGTATCCCCAAGCAAAGGAAAAACAAAATACCTCTCTCAGATTGTGTTTGACTTGGTGACCAGCAATGGAACCTAGGTTGTTTGGGTCAAAACCACGTTCTTAAAGTTAAAAGAGCCATCTTCTTTTTATTTTTGCTATGAACATTCTTTTATGTTACTTTAGATATGTTTAACGTTATGACTAATACCATTTATAATTTTCAATAAACATTAAACCAGTGAAATACCTAGTAAATAATGTGGCAGAAATTTTTTTTTTGTAAATGATGAATGACAGAAATGAACTAAAGAAGGAAAAACCAGGTAATCTAAGTCTAACAGGAAAAGTTAAACACAACAGATTGACTGCTGCACATCATGACAGTCCCTTCAACAGGAGTGCCTTCCTTTGGTGCAACATCAACACTTACCACAGGGTAACACAAGAGATCAAAGGATCAAGGGAGAGAATTGAAGCAGGAGTTTATAGTGCTGATGATGGAATGGTGTTCTTGAAGCCCCTTATTGTGGCAATCATGTGGAGCGGGATTATTCTCACCTGATGTTGTGACTGGGGTTGTAGGTTGTATTCAGCCCCCCGGGAAGACAATGACGAAGCTGCAAGCTGCTAACTCTTCCTGGTCCAATCTGGCATTCTAACATATTGATGTATATTAAAAAAAATATCTGGATCTGCTTCAGTCTGAACTATGAGAACTCGACATGGTCACGAGTGAAAGGATAAATTTTCTAAATAAACTTTCATACCAATCAATTCTTTTTACTTTAAAAAGATATCAAGATGTTTAATTTATTTCGTATTGTTTATATAATTTTTCGTATAAAATTTGACAATAGTATTGTATACCTTGATTACAATTAACAGAAAATGGATATTAATTCTTTTATAAGGTTTTATTGTGGCACTGAATTTACGTCTGTTCACTTCCACGTTCTTCCATCAAAAGAGACGCCTTCTTTCCTAGCTGTTCTCCCAAAATTATTGATTTTTCCTTCTCTCGTTGCCATCACTACCAATCAAACTTAATTTTTACTGGTCCATGTCACACATTACATAATCTCATTTTTAAAACTACCAATGATAAAACATCACTTACATGTGTCATCTCATGATCTACTGAATTTTAACAATTTCTTTTCTTATTTATTTTAATCTGTCCATGTCGATTCTTAAATAATTAAACATATTAAACAATTTTACAATTCTTGGAGCCTAAATCAAAACAACGGTTACAGAATGCTTGCCCCAAGTGATTAAAGGACAATTTGATCATAATTTTGTAACAAGAATTACAGTAACACTAGATGTATGCGAACACTACATGTACTCTAGTGTAGAATAACTATATGAAAACATATAACAGGTTAATATAAATACAATAATTTGTAACTTAAAACTTCATTTATCTTATAAGAAATGATGATAATTCTTATAAATTGTAATGCTTTATTTTCAGATTTTGGTAGTGCTAACAAGAACATAGCAACTTCTAGTGTTTAGTATGTATGGCGACAGCTTTGCTTTCCAGCTGAAGATGTGTATGAATATACATGAAATCGCGATCCTGGAGAATTTATAAGAATTATCATCATTTCTTATAAGATAAGTGAAGTTTTAAGTTACAAATTATTATATTTGTATATATTTGTTTGCTTCACTGTTAATAGCTTCATATTTTACGTATATAACAGGTTTATTTTGTGCTCTCCTATTAGGAATAATATTTGTCTCAATGACAGGACTTGGGTTTTACTTTTGAAGCTCTGAGAGGTGATCATAGTTGGATTGATATTACGCCAAGCATGGTTCATCTTGGAAGAGATCAGGATTGAGAATTTTGATGAAAAAGGAGAAAAGGCATCTTGTACTTCGTGCAGAATTCAGAAAACGTGCAAACAGTATGCTGCTTCTTTATAAGAGACTAAATGCAAATGCTCAACAAGCCATATCTCCTTGTGCCATGAAGGTCCTTAGTCAAGTCAAACTGAGAGTGTTTTGATCATATCTACTGCAAAATCCTTCTATGTGATTCTGTCCATTTCTTATTTTTTTCCTAAGAAACTTTCGTGACCTGTCAACATCCAGTTTCCAGTATATCTGTGAAACCACAGTAAGCACAGCATAAAATGTACTCAAGTTCTCTACAGCTGAGTTGAAGAAACAAATTTGTCAAGGTAGGTATGTGATCAGTGATCCTGCTCAAGCTACAAGACCATTGGCACCATCCTCCTGCAGCCCTTCTCAATATAATGAGATGTTAGGTAACAATAGGAGTCTGCTTCACTTAGCAGAAAAGTGAATCGAGAAGTTATTGACACACTGCTACACTCAGAGCTGACAAGGATGTAGAGCAGCTACTTTCCGGCACTTTTCAGGCTTCAGTTTTGGGCGTTGTGGTTCTATTCTGCAGCAGATTTTTGACACATTGAGCAGAGATGATGTTATCAAACTCTAAAGCGAATACAGGTATGAGCATAGTGATAGTTCCCTTGTTAGTAATGCTGACAATCTCTGTAAATGTAATGAAATGTGTAGTGTTTAACGCCCGCTTTTACTACATACGGCATCGCAGGTGATACATGAGATGAAGATGGAGCACCGGTGGAATGAGATGGCGGGGGAAACCGGAGGTCCCAGAGAAAACCTGCCCCAGCGCCGTGTTGTCCACCACAAATCTCACTTTGCAAGCGCCTGGGATCGAACCTGGGACCCTTGGTGAGAGCCAAGCAGTCTAACCACTGAGCCATGGCACGGCTGACACTCTCAGTGTCTCAGTGTTATAATATCAATGTGTCATATAGAAATAGCTGCGTAGTACAGTTTCATTTCAAAAAACAAACAGAACTGATTGTGGCATTCTGTACTTGCTTTGCCATTGTCATGCTGGAATGTTGTTTTACAGACTTGGGCAATGACTACCATCTCTGTAGTAAAAGGATGCTTTTTCACACGACATGTTTCAAGAGCTTTTGCTCTCATCACCAGCTGGAACTCGGCTCAGAGTCAAGTGTGAGTGAAGCAGTGTGAGTGACGCAGTGTGTCAATATCTTCTCAATTCACTTTTGTACTAAGTTGTGCTTCACTGTCTCTACGCTTCTTTCAATTTTATACTTTGGGTCTTCTTCACTTGTTTGTTTCAAACTGTGTTTTATTTTTACCTTAACTAAATTTTGCAAGAGAAATGTATCTCTGCTTCACACATCCCACAAAATCTTTAAAGAATTCCTTAATAGTAGACAGTGATTTAAACTTCTCAATATCCTAAGATAAGATAATGGCAGACTTCTATACAAAACTAATCACATCAGTGTTGTTAGAAGCAGGACAGTTTCTGCTGGAAGGTAGGGCATCCTTTAACTACAGAGATGGTAGTCATTTCCCAAGTCTGCAAAACAACATTCCATCATGACAATGGCAAAGCAAGTATAGAATGTCACAATCAGTTCTGTTTGTTTTTTGAAATGAAACTGTACTATGCATTTATTTCTATATGACACATTGATATTATAACACTGAGACACTGAGATTGTCAGCATTACTAACAAGGGAACTATCACTATGCTCATACCTGTATTCGCTTTAGAGTTTGATCACATCATCTCTACTCTATGTTAGGCCTCTGTGCCAAAAATCTGCTGCGGAGTAGAACCGCACTGCCCAAAACTTAATCCTGAAAAGTGCTGTATGCGACTTGCAAACAGCTGCTGGACATCTCGTAAGCTCTGTATTGGCGCTCCTTATATATGCCTGCGTGCAGACCACTACCTGCAGGGGTAAACAATCCATTCTGTACAATGCTGTGTTATGCCTATATGTTCCTACGTATTTTGGACTCATTTTTTAATACTTCCAGCTGTAATGCACACCCGATTTTTGGCACACAGGCCCCAAATAGAGCTGAAATGATGCCATCAAACTCTCAAGCTAATACACATATGAGCATAGTGACAGTTCCCTTGTAAGCATAAAAATTGTTGCAAGTTTAGGGTCAACTTCAGCCATAGAAAAAGCATGCATGTCCATACTTATGTATATAACTTATTAATTTTTATTTAGTAACTAATTACTTAAACTTGTTTCTGTTTGAAACTGAAACTCAAGTACAAAACTTTCAGTAACAGCACAAGAGAGAGACTAAGCATGTGTTATTGTTTTGACATAAGTTACTAATTGAAAAAACTATTTGTAGTCAGTTTTTTTAATCTTGGTTGGAGAAAACTCCACACCCCAGTCGAGAATTAAACCCGAGACCCCTTGCTGACAGATGCTCTACCGACTGAGGTATGGGGCCAGCCAGAGTTTATTTTGGTTTATCACTCCTTTTAGTAATTTTGTATTTGGACCAATGTCATGGTTTTCATTCCAAAAATGAAATACTACTGCTGACTTATCTTCTGGTTTCATTTTGATGTTTCTGAAGTGCTCTTTGACTCTAGATTTTAGGTTTCTTTTAGTTTGACCTAGTCCTGCACCGTGGCGTAGCAGGCTAAGGCAGCATGCCTTGGTCTCTGGCCACAGAAAGCAACCCTGGTTCGATCCAACCCATGGGGTGCAGATTTTAAGTCCGTGTATAGGGCCGATGCCCTCTCAGCATCGTGAGGAAAGTGAAGAGCTTATGTTGCGGCTGGGGGATGTCGAGATGCTGACCACATCTCCTCCCCCTATCAGTTGGATGATCGCTCACTTCTGCCTTGTGTAAGTGGGCATGAGGCTGGAGGTCGGGTTGGTAGACCTTGGCCCTCTTAGGGCTGTCGCACCAGAGTGGTTTTTAGTTTGATCTATGTAGCATTTTTCACAATTCCGACAACTTATTTTGTATATTCTGCATCTGTTAATTGGTGGGAATTCATTTTTGTTTTTAAAACTGAGTATCTCTTAGTAGATATTAATATATATTGCACATAAGAAGTTACTAACCCTATAAACTTGAAAACACACTGGGATAGAACAAGATCACTAAGGTTTATCCCATACCATTCTATGTTAAAACAGCTGGTTTGCAACATTAATAGCTGAAGGCCTGTACATCCCTTCTAGGCCTCTGAAGGGGCATTTCCCCTTAACTCAGAACTGTTGAAATGCTGCAGATAGTGAAGCAAGCTCTGTGTGTACCCTTGGAGTTCAAAAGAAAACTGGGCAAAATTTAAGTTTGTGTGAGTGTTTTTATTTCATAGGGCACAGTTAGATGCTGCTGAAATATGGTAGCCGCATAAGTCCAATAAGTTACTGTTTCAAACATTCCACTGAACAGTAGATAGTATATATAGTCCTGCAATCCCTGTATCATCTTGGGCAGGTCTACACCCTCAAGTATGAGAAACAGTTTATAAATAGGAACAGTATGTCGTCATGTTTCAATCTCATAGCTATAATCTCCAAATAAAGCAGACGAAGTTGTTAAACATATAATCAAACATGTATTAATAACGAAGGGATCCAAGATTCAATTGTTAAGCATCAAAATAGTATGCTCAATTTCTTTTCGGGCAGCAAGCCAGGTGAAAAGATGATTAGAAAACAACGTTTCGGGAGTGTGCAAACCACCCACACATACACACACACACACACACACACACACACACACACCCACCCACACCCACGCACGCACGCACGCACGCACGCACGCACGCACGCACGCACGCACGCACGCACGCACGCACGCACGCACGCACGCACGCACGCACGCACGCACGCACGCACGCACGCACGCACGCACGCACGCACGCACGCACGCACGCACGCACGCACGCACCCACACACACACACACACACACACACACACACACACACACACACACACACACACACACACACACACACACACACACACACACACACACACACACACACACACACACACACACACACACACATGGTCATACAGATAACACATAGGAACGAAACATTATTTGCAGCAAGTATGTATTTTGATGGATTGACCGATATAGAATATGATATTAGGAAAATAGAAAACATATTAAGATACTCTAGAAACCAAAAGTTAATGATACTAGCAGATAGCAACTCCAGAAGTAAACTGTGGTACGACGTGCTCACAAATGAACGTGGGAAAACACTGGAAGGATTCATCACCATAAACCACTTACATATCGTAAACGAAAATACAGGAGTGTCAACCTTTGAATCACCAAATGGAAGGAGCTGGATTGACTTGACATTAGTCAACAATAGACTTCTCCGAGACATAACCTGTTGGAACGTAGGAGAAGAAGAGAGCTGCTCGGATCACAAAATAATTTCATTCAAAATAGGAAATAAATCACAAAATCCCACATGGAAGTTTCAAGCCATAAGATACATAACAAAAGTAGAGAAATATAACAAATTCATAAACCTGTTAGCAACAAACTTGACCTCAAATTTTAATTGCAAGAGTAGTAGCGATAACTTGGACCAGGAACTCGCCCAAAAAGTTAACAGTAATTTGAACGCTGATCATCTAACCGAAATATTCCACTCTTCCCTGAAGGAAGCATGCAGAGGTGCATTTGGAGTGGGTAGGTGCAGGAAACAGGAGTTTAGAGGTAAATCTGTTCCATGGTGGACGGCCGAGCTTACAATATTAAGAAAAAGGGCGAACGCATTAAGACGACGCTATCAAAGAACCATGAACAATGAGCAGCTAAGACAAGAAAGAAAAATGCAATATTGGAAAGGCAACCAAGAGTATAGGGCAAAATTGAACACCGAAAAGCTAAGATCTTGGAAGGAATTTTGTAGTGCCACTGACGGAAATAATCCATGGTCAGTTGTTTACAAAATTGCGGCTGGGAAAACTAGAAACCAGATCTCTCTTACTACACTACAGAAAGAGGACGGAACTTATACCGAAGACACTCTAAGTACAATTCATTACATGCTAGACAAGTTTATCCCGGATGACAGTGAACAGGATGATACTCAGCGACAAAGAGAACTAAGACGACGGGCAACGGAACCAATTGATACACCAGACGATATGGAATTCACGACTATAGAAATATTGTCAGCATTGAGAAACTTCGACCCAAGAAAATCACCAGGAGAGGATGGAATAACTAGTGATATCCTGCTTCAGGTTTTCAAGAGATTCCCAATTTTCTTCACAGCCTTATACAACAAGTGCCTCAATAGCGGTCAATTTCCAGAAAGATGGAAGCGTGCAGTAATAGTTCCGGTAATCAAGCCGGGTAAAGAAGACAGCCCAAGCGTAACGAAATACAGACCTATCAGCTTGATAAATATAAATGGGAAAATTTTAGAAAAAATTATGATGAATAGGATTCAGCATCACATCAACACCAGAAATCTTATGAATGATAGACAGTTTGGATTTAGGGCCCAGAAAAGCACGGTAGACGCACTTATGACTATGAAAACTTTCATTGAGAACAACTTGAATACTTACGGATATATTGCTCTCATAAGCCTTGACGTAAAAGGAGCTTTTGACGCTGCCTGGTGGCCCAGCATATTAAATAACTTAAGAGAACTGAAATGCCCAAGAAATTTATACCAGTTATCTCAGAGCTATTTCAAAAACAGGACAACAAGTCTAAGCACAAATGAATTTAGCACTGAGAAAGAAGCCAAAAGGGGCTGCCCACAAGGTTCATGCTGCGGACCCGGCTACTGGAATATTTTGTACAACTCCCTGCTCAACTTAGTCTATACAAAACGAACTGAATTAATCGCTTTTGCCGACGACCTACTTCTCATGACGAAAGGAATGAGCATATTAGACGTAGAAAACTTTGCAAATCACGACTTGAAGAAAATTGAATATTGGGCAAGAGAAAATAAAATTACTTTCAATGACGCTAAATCAAAAGTATTAGTGATATCAAGAAAGAAACAAGCTGCAAACGAGAAGATAAACATCTATCTTAATAACATAATTATAGAACAAGTAGACATCATGAAATACTTAGGCGTTCATATCGACAAACAGTTCAAGTTTGATTATCATATTGACCAAGTGCATGATAAAGCTATAAGCCTAATTCACACTTTATCTAAATCAGCAAAACTAACCTGGGGACTTGGAAGCAAAGCACTAGAAACAATATACAGAGGAGCTATAGAACCTGTACTGACGTATGGAGCACCCTTATGGGCATCTGCATTAAACAACCCGAAGAATCTGAGAAAAATTCAGAGAATCCAAAGGTTGTTTAACATAAAAATCACGAAGGCATACAGGACAATTTCATTTGACGCATCTTGTGTCATTGCTGGCATCCAACCCATTGATATCACGATTGAAGGGAAAGTCAAACTGTACAACTTCTTGCAAAATAAACAAGACTGTGACGCACCCTTGCCCCCCAGCGACTGGAACCACCCTGCAGAAGTACCTGAAGTTAAAGAAGCTGATGATGAAGACTCTATATTCAAAATATACACGGATGGAAGCAAAATAGGAGAGCAAGTGGGTGCAGCAGTTGTAATATTCAAACAAGCGACTTCAATTCGAGAGATAAAATACAAGCTAGACAGAAGATGTACTAATAATCAGGCAGAACAACTGGCCATATTTAAAGCGCTACAAGAACTTCAAAACTTTAACAACACACCGGAGGAAGAGAAGACTGTAGCGATATATACAGACAGTACAGTAACCCTAGCCATTCTGCGGAATAATAATAAACATAACTCCATAGCAGAGAAAACCCTTAATATATGTAATACCTTACAAAGACAAAAATGGAGAATACACTTCAGTTGGGTTAAAGCCCATGTAGGTATATGTGGAAATGAGTTAGCAGACAAACTAGCGAAATCCGCTGCTCTAGATGGAGATCTGCCCAATAGCTACAGTTTGATACCTAAATCTGTAATTATTTCTGAAATACAAGAAACAGGACATCAGGTCTGGCAGAATAGGTGGAATGCCACGGACAAAGGGGCACTCAGCAAATTATTTTTTCCAACAATAAAAGATAGGCTGAAGAGAAAGCTTCCTTTAACACCAATTTTCACAGCAATAACTTCCGGCCACGGAAAAACCAAAGCTTATTTACACCGATTCCATATAGTAGACGATCCAAAATGCACATGTAACAGCTCCCAACAAACCGTAAACCATTTAATATACGAATGTGTAGACAAAAGTCAACAAAGAGCCAAGCTAATTCAAGATGTAACCCTAAATGGAAGCAAGTGGCCAGTAACCAACGAGAGTCTTGTAAAACACCACATAAAAGCATTCTGTAAATACATAAATTCAATTAACCTATAAAGATATGTAAATATGTATAACTTGTGAAATCAACTGCTAAAAGATCTAATGTAATATTAACATGTAAATATGTACAATTTGTAAAATCAAATGTTGGAAAAATGTAATGTAATGCATGTAATACTACTATGTAGTGGGGCATGCTGATTGTTATCAATGAAGGAAAAAAAAAACACACACACACACACACACATAAGTAAACCACTCAATAACAACACATCAAAGTTTAAAACATATGGAGTATTTGTTACAATAAAAAATCTTTTCCCATGTTGTAAGTTCAAATTTTGTTTTAGTTAATTGATGGAAATTAATCATTTCTCCACACTAGCCGTATATAGGCTAAGGTTTTTGATAGAGTCAACATGAGCAACTGGATGGAAACCAGGAGATCCGTGGTTCAAATCCCGGCCATGGCATTGAATTTTTCATGTTGACTCTATCTATCAAAAACCTTAGCATATATACAGCTAGTGTGGAGAAATGATCAATTTCCATCAATTAACTAAAATAATAAGAGTTAAATGATGAAGCCTGGGACTTAAGTGCTTACGATAGTAAGTCGCCACAAACGGTGTATCTCAGATGCGAGAGCCCCTAGTGGTCTACCGAGAAAATATACGAATCAACTGAAGAATTTAATGTCAGGACAGCACGTTGGCCATGGTAGCTCAAAGGTTAAGAGCAACTGGATGGAAACCAGGAGATCCGTGGTTCAAATCCTGGCCATGGCATTGAATTTTTCATGTTGACTCTCTATCAAGTTTTGTTGTTAATGGATTCAGTAATTTAATCTTCTTTCTGAAGTGGTGATTATCATTTCAGAAATGAAAAGCAACTGCTGATTTTTCTGTTTGTTTATATTTTATGTTCCATCAGTGTTGGTTAATTTAGTTTTCAAATTCCTTTTTGTCAGTCCAATATAAAATTTGTCACAATCCTCACAGTGGATCCTATATAATTATGCCTGATTGTTATTCTGGTGAAATAATGTTTTTAATGAACTCCTAGTGGCTTACTGGGAAAACTACAAGTCAGTTGGAGAATTTAATGTCATGTTGGCACGTTGACCATAGTAGCTTAATGGTTTAGAATGGCTGGACAGAGACCAGAAGATCCGTGGTTCAAATCTCGGCTATGGCATTGAATTTTTCAGTCTGGCTCTACCCTTTCATAGTACGTCCTACACATGGCTAGTGTGAAAAAACAATTAATTTCCATTAATTGTACCTAATAGTGGTCTGAACTACAAAGCCCTGCCTTAAAGCACTTACAGCATAGTAAGTCACCATTAAGGTAGTTGTCTCATGTGCTTATGAGAACTCCTAATGGTTTACCGTGAAAAACACGAGTCAGTTAGAGAATTTAATGTCATGTTGGCACGTTGGCCATAGTAGCTCAATGGTTTAGAGCGGCTGGATGGAGACCAAAAGATCCGTGGTTCAAATCCCGGCTATGGCATTGAATATTTTAGTCTGGCTCTACCCTTTCACAGTCATTATTATGTCTAGTATAATAGGTATTACATGCCAAAACGTGAAAGCATATTGGAACATATGTAATACACACTCAGTTCAGGTTCAGTCATGTCTTCGGGACAGCAACATGTCACACATCGGTGGACACAATAAATCATATTAATGCAATTGAATATTGTGACAAGAAGGAAGAGGGAATCAAAACCCTATGTTTCAAGCGATAAAACTGGCAGTTGCAATGGTAATTTATTCTTGTGTATAGTAATAAATTGGTTAATCATTCTTATCACACACATAGCTGCTCTATTTGTTTCGTAACTTACTGTGTGCCAAGTTACTAATATTTTACTCTTCAAGTAAACAAGATAACAAATGAATGCAGCATTGACTGAAGGTCAATGTGCCTCAACACTGCCATGTAGTATGTACATCCTTATTTGTTATGCTCATCTTGCTTACAGTAAAGAGAATTGTCTTATTTATAGTAGCTATTTATTAATGTGACCAATATACGAAGGATGGTATGATGAAGAATGCAAATTAGCAAAAAGAATGGCATTCAGAGGTCTAAAAAGATGGAGGAGTATCGAAGACAAATTAGATAGGCAAATGTTGATGAAAAATAAAAAGGATTATAAATTCTTGTTAGAAGAAATGAAAAAAGAATTGCAGGAAAATATAAAAAAGAAACTAACATATGCAATAAAAGGAAAAGATATAAAAGCAATATGGGAAATAATAAAAAGAAAAAGGAAAATAAGAAGGTAGTAAAGAAATCCTTTTATGGAAGTGTTGAAAACAGTGTTGTTGTGTAAATTAAGTTAATTAGGAGTCGATTAATAACACAAAACAACACTCACTTTTAAATTTTCCCGGAACCGGTTTCTGAGGTCTTCCCTCTATCTTCAGCCGGACATCGACTAGTTCTCATTGGTGTAGCTGGCAATATTTTGTCTTCGGTCTCCTCTGGTGGCGGTTCGAGGAACTTGCTGAACAAATCTTTCTGGGGGATGTCGAAATTGAATACTTTGTTCCTATTTTTTGAAATAAAGATTTGTTCCCATGTGGACAGTTCTTCTTTTCCTGTTGTATGTTTTAGTAATTTTGGTTCTGGATTTATGTTGTGGTTTTTTTCCCAAAAATGCGTGGCAACTGCTGATTTTTCTAATTGTTTGTATTTTATGTTCCTAAAGTGTTCCTTTGCTCTTGTTTCTAAATTTCTTTTCGTTTTTCCAATATAAATTTGACTACAGTCACAGCATTCAATTTGATATATACCAGATTTTTTGTTAGATGGAATGGCATCTTTGATGTTTGAGCAAATTAGGTTTTTTAAGGAGTAATGGTTCACTGGAGCTAGTTGAATGTTTTGTTTTTTGAAGACTTTTTTGAATTTATCAAAGGCCCATGGATGGTAAGTGAATTTTTTGAAGATCATTTTAGTTTCTGTGGCTGAGAGGGTTGTGGTTTCCTTTAGTAGTTTCTTCTTTTTTGCTAAGTTCACTTTTTTGTCTACTAGTGATTTGGGAAAGTCATTTTTCTGTGCTATTTCAATAATTTTGTTGTATTCTATTTTGTATTCTTCTGCTGTGAGAGGGATGTTGACCAGTCTGTGTGCTAAACTATTAAAGATTGCCTGTTTGTGGGATCTTGGATTGTAGCCATTAGCTTTTATGTAGTTGTCTGTCTGTGTTGGTTTTCTGTAAATGCCAAAGTTTATTCTATTTTTATTTCTGATTATTTTTAGATCTAAAAATGGTAAATACTCGTCTTTTTCAACTTCTACAGTGAACTTGATGCTTTTTTCTTGAATATTTAAAAGTTTTAGTGCATCACTGATGTGTTTTTTTGGCACTATGGCAAATATGTCATCTACATATCTTTGCCAGAGTTTGAACATCCATGGGAAACCTTTAGTGATCCTTATTTCTAGTGCACTCATGTACAGATCGGCCAGGAAGGGTGATAAGGGGTTGCCCATTGCTAAACCAGAAGTTTGATGGAAATATTTTGTTTGAAACTGGAAGAAATTCTGTTCTATGCATAATTTGGTAAGTTCGATGTAATCTGAAATTTCAAGTGATGACATTCCAAGTGATTTGAGCCATTTTTCTATCAATGTTGGGAGTTGTTTAACTGGTATGCTGGGAAACAGTGATTTAACGTCAAATGAGACTAGTGTGTCTTCTTCATTTAGTTCAGTATCCTTAATGTGTTCTATAAGTTCATAGGTGTTTTTGATGCTTAGGCTATCGAATTTTGGAAATGAGTTGAATTTGTTTGTTAGCCATTTTGCAAGTTTGTATGTTGGTGAATTTATACTGCTAACTATAGGTCTCATTGTTATGGATGGTTTGTGTATTTTGGGTAAGCCATAAAGTCTAGGTAAGGTTGGGTTATCTGGTTTAACTGCATATTTGTTTGATATTATACTTGATTTTGCTATTGTTTTTTCCAGTTTCAAACAAAATATTTCCATCAAACTTCTGGTTTAGCAATGGGCAACCCCTTATCACCCTTCCTGGCCGATCTGTACATGAGTGCACTAGAAATAAGGATCACTAAAGGTTTCCCATGGATGTTCAAACTCTGGCAAAGATATGTAGATGACATATTTGCCATAGTGCCAAAAAAACACATCAGTGATGCACTAAAACTTTTAAATATTCAAGAAAAAAGCATCAAGTTCACTGTAGAAGTTGAAAAAGACGAGTATTTACCATTTTTAGATCTAAAAATAATCAGAAATAAAAATAGAATAAACTTTGGCATTTACAGAAAACCAACACAGACAGACAACTACATAAAAGCTAATGGCTACAATCCAAGATCCCACAAACAGGCAATCTTTAATAGTTTAGCACACAGACTGGTCAACATCCCTCTCACAGCAGAAGAATACAAAATAGAATACAACAAAATTATTGAAATAGCACAGAAAAATGACTTTCCCAAATCACTAGTAGACAAAAAAGTGAACTTAGCAAAAAAGAAGAAACTACTAAAGGAAACCACAACCCTCTCAGCCACAGAAACTAAAATGATCTTCAAAAAATTCACTTACCATCCATGGGCCTTTGATAAATTCAAAAAAGTCTTCAAAAAACAAAACATTCAACTAGCTCCAGTGAACCATTACTCCTTAAAAAACCTAATTTGCTCAAACATCAAAGATGCCATTCCATCTAACAAAAAATCTGGTATATATCAAATTGAATGCTGTGACTGTAGTCAAATTTATATTGGAAAAACGAAAAGAAATTTAGAAACAAGAGCAAAGGAACACTTTAGGAACATAAAATACAAACAATTAGAAAAATCAGCAGTTGCCACGCATTTTTGGGAAAAAAACCACAACATAAATCCAGAACCAAAATTACTAAAACATACAACAGGAAAAGAAGAACTGTCCACATGGGAACAAATCTTTATTTCAAAAAATAGGAACAAAGTATTCAATTTCGACATCCCCCAGAAAGATTTGTTCAGCAAGTTCCTCGAACCGCCACCAGAGGAGACCGAAGACAAAATATTGCCAGCTACACCAATGAGAACTAGTCGATGTCCGGCTGAAGATAGAGGGAAGACCTCAGAAACCGGTTCCGGGAAAATTTAAAAGTGAGTGTTGTTTTGTGTTATTAATCGACTCCTAATTAACTTAAGGTAGTAAAGAATTTAAAGTATCATCTCAGGAATGTTTAAAGTATTTTAGAGGCTTAATAGGAGATGATAAAGGAGTAGACAGGGATATTACAATGCTGAAGAATGAAATAGTTAAAAAGAGAGTACTAGATGGTAAATTTACATTGATAGAAGTACACTAGTGCCCGATTTCACCAACAGATGTTAAAATCGACGTTAACAAATGTAACGTAACAATTGTAATAGCGCTAACAATTTCTTGCATTTCAACAAACTGTTTTCTGAAAATGTTAAGAAACACGTACTAATGTCACAAAACTTGTAAATATTACAGTTATAGAAGGCTGTGGATGAGTCGTATTATTTTCTGAACGTACTACGTTGCGCTTTTGTTTTCATTTTCGTCTGCACCGCAGTCTGCACACAGCTAAAAAAAATGGTGGATAAACAAAATCATAAACAAAAGCCATGAAACAAATTTCTCATATATGGAGAAAGGACTGTTAATTGAATTGGTGCCGAAGTATAACGATATCGTGGAAAATAGGACGGATGCGGTGAATGTAAAGGAGAAAGATGTCACACGGGGAAAAATTGGAAACAAACTTAATTCAAATGCATGTGTCATTACTGCAAATGAAACGTATTACATAAATTTAAAACAAGGTGCGAAGAAGTACAAGTGACGAGTGACTTGCATGTTTCAAGGCGGAAGGTGGACAGTGTGTTATCCACAGTGAATTATAAAATCACAAAGTTATTAATACTTGATGCAAAGGTGAGATCGGCATATTCCTTTCGATGCATGTTCTAACTCAGTATTATGTAAGTTTAAAACGAGGAACAAAGAAGGGCAAGTTACTTGAACGTTTCAAGACGGGAAGTGCATAATGTATTATCCACATAATTCAGTGAATTATAAAATCGCAGGTTATTAATACTTGAAGCAAAGGCCAGATCGTCATATTCCTTTCGATGCATGTTCTAACCTCTCTAGTACTTCCGCAGTAACCTTCATAGCAAAATGTTTCGACAGTCTATACCTCCGTAAAAATTTTTCTTCGGACAGCTCTCAAAATCATTTCTCCTCATAGGCCGTACTCTATTGCGAATGCCATTTAGACGGTCTTAAATATAGCAAATCGACATCAACAGCTGAGTTTATGCTCGCCATCTTGACTATTTACAATTGTTAAGGACTTAACATCAGAAATTTGGCGTGTTAGCTTAACAAGATATTTAACACGAGTGTTACGCTAACACTTGTTGGTGAAATGCAATTTTCGTTTTAACTATTGCTAAACTCGTGTTAATCTTAACATCTGTTGGTGAAATCGGGCATAAAAGTTAAAAATTCTGAAAAAATGTAAAGTAGTGGGGATAGATGGGATTTCAGGAGACTTTTGAAAAAAATATAGCAATATTAGGGAAGGCCTAAATATAATGACAAATCTGTTAAAACTAAAGAAAAGGAAGAGATACCAATATCTAAAGGGAAAGAAGGAGAGAATAATCCAGGAAGTTATAGAGGAATAAGCTTATCTGTATTAAGTAAAATATACTCAGGAATATTAGCAAATAAATTAAAGGATTGGATGGAGGCAGAAGGAAGGATATCAGAATTTCAAACAGGTAATTTCAGAAAAGGTAAACAAGCAGTAGATAATGTATTAATAATAAAGACAATTATTGATCAATATCTGAGTAGGAAAAGAGGTAGCATATGTGTGTACGTGTGCACATGCGCACGTGTGTATTTTGCAGAACTTGAAAAAGCATTTGATACTATAAACAGAGATTTACTAATATATAAATTGAGAATAAGAGGAATAAGTGATGAATTTTTAAAAAAAAAAAATGTGTATAAAATGTGAAAGGAATAGAACCACAGATAAGACAGAACAGAAGTTAGGTTTAAGAAAAGGCTGTAAACTAAGCCCCATTTCATTCATCCTGTTAATAGATGATATAGTGGATAGAGTGAAAGGAAAAAATAAACACTGCCCGATAAGAGAAAATAAAGAGTTACCAGTTTGTTATATGCAGATGATCTGACAGCGGGAGCAGAAACACCAGTAGGATTACTAAGACTAATAAATGAAATTCAAAAGTTCTGTTAAGATTAGGGAATTAAAGTGAATACAAGAAAGTCAAAAATTATGGTTTTTAAAAAGAGAACAAAATTGAAGAATGAGGAACAATGCCTTTTTGAGAGAGACAAAAGTTAGAAGTTGTGAAATAATGTGAGTACTTAGGGGTTAGGATGAATACTAATGGAGAATGGGAAGCACATGGCAGGAAGGTGGTAACCAAAGGAAAGGAAGCAATGTCAGAAATAAGGTTATGCAAAGCAAAACTCAAAATGTCAAGCAAATGGTTAGAGAGAATGTATGAAACACTGGTAGAGTCGAAGTATGTATGTATGTATGCTAAAGAAATATGGGAGATGTCAAAAGTAAGTAATAAAATAGATCAGTTATACAAAGAATTTTCTAAAGAAGTGTTGGGACTGCCTAGATCAGCTCCAGTAGCTTTAGTAGAGTAAGGAAAAACCAACAGAAAAGGTATAATAATTGAAAGAATCTTGAAATTTTGGTATGAATGCTTGATAAAAGATGATGAAATCCTAAAGGTATGTATGAATCAACAAAATAAAATAGAAAACAGAAAAAGTTGGTGGTCAGATGCAGAAAAAACTGTGGAAGAAGTAGGAATGGGGGACCTATGCAGACTAGAAAAGAGGAATGTAGCAGGTCTTTGGAAAATATTCAGAACTAGAATGGAGGATATAGAAAGAAACACATATAGGAAGGGTTAGAAAATAGAAAAACATTAAATTTTAAAATGATAATAAAGAAAGAATGGGGAAGAGAAAGATATGTAAACCAATATAACAGTCAGGAGAGGGAAGGAATGGCTTGGATTAGAATGAGATCAATATTCTTAAGGGGATTAAGAGATAGCAGGATAGGAATGTGTGAATTATGTAGAGAAACAGAAAGTACAGTTCATATTCTGATAGAGTGCAAAGAGCCCGCCTTGGTAGCATGGTGGTAGCATGTCTGCCTCACCTTCAAGAGTTCAAATCTCGGTCAGGGGGAGTTACATGGATAAGGTTTTTTCGGGGTTTTCCCTTATCCTGAAAGACAAATGTCGGGTGACTCTAAGCTCTATGGACCCTGGACTCATTTGAGCATCATTCCACCCATTCCATTCATCGTCCGATATGTCTTAACGTTGGTGGAAGTAAATAACAACAACAACAAAATAGTATGGGAGAAGAAATGGGAAAAGATGCAAAGCGAGTTGACAGCTATAAAAATGGTTACAGAAAAAAAATTAAAGTAGAAATAGAAATATGGAGAACCTGTTTTGGAAAGCTAAAGAGAAGTGGATGAGAAAAGTAAAGTTTGGAAAAGAGAAAATAGTGGAACAACAAGAGGAAACAGATAGCAAGCTAGAGTAGATGAAGAATGGTGACTAAGCTACTCAGCAATAATAGAAGGCCTGGGTGCCAAACAGGCTGAGCTAGCTCATGTAAAAGATAGCATCAGGCAATTTATACAACTAGATTAAGAAAATATGTATGTAATATGTATAAATTATTGTAAATAGCAAGTTGTATCAATAAATAAACTCTATTTTAGTTAATTGATGGAAATTAATAATTTCCTCATACTAGCCATATATAGGCTAAGGTTTCTGTTTGATAGATTGAGTCAACACGAAAAATTCAATGCCATGGCCGGGATTTGAACCACGGATCTCCTGGATTCCATCCAGTTGCTTTAACCCATTGAGCTACTGTGGTCAACATGCCATCCTGACATTAAATTCTTCATTTGACTCCTATACTTCCCCGGTAAACTACTAAGGGCTCTCACATTCGAGATACACCATTTGTGGCGACTTACTATCATAAGTACATGAGTCCTAGGCTTCATCATTTAACTCTTATTGTTGACTCAATCTATCAAAAACCTTAGCCTATATATGGCTAGTATGAGGAAATTATTAATTTCCATTAATTAACTAAAATAATAAGAGTTAAATGATGAAGCCTGGGACTCAAGTACTTACGATAGTAAGTCGCCACAAACTGTGTATCTCGAATCCGAGAGCTCCTAGTGGTTTAGAAATATACGAGTCAAATGGAGAATTTAATGTCAGAACGGCATGTTGGCCATGGTAGCTCAATGGGTTAGAGCAACTGGACGGAAACCAGAAGATCTGTGGTTCAAATCCCGGCCATGGCATTGAATTATTCATGTTGACTCAATCTATTAAATAAATTCTATTCTGTTCATGAAACCATGCACTGTATCTTGTGTAATAAACTTTTAAAGAACACAAGATATCTTTTTTTATGGTGATTGGCGGAATTTAGAGTTTTTAACATCTAATCACGTACATTTTTATATTATTGAGGGATAGTTCTGGAAGCTGTTGTGTCCATTTTCAACCTTGGTCCAAATATTGTCTAATTGGACCAAGGCTGAAAATGGAAATGGCTTCCGAAACTAGTCCCTTAATAATATAAAAATGTAAGTGATGAGGAGTTAAAAACTGACTATAAATATTTATTAATTTTTAGATGAGTCGTATTTATTACACATCTGCTTCACTTTTGTAATGTGAATTCGTAATGTGTAATAAATATGACTCATCTAAAAATTAGTAATTATTTCGCTTCACTGTGGTGTTCCAATACAGTTAAATCTTGACTATAAATAGTTTTTTCAACAAGATACCTTTGTTGAATATGACAATAATAGTGACATGGAGCTAACAAGACTATAACAAATAAAGTCTGTATTGCAATTATAAAAATGTTCATGGAAAACCAAATATAATCTATGACCACCACACACTCCCTCCCCAGTGACAATGTCACACTTCCTGGAAAAGGTAACATGCCTTCCTGATCGAGTAGTCTTGGCTTGCTACTGCATTACTGGCAAGGATGATCCAGGAGTGTGAGGTTTGATGAGGTAGGAGGTAGAAAAGCAATGAAATCATCACTCTTGGTTGTTTCTCCTGAGCTCATAGCTGTAGTGTCAGCATAAAGGCTGGCTGAATACGCTGACAGTTCATTTTCCTGCTGATGTCATAACTTCAAAATGTTTTTCATTTGAGACAAGACTTGATATGGTCCATTGTATGTTGGCTATGGGGATTTTCTGTGAGTGTCATGTCGAATAAAAAAAAATTTGCTGGTCATCAGTGCCAGATAGACAAACATTCTTTTATTGGAATGATGACTTGATGTGTCTAATGTGCGTTCCTGGGTGTGACAGTTCAATGAAGGCAGAACATTGTGTGACAATAAACCAAGACAGTCACAGCCTCGCACCAGCCGGTCTGATGCCATGATCCAGCGGGTGGAGAATGTTGTTTTGGATGATCACCGGTTGAGCATTTTCAGAACTTTATGCAGGATTGTGTGCACAGATCACATGGAAATGCCAATTTTGGAGACGATGTCACCAAATGTCTTGTTTTGTTGTCACACGATGTTCTGCCTTCATTGAACTGTCACACCCAGGAACATACATTAGACACATCAATGGTACCATCACCACATGCCTCACTCAACTGGCGATGAATTTCAATAGATGTCATACCACAAAAATGGATGAAACAAATGATTACATGCTGTTCTTGCAATGAAAGTGTCGCCATTTTAGGTATCAAAAACAGTCCTAACTCTTGTCGCTGCCAGTAGAGTTCTATGTACTGTACAGTGCTGCCATCACTGTCACACATTCACAAAGAGTCAACATGTGTTTAAGAAAAAGAAAACAGAAGTTCCTATCTGGTCCCAGCCCTGAAAAATAAAATAGGAACACACCTCGTATTACTACTGTTCAAAACGGAGTGAAATATCTTGCCTATAAACAGAAAACCACATATGAAGGAAGTTACTGTAAGCTCTCAGTTTGTACACTATTATATTACTAGACTATGAATTCCTGCCATATGAAATCTGGCACAGAATTACATCTTTCTCTACAAAGACTTAAGTGGTAATTGATACGGTGAAGGCATAGGAGAAATCTGTGCCATTAGTTGCCAGTATCCCAACATTGGCAGCACATAGCAATTAGTTGCACCAATTGTACTCACACAAAGACTAATATGCTATATTGAGAAATGACAGATAAGCCACTTATGAGTAAGTATAAGAGTGTGCAATATAAAAGTTAGCACAAAACTGTGTTTTTATATCACATTCATCATTCTGCCTTGTTCATTATTAGGATTAAATAAATTCTAATTGTTTTAATGTCACCTGCATTGTATAGCAGACAATTAACATAAAAGTTTGCTTCTGCTAGGGATACTAAATCCTCTTGAGCCTATAAATACTGTGATGCAATGTTTTATGTATTTAACTAACACCAATAAAGTAAGTTGTTCACTAACTTAGCCCATTTTTTATCTTATCATTAATGCACAAAGTAAATCTGAAATACATGGAAAGATTTGCCCCTAATATGCACATATATATTACCCAGCCAAGGCGAGTGCAGTCCTGCTGCAGTAGCGGAAACCAGGCGAACTAACGCGATGATGACATGCATACGTCATTTAATGCTGTACAGTTTGGTTTGTGTTTACTTGCATGCTATGCAGTATCCATGAGGAATGTAAAGGAAATAAAGTTGCAAGACTAGAAAGGAGGTAAATCTTCTGCAAATAAAATTGCTATGGACAAAGTGGACAAGTGCATAATTAGAAGAAAATATAAGAAGTATCACGAGGTAAAAAGGAGCTTTAGGAAAATAGAAAACAAATGGATTTCAAGTTAAAAAGCATAAGAATAAAAGAAGTGTACTGAGCGAACGTCCTGATATAGTGGCTCAGAGAGCATCATATCTTAGAATACTGAGAAGGAATGAGCGTTGGGGAAAATAAGTTAGTTATATAGCTTTTTATTATTGTATATGCTGGCTGGGAGATGGGATTTATTCCAGGTGCTTGTCTCAACAAAATGGACTACGAAAACAATTCCAAATGGTTACAAAACCAACTGATACCTAGATTACTGCAAAGGATCATGGTTGTCATTAACAATACTCTGTATCACAATAAAGAAAAGAAAATTTACTTGACCATAATTAAAGTCAGAAATACAGGAATGGTTGTGGAACATTCAATTATATTATTGATTAGTGTATTTTAAGTGCTTCCTGTCTGCCTATTTTTACTAAAATAAATGTATGAACTTTCCAATTTAATTATAACCTTCAGGGAAAATGTCAAGGAGTTGTTATCGTTCCGTTGTCCAAACCGGTTTGTACAGGAGGGCAGGCAAGCTTTAGCACGTATAAGTGGCACTCTCCATTGCAGGAGGCCCAAATGACCTTGTTGTCGACGGGCCCTAAAACACCACACACTCCATTGCAGGACTGCACTCGCCTTGGTCCGGTTATAAAAAAAATGTGATGTGCTATCATTTTCTGTTTCAAAACAATATGATAAGAACAGTGAATGTCTTCAACAGAGACATGCTACACAAAAAGCAGAACCATTAAAAAATATGCACCCTACACAAAAGGAATTCCCTCAGTATACTAACACTGAGAAAGTATTATTCACAAAAGACATCAGAATGTTTTTAATAGCTGTAACTGAATTGATCTGGTGTCATAAATAACTACCAGGCAGAGCATCGGAACTTTATAAAATAAGCAATTTTCCTCCTGTATCTCATTCCCCTGAGACATTTTTTGCTGTGGCAAACTGTACGTAAAGTAATTCTGACACTACCAGTGCATTCATGCTTCAGCCACTGCTGTGACATGCTCTGTTCATAATGAGAAAGTGGGGAAAATTTGAGAAGGAATACAGAAAACAGTATGCAAGGAAGCATAAGTTGACAAGTTGAGGACAGTCTGAGGTGTGTTCTATGTGTCCTACATGTTAGGGCTTAGGTAACCACTTAGTAACAGAATGTGGGGATTGTAGGGTGACGACATATTAAGATTGAGAAATAAAGGTGGGTAACAAGATTGTACCTCACTGGTTGTCCTCAGGTGCGACCTGTTATGCGTAACCTGTTATGCGGGAAGCACAGTGAGGCCTGATGCAGCGCATTCTGGGGTTATATTCCTCAAGAGACCAAATATAGGGCACTTCAATGCAGTGGCACAGAGTAGTAAAATGTTGTAGTTCGACACATAATTTTATCCTCTACGTATAGAAGACATGAGGCTTTGTGCAGTAGTCTTGCGGCGAAAGAGCAATGTACAGAATACATGGCTCAGAGACCCCTATTTTGTGCATGTTGCAGTAGCAGCAGGCTGAAATTTGTAGCTAATACAAAGCTAAATTAGGTCGCTTGTTATCAGAACCTGTGAAAGATTTAACTTCAGGATTACCGGCATCCCGGGGCTTAAAATAGGATACGAGGTCTTAACCCCATTGGTCCGAGTGACAGTCCCTGATGTGTCCCGACCCTTAATTAACTTCACTTCTAGATAAGTGATGATGGTATTGTCCCTTTTTTCCCCTTCTCCTGAGATTTGGGAAGATTGCGTGAAACCGGCGCTTAGTGGGACCCCTACTGTATATAATTTACACAAATGACTTACCTAACTCCATAAAGGGGAAAACAATTATGTATGCTGATGACACCTCCATTTTACTCAATGGGCACAACCTAGAGGAGTTAAAAACCAATTTAAGTGAAACTATAACTCGCCTACAGAAGTGGTTCACGAGTAATGGCCTCAAACTTAACACCTCCAAAACATCAGTTATGCAGTTCAGCACTCAAGGAAAGAATTCTGAGAGGTTTATCACAACTGATGCTATAAATCCTACAGAAAACTCAAAAATGTTGGGTATTTTTTTAAATCAACAATTAAAATGGGATGATCACATCCGTTATTTGTCCAAAAGATTAAACAGTGCATCCTTCAATATGAGCTGCATAACTAAATTAACAAACCTCGAAACAAGAAAAATAGTGTACTTCAGTTACTTCCACTCTTTGATGACATACGGAATAATACTATGGGGGAACTCTACGGGATGGGAAACGATCTTTAAAAGTCAAAAAAAGATAATTCGGATAATGACTCAATCAAGACCAAAAGTTTCATGCAGAAACCTGTTCAAAAACCTGAAGATATTAACCTTACCATCCCAATACCTGTATGAAATAAATAAATACATCCATTCAAATTTTGATACAATTTATAATTCACAAATGCAACATAATCATGGAACGAGAAATAAAAATAATCTAAAACCATCCATGCACAGATTAGCACTGTATGAAAAAAGCCCACAATATGCAGGAATAAAAATATATAATAAATTACCTGTAAGAATCCGTGAAATGAAAAACCTCAAATGCTTTAATAAAGCAATAAATAACCTACTAATGGACAAAGCCTACTACTCGATTATTGAATATATGGATGATAAAATTGAATTATAATGAAATTTTTTGTCATTTTGTAATTCTAATATTCTGACAATATTATTCCAAGGGCATGTCATAATTAGAACAATATTTGTATATAGTTGTATTGATATTATTAGTAATTATATTATTTGTATTATTAGTATTTATATTATTAGTGTTATTGTTATTTTGTGTAATTATTATTATTATTTTAAATTTTCTACTGTTGACGAGTCACCTGTTTACTGAGTTTTTACTCACTATCTGTAAGCGTATGTGACAATAAAGCATCTTATCTTAACTTAGTGAAGAAAATGGCGTGGCTTTCCTCCGGGTTGATGGACAATCACCAACGCCTGCACCACTCCTGGGAGTGGCGAAGTTATGTCTGAATAGGGTGAAAGGTTTCGCGTAGGTGTTCTCCTGTTGAGTATAGCGGCAGATCAGCATACTGTGCTATCACTATTTGTGTGCTATGTTGACGTGCGCCTGTAGGAAAGTAGCCACATTGACGCTGAAGTGCGTAGAGGATAGAACAAAAACTTGAAGACTTGTTTCTTATTGGTCTCGGTTTCCCGCAACTGAGACCAGAAATTATTTAATATGTCCGGAATGAATTTATTCGATGAAACTACCTATATGAGTAGGAAGATCCAGAAGGACAATGAGAGGTCGTTCGGTATTTAAATATTTAATTTACATTACCAAAAGGAAACATTTAAATATCATTTGTGTATTTTTTAAAGTAGGTAACTTATATATCATGCAAACCCCCTTATTTGTGTACAAGGCCAACCTTGCTTGTGTAAGTCTAGGGTATTAATCTGTGGTCTTTATTAAACTGTGGTGGTCTTGGTCTATGAATTAGCGATTTGGCCATCCTGCGCTGGTTAGCAGTGCTTAATCCTCATGGGTTGGTAGCAGCGTCATTGAATAACAGAAGCAGAAAAGTTTCGTGTTGCGTGAGAAACAGTGATAGTAAATTTAAAGGAAATGCAGTATATCTAAGAAGTAGGCAAGCAAATTTGTGATCATTGCAGTTATTCAACGTTCTTGGTTTAAAAAATAGGCACAAAATGTTAAAACGAAAAGCAACGAATGAATTATTGAATAAATTGCACAGAGCTGCTGTATTGACATGTGTCGGAGCTACTCTCTGTGGTTGTGCAGTTTTAGGTTATAGGGCCTATAGATATTTTGCGGTTATTAGGCCGCAACGAAAATTAAGGCAATTGGAAGAGAATAGAGAATTACTGCGGGAAGGACAGGATTTGGAAATACAGTTACAAGATTCGGCTCCAGAGCTGAAGTTGTAAAGAATGTACACCTTAGGTAATTAAGAATCACCCTTAACCATTGTTTTTATCCGCTGTGTTCCCTTGAGGTATCGTTTGCTCCTTGTTGTTATGCTATCCACAACTTTGGAGCTGGCAAATATAACTAACAAAACCCGCCAAACTTAGAATTATAAAGCGTAGCCTAAGAATGTTGTTGACATTGAATTGTCAAGAGGTCCGGAGTTCAGGGCGAGTTACCTGGATAAGGTTTTTTCCGGGGTTTTCCCTTATACTGATGACGAATGCCGGGTAACTCTAAGGTCCATGGATCCCGGACTCATTTGAGCATCATTTCACCCATTTCATTCATCGTCCGATATGACAACGTTGGAGGACGTAAATTAAAAAAAAAAAAAAAAAAAAAAAAAAAGAGAGAGAGAGAGAGAGAGACATTGTATCGTGCTTGGGGTCAATCTGCACTGCAGTCTCTCAACTGTTTACCTTTACGTGTGATGTAATTTACAAGTGTAGAGTGAAATATACTGGTCCCCTGAGCTGCAAAGCGCAGACGAGGTGTGGTTTATATAGAGATAGGAGTGTAGCAGTTAACTGCAAAGCAGTGGGAAACCTTAGCAAAACATCAGTAGCTAAAATAATTCCCTATTATTCCTTTTGACAATCTGATTTTTAAAAGAAGGTAAATGACAAATGTCTAGCAATTGCTATGGAAATGTAAACAAAGGTTGCACACATTGTTTATATTTGCGAATTATTACAGATATCGCTAGTTGTGTTCATGAAACTGAGCTTGCTTGGAGTTCAATTGCATTGTGTGTTGTTAGCCTACTTGTTAAAATTCTTATATTAAAATGCATAGCTTTGGAAGTAAGATGTGATGGAGGTACAGGTAGACAAAGATTCATGACCCAAGACAAATACCTACTTCTGGTCAGAGTGCTAAATTGCAAAGCCTAACTAAAAAATTCATCTGTACTCTTAGTGAATTTGTCGAACAGGAAGAGGAGAATATGTTCCTTCACAATAAACCTGTTCTGTATAACCAGGTAAGGAAAAGTACTGGACATGTTCTTAAAATAAGTGAGGTAATGTTTTCTGGAATCTTGAAAGAGAACCAGCTACAGCCAGGTCCAATTTGAATGGATTTCTTGAGAAAGAGAAACCTAGAGCATCTCCAGTCATGCAACTAGATAGTTTTTAAGTATGTCATAAGAAGGCCCCCTGTAGTAATCACATCTGAAAGGAGTATCCTACCACTTAAAGAAGCAGAGCTATTTGAGAATAGTTGTAGCTCTTTTGACAAAGTTATCATGATCTGAGATTTGAATTCAAAAAATAAATAACAGAAAACTGATATCATTAAGATCAGATATAATAGTGCTGAGGGCTCTTAAAGAGAAATTCAAACAATAACTTGAAGGGAATAATATGGTACATTAGGTACAGCTATTCATAAATGTATTTATTATATAATATTTTCTTTCAGTGAATAATTGAGAGAGAGAGATAAATAGATAAAGAGATGCAGAGGAAGAAACGAATCACATCACCTGTATCTGACGTGAGCTAATCTGAAATGCTTGTATATATATATATATTCAGAGTAATAAGAGGGTGAAGAGTGGGATGTGTGTAACTTGCGTCTAGACAACATTGTAGTTCTCTATGTGAAGAAGTTTGACTCATATATCTTTTTAAAATCAGAGTGTAACTTAGGATTAATGTGCACACTCCCTGAAATTGCTAACATAAGTCTTTGTCAAGCTTAAGTAACCATTAACCATATGTAAGTGGAATACAGTAGAACTGACCCCAAGTACAAGTTTTTTTAATAATTAGAGGAGTGAGGAAGTTGTAGCCAAGGTTGCTTAACAGATAAATTTGAATGCTTCATTCTGAAAATTATTTCCAACTTTTCTTATTGATGTCCCCTACAACTGTTCATGCTTTTGCAAATACACAAATTACAGCTAACGCAAGACAAAAAACATTGCCAATAGTTGACAAAATGCCATCAAAATACACAAGCAAAGCAAAGACAGATTCCTGAAATCCTTGTGAGTTAATTTGTAAGTTTAGATATATAAAAGCATCATTAAAAACACTCATTACACCAAAGCACTCAAACTTGCTCATGTACATTCTTAATAGGCTTATATGATTCACTATAAATTATATAAACTTAGGTTTCTGATAAACAGGTTAGATTAGGTTAGGTTTAGATTTTTAGATATATAAATTATACACATAATTTCCATACCCTCCGCAAGCTATTTTCTGTGGTTTAGCTTACAATCAGTTATTTACTGCCTCAACATTAATGTTCATATGAACGGGAAATAAACAAGAAGAACAAAAAAAAATCAAATTATTAATCTAGTAGATCTCACATCTCATTTAGGTTGGCAGTTTCCATTACGCAGATGTAGTAGCAGCAACATGGTCATATTTGTCATTTTTCATAAAAGAAAAATCCTAAAAGCAGTTGGAGCATAAGTTCCAGACTTTACAAACGAAAACATCAACTCCAAACAAATCTTCTGAGATAATTATATAGTTTTCTTGCACTTTTTTTCCCTCTTCAATTCCAATGATTGTACTCAAGTTCCAGGGAAATAATTTGCACAATGGTCCATTACTATACATTACAAAATATGTTTACTGTTTATGAATGGTCTTTCAAACGATTAGTTGAGCGAAGTTATTACCGTACATTATCTGCCTAATGCGCAGCATCCTCACTGATGTGAGATGCAAACAGGAAGATTATAATAATGTGGATTGTCATTTTACTTCCTCTACCATGAATTCATAGCAGGCTTTTGAGCTCTGGTCCTGCGCTGTGGCGTAGCGAGCTAGGGCATTGTCCTTTGGTTCCCTGCCACGGAAAGCGATCATTTGATCCCACTTGGTAATAGGACTAGTGCCCACTCAGCATCGTGAGGAATTTGAGGAGCTATGCTGGAAGCTATGCCAACTTCCCGTTTGGAGGTGTTGTGATGCAGACCACACCTCCTCCCCATATCGGTTGGATAATCTCCCATCAAAGCGTGTATGTGAGCATGAGGCCGGCAGTTAGGTTGGCAGACTCTGATTTGCATGCAGGCTGTAATGCCGTGGACCTATGCTCTGGCCATTATTGAAGCTGGGTGAAATTGTCATGTGTTAAATGCCTAAAGTCAAGAGTGAGAATAGGTTTGAGCCAATACATGCATTCCTAAATCAACAAGTACAGTAATTTGAAAGTCTTACTTTGATAACAGTAACAAAACTCGTCCAGGCAAAGCAGAAAACTCTATATGACAAAGCAGTTTCATTGTATTAGAAAGTTTTCAAAAAGATAATATACATTGTAAGTTATATTCCTGCTATGATGATGCAGCACTTATTACCCAACGTAGCATTGAGGCATATTGACCTTCAGTGACCGGTACAGCAATCGTTTTCTTATCTGCTGAGTAGAAGAGTGAAATATTAAGTTGGTGTACAGTAAGGGACGAAACAAAGTGGAGCACTTGGGAGCTCCACATCTTATATGTAAGATTAACCAATTAATATATGCAACATGGGTGCACAATCATAAAAAATAACCTTCATGATAATACATGCATTAAATATGTACCCACATAATTATTGTAATAGATTTCAAACAGTTAAAATAAGGCTAAACAGCCATATCTTCTGAAATTTTCATAATGGGGAAAAAAAGAGAAGGCAGCCTGGGTTCGATCCCAGGTGACCATAAAGCGAGATTTGTGGTGGACAACATGGCGCTGGGATGGGTTTTCTCCGGGTCCTCCGGTTTCTGCTGTCAGCATTCCACAAATTGCTCCAGCATTGTCTTTCCTATCTTTCATTTCGCCTTCATATATAGCATCCACTTCTTTCACCTTCACACCAGGCATTAGGCTGATCACCTATGCTAGTTCTCTATCGGATCCATAACTTTGGTTCCTCAGGCCCAACCTTAAGGGATAGAGGAACAAGAATCCCCTAACACCAGGATAATAATAAAATTAGGGAAGTTGAAGAAGAAGAGACAAAACCAACTAAATTAGTTACTTTACTTTGCAAATATAGGAAGTGTATCGTAATATAACTAATTTTCTTTTGTAATCAATCTGTACAACAGGAATAATTTCTAAAAAGGTGATTTACTCAACTGGCAAAGGCATAATGCCAAATATATCATCAGCAATGTTCTGTCACTGAAAGATGTCTCCTTGTTATTGTCACTGTTATCGTATACGAGCCATCAACCTTCTTGTTTCAGTATTCTATTCCTTTTTCCAATAATGAATAATTCTTTTAGTCTTCTGGTCAAAAATAAAAACGCTATGTCATTAAGGGATAGCTTTTCATACTAAATAATGTCTGTAATTATAGGTATAATATGGTATTATCCTGCTGCTCAAACCTTTACCATGACTTTATCTTTGTTAATAGAAACCTGTCGGATAACGCACTGATTATTCTTGTAAGAGTGAGAGGAACTGCCATCCTCTCGATCGTGTGGTAAGCATCAGTGAATGCATCACTTCAGCCCATGGAATGCACAGGAATCACAAATGACAGGTAGATGTTATGTCCACATGGATTAGTCCATGCGTTATCTGCAAATTTTCTATTACCAAAGATAAATCAATGGTAACCATTCAAACAACACAATAAAACAGCTAATTTTCTGAAGCGTAATCAGTCTGTACAAATAGACCGTTGCCGTAATACAAACTACATGATTTAAATGCATATCAGTGTTAAGCTATACAAAATTATGCATATGTAATTTTAGATACTATTATTGCAATTACTAATGAGACACAATCTCATGTTAGTTTAGTAATAATGAATATGAATGAAAATATAAATAAAAATAATTGGTTTACATCACATTATATAAAATAAATCCCCCCTTCCCCCGCCCTATCCGACATAGTGCCAAATGATACGTGTTGTGCAAAACTTGCCTCAGAAGTGAAACATAGCAACAGTTCTACTGACTTTGATTCAGTGTACCTGGAGGATTAGAGTGCTATAGGTACAATCCCCGACTGTTCATCAGCAGTATCTTCTGAGAAATCACAAAGGGATTTTGATTCCCCAACTTTCTCCTTGTCAAATTATTCAGTCACATTGTATATGATATCTCTCACCTGCTGATGTATGACACATTGCTATGGTTGTACCTGAACAGAAAGTACATACACAGGACTCGTGTATGTGCAATAACTTCACATAAACATCTCTGTGTTTGGAATTTTTCCTAGTATGCTTCTTGCTTTACCATGTAACTATTATTGGTTCACTCTCACTACATTTACATTGCTCATTAAGTGACACTTTGTCTACAAATCAATAAAATACAGCATAATCACTGTAACTGTTCTACGAGCACTTAATGAATTTACTACAGCTAATGCAAAAAATCTCTACCTTGTTGTAGTGCCTTGTGCTTTGGTTCCCTGCCACAAAATGCACATGGATTCAATTCCACCCCAGCAAGGTGTACATTTTAAGGACCTGTATAGGACCGCTGCCCATTCAGCATCCTGAGGAAATTGAGGAGCTATGATAGGTAGAACCTCCTTGTATCAGTTAGATCGCCCACCTCTGACTTGTTTATGTGGGTGTGATGCCGGCAGTCTTGTTGGCTGGCTTTGGCTCACTCTACTGCAGCTGTTACACCATGGGTTATTTGTTACAGTCTCCACTGAAAATAAAACTAAACATCAATCACCTAAAAGTTCTCTGCTTACCAGTTAGCTGAAAGTGTTATCTAATGTCTGTTTAACATCATGTGCTGACACAATAAATAATACAGATAGTTACAGATGGCTCAAAAGCTTTAGTTTACAGCATTTGGATGGTGAATTCAGATGCACATTAATATCTTGGCAAGCAGTTAACATAGGAAAACCATTTTTTGAATTGGAAACTTTGTAATAAAACTCTTGATAAAAAAGAAAAATATTGTTTTCTGGAGCACTGGTAAGTTTTATGAGCATAAATGACATTTGTACCAGTGCTTATACATTTTGAACTTAGCATTTTAACTGTACAGACACTGCAAGGCTGAGCATGCTTTTGAGTTTTGCATTAGTCAGTTTCCTTTAATATGCATAGTAAATATTGCACTTCCCAAAAATTGCATTTCGATAAGTACGTGTTTCATTACATTGGAAACGATATGTTATGTGAAACAACAGCCAGAAGCAACATCATGTTATTTGCAATTTAACATTTCATAGCATTTAAAAAGTTTTAATTTGTTTTTATTTTTTTAAATGATGAATATTGGCATTATTTATATGAGATCTAAAACACGTTTATGGAGTATTATTAATCACAGTGAGTTAAAAGTACATAAAGTGTCAATTTATTTTACATTAATGTAGGTTAAAGCAATACACAGAAATATAGAACAAGTTGATACAGACTAAAGCATACTGCATAACACAAAAAAGGTAAATTCATACTGATGTAAAACTAGCACAATAAAAAGAAAATGCACAAAATTAGCCTCACTTTCACTGATGTGACCTATGCATAGAATGAATGAAAGTTGCATGTAAAACCCAACAGAACTCTGAAAATTGGAACTTTGGCAACTGAACTCCAACTGGAATTAACAGGTGTTTATCACTTCCTTAAAATTAGGATTGCTAGTGGTTTTCAGAGACAAGGATTGAAATTTTCCGTTAACTGGGTTGTAAAGATAGATTCATGACAGTCATTAGGCATCATAAGAAGGGTCTCTTTTGTGAAACAACTGAACTTGCTTCAGTACCAAATATACCTCATATGGGCAATGGTGGAACAATGGGCTAATTTAGCGGGAAGGATTGCTTTCCATATTCCAGAAGAGTGGTCACATAATTTATAACTTTCTAAACATGTTAAACATGTCTACAGACGCTTCAGTTAACATTTCCGGAAGAAAAAGCTTTGGGAAAAAATAATTACTTGTAAAAATCTTTGATTTTGCATTTATATCACTTTTTGAGTCAATTTTGTACTTTATTGCACTATATTGCATTTGCAAAAAATCACCACTCCTAGTCATGATTCATCATTTGGATATTATTTTAGTATATTCTGGTTCAGGAGAGTTTAGCCTTGAACCATTACCATTATCTTTATCATGGTAAACCATCATGTTCATCAAACTCAGGTTAGCTGTTAATAACATAAAACAAATAGGTCTCTTTGTTACAGGCTCAGAAGGGCAAGTCAGAGATACGAGTAATCACCTGCTGCCATCCTGTAGAATGGAAACAAACACTTTCATAACATGATCCAAGAACTTGATTCTATTGTTTCCTGTTGAAGAAAACTTCTCTTCAGCTTTACGGATCAATATGGTTGGGCAAACTTCACCATCACCAGATAGTTCATCAAAGCATGAAACTATCTTTGGTGTGCACTTGTTTTAACAAACTTGTTTGAAGAATAAGTTGTAAAGTAGTAATAAATATATTTATTGAAAATTAGAAATATTTATTTTATATGTTATAAATGACAAGATAGAATGTTGCATTTATTTCAGGTGATTCACAAGCATGCAGCCAATTTCTATACTAACCTCCTTAGTACCTACAAATCCTAATGCCTTGGCAAATTCCTGGGTACTTAAATTGAAGGAAAGTTTATAAAAATGCTGATTTCATTATAGGTTTAAGTATTTGCAGAAGTAAGGCTACTATAAGAAGTTGACATGGTAGCTAAATGAAGGCTCAAAAAACTTTTAACAAAAAATATAATAATAATAAACAATGCATTACTTAGATAAAACAAAAATAAAAGTTATTATGATTTCACAATGTAGAGGGATGAAAGCTTGGTCATGGAATGGATATTCTGCTCTATTTCTATTAAGTCATGATAGATAATACTGCAAAAAATTGAATGTTAAGAACAAAATATTTTTGGCCAGAGCAGTATGATTAAAAGTTCTTAACCTTTATGGTAAATTTCTAACTTTCAGATTATAGTAAAGCTTCAGTTATGCATCTCTTAATTGTGTTAACAAGACAAGTGAGGTGTATTCACATGAGTTTCTCTATGCACTATGGTTTTGACTTTGTGTACCCTCTCACTTATTAAACTATTCTTTCAAACATTTATTTTTTTGTCTACTTAATTTTAATAGAGATAAATACTTGCAGAAATTTATATATATATTCTTTCCCCTCCCTTCCTCACCAAAGCTGGTGCTAGGAATCGCTGGGGTTCCCTTAGAGTCAGGGAAGCATTTGACCTGAGATATCAGGGTTGAGTTGTCAGCCCAATGCCTGGGATGATGGAGAGATGAATCCTGAAGCAATTGGTGGAATGATGGTGAGGGAAACCAGAGGATCCAGAGGAAACCCACCCCAGCGCCTTGTTGTCCACCACAAAACCCACTTTGCAGTTGCCTGGGATCGAACCCAGGCCACCTAGGTGAGAGCCAAGTGGCCTAACCACTCAGCCATTGGAAGATTTATGCTGTCCTTAAAATTCCATACTCTTCCTTGCAATCACAATAAACAGCCGAATGTTGACAGGACTTGACAGAATGTCAACTTCAATAACCACATCATATGATCACTTAAAAGCAAACTAGTCATAATACACTAAAACAGATAAGGGAATAAACTAGTAATTATGGGAAAAGATTATATGAAGAGGATGGAAGACTGATTACAGGATAATAATTACATAGAAGTGAAAACCAACCCATAAAATTATTGCACTGAATCTATACATAAAACTTTAGAAAGAAGCAAATTAATCAAGAAAGAATTGCACAAAATTACGTAGAAAATCTAACATTACTGAGAATATATAGATTTGAATTTATTGGGAGTCGATTAATGACACTAAACAACACTTTTAAATTTTCCCAGAACTAGTTTCAGAGGCCTTCCCTCTATCCTCAGCCGGCTAGTTCTGGGAAAATTTAAAATTAAGTGTTTAGTGTCATTAATCGACTCCCAATAAATTTAATTTATACAACACTGTTTTCAACACTTCCAAGAAAAGGATTTATATAGATTTGAGTTTGATTTATGAGTCACTATGTTTACACTCAAACTTCACTTGTATAATTGAAACGTAGATATATAGATTGCCGAAAAAACAAAGCACAAAAAGCCATGAGACATATTTCTAGTAGTATAAATACCCCCACATATAATTTAGTCAAATTATTATTAAACAAATTCAGTATTTTCTAAATTTTGAAAGTGCAAATTAAAAAAGTTATTTAGACTTAGTAGCAAAAAGTTAAAGATTTTAAGTTAGACAAAAATTACAAGACTGGTTTCACATCATTGTTCCTAGGCATACCAACAGAAAAATAACAGACACTATTAAAAAGGGGCTAACTACAACAGAAATGAATCCAGTAGAGACAGAAGAAACCTATGCATTAAACAAACTTCGTCAGATTTCATGGTAAATACTGCAAGCAGAAATTAGGGTTTTCTTTGGGCAATCCACTTTCATTTTTCTTTGCAATTTATTTATGAATTCATTTGAAACACATAAAAATTACTTTCCAATGGATCTTCGAGGTTTGGTATAGATATGTTGACATGTTTGCAAAGTTCCAAATAGACATTTAGTGATGCATTAAAACTACTGAATATGCAGGGAATCACAAGGGAAAAAGAAGTCAATGGGCAACTCTTTCTTATACCTAAGGTCCTAATGAAACGTGTTCTAAGTAAGCACTAGCATTAAATAGAGCATTCAGGACTGGTTGGTTGGTTGCTAATGCTCATGGAGTTGGAGAATTTCCATTTTGCTTCTGGCCTCCCAATAACATGTGACTAGTTGTGCTGTCAGTTCTCCATCTGTGTTTGTCAGGGCACTACACTGGAGCAGATGATCTCCGTCCATCAGTGAGTTCGGGTTCCTACACAGTGTGCAGGTCGGGGATACAAAAATATTAATCCTGTGTAGATGAGCGGCCAAACAGTCGTGGCCAGTAACCAGTCCGAAGATGGCATTCAGTACTAGTTTGACTCAAATTTATACAGGATGAACAAAGTTTTGATCCATTTTCGAGAAAACGTAATATTAGATTCAAACAAATACAGGTATTGTAAACCATATGATTTGGTAACATATAATCCATGAACGTTTTTTCTTAGTCTCATTCGATATGACCAACTTGCACTTTCAGACAGGTTTCCCAGCAATGAACTTACTACCTCAAACACTTTGTTCAGCATTGCAGTTGTGGTGTTGCACACTGCCTGCCTGATACATTCCTTAAGAATGGCAGTGGAGGTGATTTTAACTTTGTAAACTTGTGACTTCACGTATCCCCATGCAAAAAAGCCAAGAGGTGTCAGATCTGGGGAACGTGGCACCCATATGCGGTGTGAACCCCTGCCAATCCATCAACATAGGAATGTGGTATCCAGATACTCCCGAACAATCAGTGCAGAATGAAGAGGGGCTTCCTCTTGGAAAACCACAGTTTCCAAAATGCCATTCTGCTGTAATTGTGATTGAAGGAACATATCAAGGTACGAAATGCCTTTCACTGTTTGTTCTCTAAAGAAGAATGGCCCATACACCTTCGATTTTGTCAGCCACAACCACAAAAGCCACATTAACTTTTGGGGTGTTTTGTTCCCACTCCATGATTGCATTTGGTTGTTCATCTGCCCATACTCTGCAGTTGTGTCTGATGACCATGCCACGTGTGTGGAAGGTGTCCTCATTGCTAAACAACACATTTTGCAACAAATCAACTTCTTCAGATGCCCTCAACAGGTCGTAACACATTGTTTCGCAACAAGCATAGTTTTCCCATTCCAGTGCATGTTGAATTTGGAGGTAGTGTGACCATTTTTTTTAAAGTGAAATGCAGATTATTCCCCACTGTCAATTGTGGTACAACCAACTCTTCTCCATTGAGCCGAAGGAGCTTCCTGCCGACGTCGACCGTCGCCTCCTGGCTCCTGAGGGCATCCAATCCCAGTATCTCCTCCTCAGCCACCTTCGAGACGAACACCCACAGACGTACGGCACTCCTTCCCAAAGTCACCTTTAGCAGGGCCTCCTTCTCCACAGGCAAGGTGTCACCCGATGTCACAAGCTGCTATGGTCGGCTCGGCTTCTTTGTCGGCAAACCCTTCGCCACGTCAGTTCTAATGATGGTCACGGCTGCCCCGGTGTCAAACAGTATCCGGTACGGCTTCCCTCTCACCCAACCGTCCGCGATGAGGCTGTCATACATACGCCGGGTGACGGTGCGCAGTGTCACTCGAGGGGATGGTGATGGCACCGACGTGCGCCACTCCACGACGGCCCTTACTCGTTTTCCGGTTGCTCTTCCTTGTGCGGGCAGCCTCTCTCCAGGTGTCCGGGCTGTGCACACCCCCAACACAGGCCAGTAGGACTTCGCCGGCGTCCCTCGGCTGGTCTTCTGTCTCCGGTGTAGCAGACACCTCTCGTTCTCGACGTCGGGATAGCTGTTACCTTCGCCGCCTCCATCCTTAATGCTGCCGTTAGCGCCTCGTGAATGGTTTTATAATCGCCGAGCATTAGGTGCTGACGAACCTTCGTCTCTCGTACCACGTCAACGAATGTGTGGGCCGTTCCCCGGGATACGAACTCTGGTGGGAGGTCGACTATGGCCTTGCTAGCCAGTTGCTCAACTGGCAGGCGAACTCCTGCAGCGTCTCCCCTGGCTGCTGTGATCGTGCCTTTAGCTGGCTACGGTACGCTGCGGCTAAGTGGTGGTTCCCAAAACGATTCTCTAGGGCCTCCCAGACGTCCTTGGGTGCCGCCGTTGTCTGTACCGCGTTCAGGACTTCCGCGGCCCGTCTCTGGAGAACAGCTATTAGCTGTGCGGCTCTTCCTCTGGCGACCACTTATGTTTGGCCACCGTGTCGAATTGACGGCGGAAGACTTCGAAAGTTGTCGCGCCGTCGTATTTAGAAGGTTTGACGCGTGCAGATGTGTCGCGTCCCGTTGCGTCGGCCTTCAAGTCCTTTAACCTCCTGCCGACGATGTCCTCTACCATGGCGTTCAGGGACTTGGCGTCATTGTCGGCCTTTTCCTTTATATCATTAAGGCACTCGTCTACTTGACCCATCCGCTTGAGCAGCTCCGCGACGTCATCCCTCATGCCGGCCAACTGTTCCTCAATTTGGCGGTGAGAACCTGGATCGCCACCTTCAATTCCGTGGCCAAACTGTCGTTTGGTGCTATCATTTCTATTGTTAGTTCCGCGGCCAGGCTGTCGTTCGCTGCTCTCATTTCTGTGGTTAGTTCCGCGGCCAGGCTGTTATTTGTCGTTTTCATTTCCGAAGTCAGTTCCGCTTTCATTTCCATCATCTTCTCCAGAATCTTTTCCAATGCGGCGCCCATGGCTGTAATGTTCGGTGATGTTATCGTCCCGCTTCCTGACACCAGTTGTAACTTTGTGGGTTCGTAGAATTAAAAGGCCGAGTTGCAGAAATTAAAAATCTCCTTTATTTTCATAGAAATACTCTTATAGATTACAGCAGCATTACGTTACACACACCATCAGCCTACCAAGGTCGACGACAATAACAAACCGTGACAGCTGATTACATTAGCTTTCGTTACAACAACACTGACTGTTTCACAACCACAGCTGTGCTGCTAGCGTGTCACAATCCCTTGTATATCTACATTCATGATTACCAGACTCTTCTGTCAATCACTAGAAGTTTCTGGAAAACAAGGCGTCTAGTTACATAATTCGAACATTCTATCACCTTCCAGAAACGTAACTAAATGTACCCGGCGAGGCCTTTGCCTCAGTTATCTTGCTTGCCGGCGCTATCTTTACACAAGTTCGTTATCTACGTGAAACCTATCCATCTATTATCTATTTGCGCCGAAACTTCAATGCACGTTACCGCGACAGTACAAAAAAAAATTGCAGTGATGCAATATCGTAGAACTCTGTTCTAACACGTGACGTCATGTTACGTCCTCATAATGCAGTTCTTATTACACACAAAATTTACAAATCTATGTCTACATCTTTTTAAATGTACAAATTTATATATTATCCAGATAAAGATAAGCAAACCGGTATTAAATTTGAGGGTATACATTTGTTGTTTCGTAGAATGTTCACTAATAAATATGTTCACTAATTATAATATGTTTATCCGTTGGTCATTACCGTTTTGATTGTAGAGCAAATATTCTATACTTTAGGTTCCGATATTACTCTCATTTATACATCTTCAAAGTCCAAAGCTTCAATATAGTGTTTATCGTGATAACAGAACATCTCATTGACACTGCTTTCCCCTGCATTTCCCCCTCTATCTGTAACGTTACATGTAGTGAAACTATTTCTCTAAATATAGAAACTAAAGTTGGAGGGGAATAAGCATTCTGAGAAAGTGGGTTCAGAAAACATAAGAAACGTGGTTTTAATTATATGATTCGTCCGCTAGGGGAGATATTTTAATGAACAAGAAATGCCAGCCTGACCGCAACATCCTGTCTAGAGATGGCACTACTTGTAATATTTCATTGCGAAGAACATTTTTTATAATTATACAGAAAGTATTATAAGAAATGACAACTTTATTTATTAAGTATAGCTTTCATTTAATTGTGTGTTATAAAACAAGAGCAGTAATAAACTATAGTTCAGTGTTACCTAATAATGCAGTAACAAATTATTCTGTGTGAGAATGGCAGTCTTCTAAAGAAAATAGATATGAGCGCTTTACAGTAACGTTGTATTGCTGCTTTCTAATTCATGTTCCTGATCCAAAATATTTTGTTTAAAGCGTAAAATTGGTGCCGGATATATATATATTTAAGTGACTGTGCATAAGATATTTGAAGAGTATAAGCAATTTGAGTACACACCTGTGGCTTTCTGCGCACATGGGTGTTAGAAGAGTAAATTGCTGATTGTACTTTGTGTTCATACATTCGTTGAAGTGATTTTATTACCAAACTAATGATTTTCCTTCAGAATTAGCTATACGAGAAACAAGGGTTTTCAAGTTTAACCACACAAACACTCAATGACCGTCCCTGTGATATATTTATGGTCATAGCGAAAGCAAGCCGCACTAGAAACTGCAGACGTTTCAATACAAATGGTATGTTGGTAGGAATTATTGGAACGCGTGTTATCAAAACGTCTTCTCCTTCATACTTTCCCTTTAGAATGCTTGCTTCGATCAAGATTTTCAGTAAGTTTTTCACTACTAGCCGTGTGCCGTTATAAAGACGTGTTTGGCTGATATTTCCCAACAGTATGATCTCCGAGCTGTTTAAAGTGAGACCTCTGAGGTCTCCTGGAAAATCCGATGGGTTGAAAACTTCGTGTGGATAGTTGACAGCATCATCTTGGTTTAACTGATTTGTATGTCCTGAATTTACCGGTAATTTCATTTCAAATTTAATTCGTTAAGTTCATCAGCTGGCGTTGACCTGGACAAAGTTTGACGGAAATCTCCTGCTAACAAAATCATCCCACTACCAAATCATTATCCATTGTTCCGTAGATCTTCTATGGTTCGGTCATACCACATTATCAATTTAAATTGTTGCAAAACCTTTGCCGTTGTAGACTACTTCAATATGTCATATTTTTTGTATATCTGTTAGGTAATGTGTGTAATCCATTCCTTTAGCTGAAACCAATGAGCACAATGGCGGAACCAATGTGACACTAATTTCACTTTGAAATTTGTACAACACAATCCAGTAGCTTCTTTTTTGTCGGCGACAAACTGAGTTCACAGACCCAATAACAACGCACTTGTTGGTACTGTAGTCAACTAAAACATCGTAACTAAAAGCAGCTTGTTTCAAACCTGCAGGATTATTAGTTGAATCATGTGTTTGTGATATCCTAGACCTTACAATTCCATTCCACTGCTTGCGTTCCTGTACAGTCCGATTACACCGAAAATTAGCTTGTTTTATAGCATCTGGAGTACTTGGACATAAATTGCTCGCCCTCGTCTTATAGACGACATGAATCTTGAACTGAGTATAAACACATAAAATAAACCAACCAACCAGAGATAAATAGAGGAACTTTGAAATAACGCGCACTAGTTGAGACCTCTTAAACAGTTAAATTTTATATCGTAGAAAAAGAAAGTGTCGAAATTGCGGTTACATTCAAATAGCTTATATTAACTTAAGTGTTACGATCATAAATTATAAAGATACTAATCAAATTTCAACTGTTTCTTCTTCATTTTGTGATGCGGTTCTCTCTTGTTTTAACCATCATAATAGGGTTGAATGGGGAAAAGAAAAATGCGGTTTTTCCGTTTTTCTGCGCAATCCTTCTGTTTATAAGAACCTTCTTCGCAGTTAAACAAATATTTGAAAAAATGAACAAGCGAAGTTGGCCCAGCCGTTTCGAAGTTTTGCGGTTATCAAGATTTACAAATTCATGTTTATTATAGATATAGATAGGTAAAACAAATTGGGAAATGCAGTAGACCTAGAGTACATCAAAACCTTTAACAGCTAGTAGCTATGTAAGGGCTTTGACACTGCATTCTCTTTGTATTGCTACGACATAAAAATAAACACGGATAATATGAAATATGACAAAAGCATAAATACTTGAAAACTCAATCTAAAAACAAATAATATCTTAAAAACAGTTAACTTCATTATTTGACACACACACACACACACACACACACACACACACACACACACACACACACACACACACACACACACACACACACACACACACACACACACACACACAGATATATATTTAAGGACATCTGCAGCTTTGTATAATTAAGTTTTGTTTATTTCTGTAAGATTTTCCAGTTATGTGAAAGTAGTATTAAATTATTGTATGCAATTAGGTACTCGTTAGATAATGTAAAACATGTTTTTATAAAAATGTCGGTGTGTTTAACGGCGTTAATTAAAACAGAGATGTTGCATTTTCATTAAAACTCCATATATTTACGATACTTTTGTTATACTGATTTTCTGGTAATATTAGGTAGAGACGTCTTTATTTGGAAAGAATTTTGTGTAAACTCACAATTCGTTTGTGTGTAACATATAGACCAACGTACACCACAAAATGTGTAGGTGTCTTTAAAAGTACAATTTATATTATACAATATTTTATCACGTGATCAATTTTGGAAATATCTCTTATTATAGATTTGAAATTTTCAGAAACAAAGCGTTATATAGATTTTGTATCATCAACTGAAATTACGGAAACTTCTAGTCTCAAAGCTGGAACAAGTGAAGGTTCTTTATATTTCTACTTACATAGCGGCAAGTAGCCAAAACATTTGATAGCGAGTTCTGGGAAAATACACGTTTAGAGGTCCCTGAATACAGAAAAATGGAGTGAGTGGGGAAGTAAGCTTTAAGGGAACGTCGGCAACTAGGTGTTACGGTCCGGAACCAATGTGAAAGCCCTATTTTCCAGATTCAGACGCTATATAATATTTTTGAAAACTGTTTCACAATTACGCTACCAAATTTCAAACCTGTTTTGATCAATATGGATACTTGACGAACGTTTTTTTGACATTTCACTATCACTTTTTTCGCCTGTATCTCTCATGTATGTACAACGGAAAGTGTAATTCATTTACTTATACAACATTTATCTTAAACATGGAGCAGAAAAAAGAACAAACTTCTTGAACATAAACTCGAGAAGATAGTATTTATTACCTCAAGTATTTTAGTGTTATATACACTGTATTATATTGTTTAGGAGACAATCTTTTAGTTACGTCTAGTGTCCATTGGAGAGGAATCCTGCTTGACAAGCAATATCATCAAATATATAATCTTTCCAATAACTGCGTCTTGCTGTCTAGAGATGGCACCACGCATAACATCTTACTCGGCGGATTATCATGTATGATTATTTATAAAGCTTTTAGGTGTACCCTTACTTTGTTCATTGATTATTGCTTAGAATTTAGTTTGTATTCTCACTGTAGATACAAAGTAGATACAGTAAGAATACGGAGACAGTATCAAGGGAACAAATAACTGTATACGAGAAGAGAAGTCTATGAAACTAATTATTTAATCACACTTTTCGAGATACCGTCTCATAGGTTCTTTGATATTTATTTCAAGTGTGAATTTCATATACTTGGAACTTTTCATATGAATATCCAGTTAGATCAAATATCTTAGGTGCTGTAAACTAGCTTTGAAATCACGTCCTCCTTGCATGACACCACATGTATCCACCAGATACCACAATCACTCTGAGAACTGCGTGTGTAATTTGTATAATGGCCACATCATTTGGTAACATACAAGATCATTGTCAGAATATAACAAAAAGGAACAATTATTATTCAATACACTAATACTGAACTGAAAAAACCTTATTGTTATATACATACAACGGTTTTTATTTTTAAATATTACGAATTTCATTCGCATAACTTCTCTAACTCTTCAACAATTTCTTACATAAGTTTATTCGTTTACCTTTTTGTTAATCGAAATAAACGTTTGGAGAAACTAATAAAACCGTTTATTGTCTTATTCTGTGTTTACTTATTTTCTTTACGGCCCGTGACAGTCAAATGTTTAAAGAACTGCCTACTAGGGAATATATTTCAAATATATTTAATGCTTTTTGCATTATCGTACGTAAAAGCATTTTAAGATGGCATCACAGGCATTTTCGAGTCATTCATGTACAAATTATTATTTCTAAAAGCTCACATTTCTGTATTTACTTCTTGTTAATAATGTGACTTTGTGGGTTCGTAGAATTAAAAGTCCCAGTTGTAGAAATTTAAAACGTTCTTTATTTGCGTATAAATACACTCTCAGTAGCAAGTTACAGCAGAATTACGTCACATACACATTCACAATCTACCAAGGTCGATGACCATACGAACAGCGTTCTGATTCCATCAGCTCTCGTTACAACAACATTCTACAACTGTTTACTCCTTACTGTGTTTACTACTGTTCACGACTGCCACTTGGCGAGTCGTCGCTTCCTTAAATACTTCTACTGATAATTCCAGACTGTTCCAGAACAATCAAGAAACCGAATAATCTCTATCAATCAAGATGTCACCAGAAATTTCCATTTATCTCTGTTTGTTTCGGCAGACCTTTATCTGTGTGCTATCCTTATCAGTTCCTTTGTGTAAACAAGTCGCGTTATCGCTCCACGCGAAACTTTTATGTGCGTCGCCGCGATACTATGTTTCCTTTACAACAGAGTTGGCTTGAGATGATTCAACTTTAAGAAGCACTTGCTCTGTGATATATTTGACATGAAATTTGCTTTGCACATTCAGAGCATAAAGAACAATAACAACTTCCTATATCATAACATTAGAAGAATTTAAAAACTCAAATCAATAAACCAAAAATACTTCGAAAATGCTTATATAAATCCTAAGAGGTCTACAATGTTGTGTTGTACGGTTTTGTCTATTTCTTACGTTTACCGTTACCCAAAACTCACAGAGAAGAGAAAAAGAAAATACATTTCATAAGCTACTCAAAAATTAAATATTACATTAGCGAAAATTATTATAAGAATTTATAACAAGTTCGTGAATAGTCTTCAATATAAATGATGTCACGCGAGAGGGAATGTTTTTTCTATTGCTGTTCATTGGAATAATATGAAAATTAGAAGGAAACACACAGCAGCCCGCTCTCAAGTGTAATTGATCTACTTCTACAAACATTTATCTTAAACTTGGAGCAGATAAAAGAATAAATTTTCTTGAACAGAAATTCGAGAAGATAACATTAATTTTATCGAGTATTTTACAGTTATAAACATTATACTATACCCCATCCCCCTATTACTGGTAATAGTGGAACGTGCCAACGATCCGGAGGGGAAGCTAGATGGTGTCACAACCATCTGCTACCTCCGAGTGAGGATAGAGTGTGGGATAGAGGCAGCCAGGAGCTCTGGCGGTCCCCCCCCCCCCCAATGTCACCGGTGTCTGGGATTTAACCATTCCAGTCACTTCTGTAAGAGGACTCCCCGCTGCTTGAGGTGCAGTGGACCTCATGAGAAAGAGGTTTGTCCCAGGTCACCCACTGATGAGCCCACATGTTCAAACTGCAAGGACTAGCATGTGGCTTGCTACGGCGGCTGTCCGCCCGTAAGGCAGTCATAGCTGCTAATCGAAGAAACCCTTCTTCAAGACAGCAGCAGCCATCTACAACCAGGGTGGAGCAAAGACCGCTCCCTACAACGACCACCAGCGCCCGGCCCATCCACTGGCAGGAACAGCAGAATCATGAGAGACCATCCTACGCTAAAGCTGCACAAGGGGCCTCTGATGGACCAAAGATGTCGCGGGAGGCACAAAATCCTCCCACACAGCCACGCAAACAAAGGCGTACCCCAACCCCTAAAAACACCGACGCCAACCAGAGCAGGAATGGCGGGAGGCTCTCTCGCGAGCCCCGAAATCCTGCTGAACAGGAGAAGCATGGCAAACCCATGCCTCCTAGACAGCTAAGGGATGATAGGGCGGGAGGAAGACCTGCTCCCATTCTCTCATGTTCACCCTCGCCATCCAACCAGGTCTCCCAGCCGAATACACTCCAAACCACTCCCCTCGCAGCTACACTCGACCTCTCAGATGTGTTCAAGTGGCTGCAGCAGTTCCTGCTGACACGTGGACAGAAGATCTGCGAGCTCGTCGTGAAGTTCTTCACCTCTTCAGACCCGGCTGGCAAGATGCTGGTAGCAATGGAGGCAATGGCCCTCCTGACAGCAGGTACGCAGCAACTCCGTGATGGCGTATCGAACTAGGTTCCGTACCTCATTTCGATTCGCATTTTGGAATGCGTGCGGCCTAGCCGGTCAGGGGAGCGAGCTGCTTCACTTTGCTCGAACTCATGCCCTGGACATCATCCTAGTCAGCGAAACGCATCTCCGTTCAGACTCTCAATTCCGCCTTCCGGGGTACATCTACCATCGCACGGATCATCAGGGACGCCCAGGAGGCGGAACTGCGATCCTGGTAAGGCAAAATGTGGTTCACCAGCCCATCCAGCTCCCGCCTCTGCAAACCCTAGAGGTCACTGCCATCAGAATGGACCTTGGCGGATTAGAGGTCTTGGTAGTCTCCGTGTACCATCCACCACGACGACAGTTTGTTCCAAATGACTACCTCTCCATACTAGCCCTACGTCCCAGTGTCATCATGGCCGGCGACTTCAATGCTAAACATCAACGTTGGCATTGCGGTCGTCGGGTGGATGCAAGAGGCATTGAAATCACACTCCTGATAGACGCAGACCCGCTACTTCAAGTGCAGGGTCCCTGGCAACCCACTCATTACCCGCGAGGAGGAGGACTGCCTTCAGTCGTAGACTTCGCCATCACAAAGCATCTACCATATCATCTCACCCTAACATCCTTAAATGCATTACACTCAGACCATAATCCGGTGTTGACAGAGATCAACACCCGGGTTGCCAGTCATGACATCTCGCTTCAAACGCGAGAGGTCGATTGGGAAGGCGCCAGGAATTGTCCCCGCACTTCCATCCCACCAAATCCCAGAATCACAAACATATCCACCCTGGAGACTGCAATCTCATCCTTTACTTCCATCGTGAAGTAATTTGACAGTCCACTCCTCGGCTCCTCTTCACCCTGATGTCCTTCCTTTGGACATCTTCCTTCTTATCAGAAGATCCTGGGCTGCACGGAGACTATATGAGCGTCACCGCACGCCACATAATCGAGAGCTTATAAGAGATTTGCGTCGAGAGGTCAGTGCCCGACTGCGCGAGCACAAGGTGCAAGCGTGGGAGGACAAAATGGCCAGATTGCGCATCGAGGATGGCGACGTTTGGAGGATAGCCAGAGCCCTCAGAAATCACAGAGGCCAATACTTTTTACAAAGCGCCACACCCCCGCAGACTGCCCCCAACTTCAGCTACCGAGGTCGAAGGATAGAGTGGACTAACTCTGTCCAGTACCTAGGTGTTAATTTAGACAGGGGTCTAACTTTTCGCCAACACATCAGGGACCGAGCGGCGAAGGTACAGAGAGCAATTGCTTCCCTGTATCCAATGCTGGGGTCAACCTCGATGCCAGTTGGCATGAAGTTATACCACTTCCGAGCGCTGGTAATCCCGGTTATGCTTTACGCCTGCGAGATCTGGGGCATGGCCGCAGACAGCGTGCTAGCATGGCTCCAACGTGCACAGAATAGAGGACTTAGGTCTATATATTCTGTGGGACGTTATTTTCCTACCAGGTTGCTTGACGAGGCCTCGAGTCTTCCATACGTGGAGGATGAAATTAGGCGCCGGGCATCAAAATTGTACGCAAGTTTACCCAACCACAGAAGCGCCCTTGTCAGATCCCTGGGAGATTATGACCCCACTAGACGTCGCTCTAGACAGCACCGGTTACCCCGCATGGCTTGTGGGCATCCGAGATAACCTAGGAGCAAATCCCAACAGCAGCTAAAGCTGAGCTCCACATGATTCTTCCAAGCTGCTTGGCATCAAAATTATTCCGAAAGCAAAAACAAAATAAAACACCAGGGTGCAAGGTGTTGCATCCTGTCCTTCAACCCCCAGGTACATATTGGTAACCTCATAAATAACACCATTCTAAAAACCTACATTTCATCCTACTACATCCCGAAATCTACCTTACCTGCGGTAAAACTCTTAACGGGTGGGCACGCAGCAAAAACCTTCTGGCTGTATACAGCCAGTCAGGACCAAATGACACACACACACACACACACACACACACACACACACACACACACACACACACACACACACACATGGTCCTTTCATTGGTTTATTATCATTCCATTTTTGTTGGGTGTTATTTACTTGGAACTTTTGTATGTAAATATCCAGTTGGAAAGTCTGAGCCATAACTTGTCAACGTCGAATGGTGTGTGTGAGAAGAGTGAGGAAGCTTATCAAATGACCTGCTTTCAGATTTAACCTGCACATCCTTCACTCCCGGCAATATACTGATTTTATTTTAAAATATTCCGAACTTTCACATTGTTTTCGTCTAACATTCTTCAACAACGTATTATTACAAGCTCACGCCTCTACTTCGTGAAAATAGAGTTAAACATGCACTCAAATTAACTTCCTTGCTCTCTTAATTGTTCTAGGTATGCTAATTATTGTAAGGTCAGAAATCAGGACAACAGATATATTTATATCTTCATAGGAGTATAGAGTAAGCTTTCAGCAATTATCAAATATATTAGGTACTATGTGGTAGATTTTAAATTAGAACATTTGCAGGGAATTCAAGACCCATTGTTATCCCACCAACTGAGAAATAATACTCACGAGTGCTCAAAGGATAGAGAATAAAAATCGAAAATGTGGTGATATAAGACGACGTAAGCTCTACGTCACTACCACAGATTGATAAACAATTTTTATTTCTTTTCAGGTGTAAACTTCCATTCGATCACATTATAACTCGATTCTAGCAATCCGTGAGTTTAGTTTTAATATCTCCGGTACAGGTAGCTATTTCCGCTCGACGTATAACAACAATCCCGTCTTAGCCAAATGTCTTATAGTTCCGTATTTCTGTAACTGCGCTTCACTGCTGCGATCTCGTGTGTCAATTGTTCAATGTTAATCGTGTTATAAGAACTCCAAATGGAGACAGATCTCCTTTTAATTATGTTGTCCCTGTCTTTTTATCTCTCTTTGGTACACAGTCAATTGCTCCCAGTTACAAACCCTTTTACACAATTCGTTACAATAGAAAACAAATTGCAGTGACACAATGTCGTAAAGCTCTGTTTTAAAACGTGACGTCTAGTTTCAGCTTGCAGTTCTTATGACACAAAACATTTCAAACATGTTTTCTTCTTCATCTGTTTGAATGTACATATTTATCCACTTATATAATTATAATTTTATAATTTAAGATCAGCAAACCGATATTAAATTTTAGCATATACGTGGGATATTCACTAATTAATATTAGCAACGCTTGCTTATCCGTTTGTCATTACTCTTTTGTTTGTAGACCAAACATTCTTTACTTTCTGTTTCAATATTACTATCATTTATACGTCTTCAAAGCTCCAATCTTTTGTTTCTCGTGATATGACAACGTTTCATTATCAGTTCTTTCCCCTGTATTTCCTCTTGTATCTGTAACGTTAGATATAATTAAACTATTTCTCTAAATATACATCTTAAACTTGGAGAGGAATAACCATTCTGAAAAGAGTGACTTGACAAAACATAAGATATGTTTTAGTTATATTGATCGTCCACTAGGAGAGACGTTTTGGTGGACAAGCAACGCGAACACAGACTGACCTCATCCTGCTGTCTAGAGGTGGCACCACCTGTTATATTTTATTTGGAGGAAGAATATCTGTAATTATCTACACAGTTTTATAAGAAAGTGTAACTATGTTTGTTAAATATATAGTGGAGTTAATTGTGTTTTATAGCGTAAGAACAGTAATTAATTGTAGCTTAGTCTTAGCTAATAACGAAGAACAAATTTTTACGTGTGAGAATGGAAGTCTTCTAAAGTAAATAGATATAACTACACTTTATACAACTGTATTATTGATTTTTCAATGCATAGCACACTTCATTTTAGTAATTGAGAACAAGTATGACGAATAATCAGTTGGACATGCCTGTTTTCCTATGTGACGTGTGTCATTTTAGGGAAGAGTAGTCAAGCATCAAGGCAACTAGAATACTCAGGTAGGCCATTCCGGAGAGTCGCGCTGCCATTGGCTAACGCGCATGACGTCACTGAGAATACAGTTCAACCGCGAGAGTTAAACACTAGCCCCTCAGTATGTGTTATTTAAGCTCTGCTACGTGTAAAATCGGAAGAAATAAACACCCACTTGTGTATTATAATGAAGGTTCTTTCTAGCAATTGTATTAAGAGTTTAAAACATGTTACTATTCATGTGTACTTTATCAGTGTAGCTCAAGAAAATGACGAAGCAACCCATTGAAGATTTTTCTTTGCTGCAAGTTTCCTGATCATTTCTGCCTTCGCTCTTTTGTTTAAGTGCCTAATTCTAATGAAGGTTCTTGTCCTCACATTAAGAGAGATCACTTTATGATGAATTTCGGGAAACTTGGAACTTATTATAGAAATTAAGTTTTGCATCACTCCATTACACTTCGCAGTACTTTGTCCATGGAAGCTACAAAATATTACTTCTGTACCTTGTTCTGCCGTTTCAAAACACTGTTTTCTTCCTCAGGGCTTGCATCCGAGTCTTTAGTCTAATTATTTCCTCTTCAGCAACAACAGAGTGGTCAGGAGCTACCTCCGTGCTGGTCGACGGTTCCAATTTTGTTTTTTGGGAGATAAACATACTATAGTAGACAGCGCCCTCTTTCGCACGGTCCTAACTTCGCACCGGTTATCTCTTGCTGATATTGCCTATTAATAAAAACAGTTTTATTATTATTATTATTATTATTATTATTATTATTATTATTATTATTATTATTATTATTATTATTATTATTATTATTATTATTATTATTATTATTATTATTATTATTATTATTATTATTATTATTATTATTATTATTATTATTATTATTATTATTATTATTATTATTATTATTATTATTATTATTATTATTATTATTATTATTATTATTATTATTATTATTATTATTATTATTATTATTATTATTATTATTATTATTATTATTATTATTATTATTATTATTATTATTATTATTATTATTATTATTATTATTATTATTATTATTATTATTATTATTATTATTATTATTATTATTATTATTATTATTATTATTATTATTCCACGCATCAAACTTTTCTTATAAAAAAGGAGCGAATAAACTCAGTGTACACATAGAAACAAATACATAAATGGAATGTGTATCTGATAATTACCTGCAAATTGGTTTTGCTGGTACTTGCTACTACCGCCTCAAATACATCCCCATGCCAATTAGGAATTTTCTATGACGGTACAGCGTCGCCCTTTAATTTTCTTTTCAGCGGCAAACCTAACAGCTCGTTTTTTAAATCCCGTTCATAGTTTGCGGGCAGGAAGTGATCGCAACAAATCCTTGCATTATTCACATTAACCGGATCAGCCCTTTTACAGCGTAAAACCCACTTGCGCTGTAGTTCTCGATCTTTAGGCAAACAATGGAAAATCACATTCGTAGTTTTATACGAAGCATGTTTGCTTTCAGCAACAGCGCAATGGTTTTCATAATGTTACGACAAAAAACACAGCCAATAACTACAATAGCTCATAAGCAATTGCATCTCGTTTATTTCATCAGAAGGATTGTGGAATTTGCATGCATCAGCGCCTTATCTTATCTTATAATGTGCAATCACAACATTGCATTACGCACATTCACGTGTAAGCGCTCTTGCGTTGTATTCTCAGTGACGTCACGTCCCTCAGTCAGCAGTGACAGTGTTTTGCGCGGGAATGCGGGAATGGCCTGCCCTGGTCAAGCATTTCCTAAACTTCTTTCACGTTCAAACTTGGTCTCTACCACATAATTTCCAAAAAAATGTCATTTTCAGGACATTCGCCGTCATTCTTATATTCTAGATTTACATATTTATTTGTTTAAATTTAATATCGCGAAAATCATTCATGGACATCACTGGCTTTCCGTTTGTATTCATTTCATATTTTAAGAAACTCCTCAGTTTCTGTGTATCAGGTAGAACCTTGCTTAAACAAATATGTACATTTCCTTGTAGGTACAATGGCAATACGAAAATACAGTAGACGTGTAACACCAGACATGAAATTTTTTATGATTCAGTCGATAGGTCGTATCTTCACAACTGACCTTTACACACTTGTGTAAATTACTAAAAACAAACCCTTTCGTATCAATAAGAAATATTTCTAATTATTTTATTAAAAGTTCAAACGGAATTGGTTACAAAATCAGGTTTAAGCGTTACTCAAATGTTTAAAATCCGGTCGCTATGTTATAACTTGACATTACATAGTATACTCACATGTTTGAACGCCCTATACGTAGCTATTTGAACAAACCTTACAGTGACTGGGGTTTAAGGGACCGTGTTTTGTGTCCGAACCAATGTCAAAGCTCTATTTTGCCAAATACACATAATAATATATGATGTTAATGTTTTTGAGAACTGGTTCACATTTAAGTCATCAAATTTCAAACCCGTTCCGTTCAATATGGATACTAGATGAATGTTTCGGCTAGTTAATACAAGTATGACTGATTTGTATGACTTGCCTCTCAAGAAAATAGATTTACAAAAATTAATTTTTAAAATTTTATCATTTAAATAAACTTGAAGTATGTGTAATAGAATTACTTTTGGTTTGTATATTATTAATACTACCATACTTTCTTGATATTACACTTAACTATTACCAAGAATTAAGGAATGTTATTGTTCAGTGAACAGTTGGATTTTATAAAAACTAGTAAAACTGATAAGGCAGCCTTACATTAACCACTAACACACAAATTAACATTCTAAAATTATTAGCTGCCTTTCATCTCTAAACAAAAATACATCGAAACGTACCTTTGGTAGTAATCTACAACGTTTGAACCATGTTGAATGAATGAATGTGTAGTGTTTAACGCCCGCTTTTACTACATACGACACCGCAGCCCGTGACACTGATGATACCTGAGATGAAGATGGAGCACCGGTGAAATGAGATGGCGGGGGAAACCGGAGGTCCCGGAGAAAACCCACCCCAGCGCCGTGTTGTCCACCACAAATCTCACTTTGCGGTCGCCTGAGATCGAACACGGGCCGCCTTGGTGAGAGCCAAGCAGTCTAATCACTGAGCTACGGCGCGGCCTTGAACCATGTTGTTGTCCAAATGTCGAACAATATGGAATAGGAGTTGATTAGTTCCACAAGTTAACCTATAAATTAAAAGAAAACACCAAATAATTATGTAGTACAGGAACATTTTAAAACCTTATTTTCAACCACTTATACAAATAGAGAAAAAATGCGAGCACTTGAACCATAGCAGTGACGAAATATGTAGGACAATATACGCACAGTTGTCTAAGCCTTACGTACATATTGTAACTATTTGACCAATTTGGATTAACGTTTCTAAATTTACACTTTAAGTTCTAAAAATAAACATCGGACTTAGGTAACGCAATCCTATCTCTATTTTGAACTCTATACTTACTATGAATTACCTGGTACGACAGCTTCTGGTACATGAAACTTTTGCAAGAAATTCAACACTCGTTGTTACGTAATTAACTCAAACATATATTAAATGTATGATTACCTAAATCAATTTAATGATACAGAAGAATCGCTGATAATATGTCTGCGCAAATGGTGTTTTGGTGTAAAGAAAATATACACAAAAATTGTACCAACATTTTATGTTAATATTTATGTTAATATTATGTTAATATTTATTTTATTACATTCAGCACAAGTAATAAACCAATATTTCTACAGAAATATAAAATAGTACTAAATAAGTGGAACGCTATACACAAAAACAAATTGTGTTAGTTTTTAATATTTTGTAAAGCCATATGTAAACATTTGTTCAAAATCTGTTAGGTTTAACATATTTACTAGTATTAGAGACAAACTGTATATCTTGAATTTTCTGGCAACACTCTGTGAAACAATGTCGTATAATTGACCTATCATATGATATAGAGAGATCTTACTGCACAACAAATACACATCTCACTAAACCACATAAGCTATCTCTATTATTTTACGACTTTAACCATTTCAGAGTTATTCGTTGCCTTTAGATTAAATTTTCCATCTTTAAATTTCTAAGCTCCACTCTGCCATTCATTGGAATAACCGGAAAATTAAAGCGCACCACCTAGCAATGCGATTTAAAGAGTAATTGATCTACTTCTGTAAATATTTATCTTAAACTTGGAGCAGAAAGGAGAATAAGCTTTCCTTGAACAAAACTCGATAAGATGTCAATTTAATCGAGTATTTTAGTGTTATAAACACTATATTGTCAACCAATTATCGGAAAGCCAGACCAACGACAGCTGAGAAGGGACCAGAGGCATACGGGCCACACCCACTCATCTATCTCAGTCACTAACTGAGGGGATGATTAGGGAAGTGTCACTTGTCGCTGGCCGCCTCTTCCCCCTTCCTCTGCCGTCTGGAACCATCGCGGTGATTCACTAAAAATGAGAGACGTCTAGAAAACAGTGATATTCCTATAAAAAGGGCTGCTATGAGTGAGTTGAGTCACTTCTTGGTGAGCACTGCATCATCTAATTGGACCATGTCTTTGGAATCATACATACTTCTTAATTCAGATGTTTTTCATTCCATTCTCACACCATGTTAGTGTATATACACGTTTATTTAGACCACTCACAATCTTGCTGCTGATGCGAGGCATAATCTTAAATTTAGTAGCTAGTCCAGTGAAGCTTCAAAATCCTTACTAAAAGTCTGGCTGACAGTTTTGGTATTTTTGCTTGCAACTGATGTGAATTCTGTCCTGTGCCATTGCATGGTGGGCTAGAGCATTGTGCTTTGGTTCCCTCAAATGTGGAGGTGGGTTATTCATGTTGAAGGAGACCATTATTCATGTTAAAGGAGACCATTCCAAACTGTTTTCCTTCTTGTTAATTCAAACTTTTATCAGCTATTGAACAACATGTATTTGCATTCAGAGATGCATTTTTAACTCATAAATGACGATCTTTAATGTATGGTTGTGTTAGTAAATAAACATTAAATATATATCAAATGAAAAATTTGTTTTTGCCAGTCTTAAAATTTCACGATGACTTTTAAATCAGATGACAGCCAGGATTATGGCATTTGCAGGTGATGTAGCTGAGGTCATCTGCACTTCTTATTCTAACATGTCAGGGCTTTCCAGAGTTACAGACAGCATGGTATCTACACCAAGGGTGCTGTTTTTTCTTATTGTAGGAGTGGCACTTGACCCCATTAATTGCTTTTATTATTGTCTCCAGTAAATACGGCAAGTTAGAAAGAACACTTGGGCTGTATGAGCCAATCTGCAATCCAAGAAACTTGTATCAGGACACTGGGGCATATTATTTGTCTAGGATATTGTTGTTTCTATCGGAACTGGACCTTGGAGCAAGTGGTTATTTATCAGTAGAAAGCAAGTTCTGTTAAACACCACAACACAGAAAGCATAGACCTTGAAGTGTTATTAAAACCACAGAATTGAGGATAGGCAAAAAGTTCCCAGAAACTAGTATTCATAAAAAGCTTGTAAGTGGAGAAAAGTGTATACAAGGTTGACTCCTTTGCCTAATTTTAATAATAATGGCACTCCACTTTCTGAAATATTTCATTTTATTCTATACCTTGAAGTAAGTTATGTACCCTATACTTTCTTTCCAAAGCACCTTTAATGCAGGTTTGGTATTGAAGAAAGAATGGAATTGGTGTTCATCAAAAAAGGATTACTATGAATGGTTTCTTACAGATCATATGGTGCCTTTTACACTAGATTCCATAGCAACATTCACTCAGTTCACAATGGAATGACTTTGGCAATGAAACATAGGCCACATGTGATACACATTGCTTCTCAAAATCTGTGTTTATAATAAGGCAACACAGTTAACAATTCTGGGTCAGAATACACCTTTCCGTTATATTTTTGTATGCATGTGAACTCTGTGCGCAGTGTTATTGCAGAATTACTACAAAATGACACAAAAAACCTGATACATGCTACAAGAATGCAGTTTCCCACATCCAGGGTGTTTGTAAATGGTATATTGTACAGAAGGAGTGTTAGTGACTCATATATTGACAGAGTAAACAGTGCTATTCATGAGGTGTGTGATAAAGAAAAGGTGATATATGTGAACCCAAATAAATTTTGTGATAATTCATGCCTAGGTAGAGACGGCCTGCATGTTAACAGGAAAGGTACATATGTTCTCAGTAAAATGGTATGTAATATAGTGGATTTGTTGCAGGAAAACTCGAGAAGCAAGTAGGAGGTGAAACAAATTTTGAAAAAATTAATAGGGCATATCCAACTGTTCAACCAAGCCAAAATGATTTTAGTTTCAAATACCATAGTAAAGATGGTGCAACAACAGATAGCTCTTATAATGCAGGGATTAAAATATTTCACCAAAACATACAAAGTGCGAGAAACAAAAAAATTAATTTAGAAATTCTCTTAAATGATATGTTAAAGGACATACACATTGTAGCCTTAACAGAGCATTGGCTCAAACAGGAGGAAATAGAAATGTTTAAACTGGAAGGATATACCTTAGTCAGCTCCTATTGTAGAAAACAAAAAAATAATGGGGGTTCTTGCATGTTCGTAAAAGAGGGGATCAATGTAAACGAACTTGGGAAATTTGATTATCTGGCATGTGAAGAACTTTTTGAGACAGTACGATAGAGCTGGTTGAACATAAAACTAATAATTTGTATATATCGGAATCCAAGTAGCAATGTTCAGCAATTTTTAGAAAGTTTAGACACTTTACTAGAGAATTTGTGCAAAAGACAAACTAATGTAGTAATAATAGGGGATATTAATATTGACTATCTGAGTAGTAACCCTGAAAGAGTAAATTTGGATAATTTAATATTCACTTATGGCATACAAGCTGTAGTGAACTTGCCCACTAGGGTAACAAATACACCTTAATCAGCAATAGACCAGCTGATCATTAATAAACGTGCTACTCCATATAATATTGAAATTATTGACACTGTATTATCAGATCACTATGGTCAAATATTTGTTATATATAACCAAAGGAACCTCAAAACAAATAGACAGTGTGACACATATCAGTATAAGCAATGCTTAGGGAAGCAGAATATTGATTATTTAAATTATTTGCTATCTAGAGAGGAATGGGAAAATGTTTATTCTAAAGTAAATGTAGATGCGGCCTTTCTAGAATTTGTCAGTATTCTTAAGTTTCATGTAAGTATTGCGTGTTCTTGGAGAAAATTTAAAACAAATGAGCATAAGCAGAAAAATTGGATGACCAAAGGTATTCTAATATCTAGTAAAAGGTTAAGATTTCTAAATAAAATCTCAAAGGAAAATAAAATATCATAAACGTTTACACAGTACTTATTGAATTATAAAAGAATCTATAATAAGGTTATTAGAAAAGCAAAGAAACTGTACAATGATAAACAATTAGCAAATTCAGTAAATAAATCTAAGACTACACTTACTTTCTTGGAAGTGTTGAAAACAGTGTTGTTATGATAAATTAACTTTAAAGAGAGTCGATTAAAGACACTAGACAACACTTACTTTTAAAATTTAAAGTTAATAAATCTAAGACTGCCTGGAAAATTATAAAACAGGAAACCAAAGTAAAAGCCACGCAAGATGACTACAAACTCCAGAAAGAAGGCGAAATTATAGATGATCCTCGGATGGTTGCAGAGGTTTTTAGTCAGTATTATGCTGGGGTACCAAAATTGATTGTAGGGGAGTCAAAAGTAACGGAAGGTAAAATAATAAGTAATAAAACATATCCGATTATCTTTCTTGCACCCACAACAGAAGCTGAACTTCACACTATAATAAAAAGCATGAAAAATAAAAGCTCTACTGACTTGGATGGCTTTTCAAATTTCTTGGTAAAACAATGCTCTGCCCCATTAGTAAAACCATTAGTGCACTTAATAAATTTATCATTGAGTGGAGGTAGGTTCCCAGACTGCTTTAAGATGGCAAAAATAAAGCCAATGTATAAAAAGCGATCAAAATTGGAAGTTCAAAGTTTTAGACCCATCTCACTGCTATCGATCTTTTCCAAAATATTAGAAAGGGTGGTTTTTATTAGATTGTGCAACTTTATTTCAAAATTTAATGTAATTTCTGATCGGCAGCATGGCTTTCAAAAAGGAAAGTCCATTAATACTACAGTGATACAGTTTATAGACGAAGTGCACCAAAAGCTTGACAATTCAGAAAAATCTATTGGAATATTCCTCAACCTGTCTAAAGCTTTCGATTTAGTTGATCATGGAATACTATTAAAGAAATTATCTCATTACGGAATTAGGGGAACTGCAAATAACTGGCTTGTCTCCTACTTGAGAGAGCAAAGGCAAATAATAGAAATAGATTATTAAATTTTAGATGAGTCAATGAGCAGATGTGTAAAAAATACGACTCATCTAAAATTTAATAATTTTTCGCTTATCTGTGGTGTTTCAATACAGTTAAATCTCGATATAAATAGAAATAGAGTTTGTTGATAACACTACAAAGGAAATAAAAACTATAAAATCAAAAGCTGCTAGCATAAACTGTGGAGTTCCGCAGGGTTCAGTTTTAGGGCCATTGCTATTTATTTTGTATATTAATGATTTGGCACTTTATTCACAAAATTCTTTAAAATGCTCCTTATTCGCAGATGATACGAGCCTCTTGATATCAGGTCAAAATTATGACGAACTCAAAGAAAATGTAATAAATAATTTGAAAGAAGTATCAATTTGGTTTCAAAATAACAAATTAGTTATAAATAAGGATAAGAGTCAGGCATTGGGTTTTCATAATAAAATCAATAAGGCAGTTAATTTACCTGATATTATAATGGATGAAAATGAAATTAAATATACAGGAAAGACAAAATTTTTAACGACAGTCTAAATTGGAATATAGATATTAGAAGTCTAATGAAGAAATTAAGTAGCATTTGTTTCCAAATATCAGTTTTGAAGCACAGTGTAAATTTGAATACATTAAGAATAGCCTATTTTGCAAATTTTCAATCATTAATTTCTAATGGTATAGCAGTATGGGGAAATAGTAGTAGCATTATCAAAGTATTTAGAATCCAAAAAAGGGTAATTAGAATTATGATGAATTTAAAAAGAACAGATAGTTGTAAGCAATGGTTCAAAAAATTAGGCATATTGTCATTACCAAGCATTTACCTCTTAGAAATAATAGTACAAGTTAAAACGAACTTAGATAAATTTCAAAAAAGCAATGATATTCATGACCATAACACGAGAAATAGTTCAAACTTACATGTCAGCTATCATAAAAAGAAAATGTATGAGCACAGTTTTAAATTCAACGGAATTCATATCTACAATAAACTGCCAACTGAAATAAAAAAACATTAAGTCCTTCACAAAGTTTAAAACCACATCAAAGAAGTATTTGTTACAAAAGTGTTACTACTCAGTAGAAGGGTATTTAAATGACAAAAGGTAGGAATAAAAGGAATGTAAATTTTAATTATTAATTTAATTATTATACTTAACTTATTGTAATTCTTGTTTCTTGTTACTATTTTTTGTGTAGTTAGTAATTTGACAATTCCACATCACCTTCACAAAGTTTTAAAACACATCAAAGAAGTATTTGTTACAAAAGTGTTACTACTCAGTAGAAGATTATTTAAATGACAAAGGGTAGGAATAAAAGGAATGTAAATTTTAATTATTTATTTGGTTATTATGCTTAACAACTTATTGTAATTCTTGTTTTTTGTTACTATTTTTTGTGTAGTTAGTAATTTGACAATTCCACATCATGAATGTATGATTTACGGATGCAATCAATGAATATGAATATGAATTCTCAAACACCCAAATCAGAAATCTGCATCAGATCACTTGTCAGTATATTAACAGCTGATAATAATGGAAGCAAGGTGCCTCCAAATCATGGTTGTATGTAATATATCACAATATTGGTATTTAAGTGTTAGATCTATTCATTATACTTATTAGAACATGATTTGTGTGTTAATAGTCACTGTTTTGCCCTACATGACTTAATATGCAGAGCAGCTATCCTGGGGATATCCCTCTACTGGATATCTTTCCTTTCAAAATACACTACTGTTTGTGAAAATTGCAACACTAAGAAGGAAATGCATGAATTCAATGAATCAATGAATTTAACACCACAGGTTAGGTACATAACAAGTAGCAAATGATGAGTAAATAAGTAAGTAGTTTATTAATCCAGTTAATTGTTTAGTACAAATAAGTACTATCAATGTTGGACACGTCAAATGATACATAAAAAATATTTACAGATTAATAAGCTGAAGGAATACTGTGTATTGATTTAACTAGAAATAAAATTTATATGGATTTACAAGAATAAAATGATTTACAAAAATAAAATTTATATAAACTTACAAGAATACAGTATGTACATATGTAAAGGCGATTGTTTACATTTGTTAGTCCTGAACTGAGTAAATGCAGTGGTTAATTAGATGTGCCTTTACTGAACATTTCAATGCATTTTCCTGTTTTATTTCCTTTGAAAATTTTGGAAGAGAGTTTATCCTTATACCAGAGTGCAATATACCTTTTGGCATAGGAGGTGTTTGTTGATAGATATGTAGATTTGAGGTTTGTCTTGTATATACTTATGCACTGATTCAGTTGCTGTGAAAGGTAAGTCTGTATTGTTACTGGTTTTACCGATAACATAATTTCAAAAATATAAATGTGTTGTAAGGGAAGAAAACCTAAATTTTTAAATAAAGGTTTGCATGATGCTCTTGCTCTTTCTCCTACCACAGCTCAAACTATTTGATTTTGCATTATGAAGTATCCTTTACTGGCAAGTGACTCTCCCCAAAACATTATGCCATATCTTAGCAATGAGTGAATGTACGCAAAGCAAGCCATTCTAACAGTTCCCCCCTTATGCAACCTGCTAGTACCCATATCATGTAGCAGGCTGTACCTAACTTTTTGATTATCTGACTTATATGGGTTTTCCACTTTAAATTGTTCTGGATCCATAGTCCCAGAAATTTGGTAGTTTCTACCTTCTCAGCAGTTGAATTTTTGGGGCTAGATAGTTTTTATTTTATTTTATATGTATATCCATTGCTACTGTCTTACTGGTGTTTATTGATAGTTTATCAGTAAAATATTTATCTTGTTTGATATCTGTTAACTTTTCAAATCTGTACATGACCTTGAGCCCTAATATTCAGTATTTCATGTGGCCTCAATGTGCTGCAATTAGAGCTGCTGTACCCCATGGCATTGCATCAAAAAGATTCTGAATATGTTCCTGAGGGATTTCCCTCCATGCAGTTTGTATTCAAGCCCACAACTCCGTGACACTAGTTATTGGAGGACCGTGATGCACCAGTGCCGACCAACCATATCCCAGACATGTTCGATGGGCGACATGTCAGGCCAGGGAAGCAATGGTACCCGATACTCTTCGAAGAAGGCTTGTACATTGCTCGCAATATGTGTCCGGGCATAGATGCCTGAAACAGTGAGAGTACCACGGGCTCTATAACCGCCGTTAGATACCGGTAGCTGTTCAAAGTCGTAGGAGGCGAGATCGGTGCTCCAAATCATCACACCTGGAGTTTGTTCTCTATGTCGCTCAACAATGCAGCCCTCCAGGTTGCGCTCACCACGATACCGTCGGACACGTATGCGGCCATCACTGTAGGACTCGTTGAAGAGGGACTCATCCGAAAAGACTACATTTTGTCACTCAGCGGCCCAGTGATGGTGTTCACATGCCCATTGCAGTCGGAGCAGCTTGTGATTTCTGGACAATGGAAGCCGACGTAATGGCATGCATTCAACCAGTCCAACCAGCAGCAGACGGCGATGAACCGACGATGCAGACAAATTCACACTTGTTGAGTGCTCCAATGTCGAGTCAATACTCTGGATGAAGCTCTACAGTCCGTTATGGCCATACGGACAAGATGACGGTCATCCTATGCTGTGATCATTTTTCGTGGTCCAGTTCCCGATCTTCGCTGCATGCGACCTTCATCTATCCATTGCTTCCACACACGTATCACTGTCGTAGCAGCATGGCCTGTACGAGCCAAAATGTCACGTTTTGACAAACCCGCTTCCCAGAGACTGGTCATTCTGCCCCCTTCGAACTCAAGTCACATGCCGATATGGCTCCCTTTGACGTCAACGAGGCATACTGGTACTCATTTTATTGTTTCCACCTTGTTTGACAGCAATACACTGATTACACTGGGCGCAACACTGATCTTGTCGGACTGACAGCGAATGCTCTGCTCGGCCTACGTGTATGCCACCTCTCTGCAAACCTAATCACGTATTGCTTGCGCACTCTTTTACACTTCCACCAAGTTTGGAGTTATTCGGATAATTCCTTATTGGTGTTGCAGTTTTGCAAACTGTCATTCACCAGATGGGCTCTATGCGAACAAATGTTACCTTATATAATCTCCATAAAGATAAAATGTGGACCAACTGCACCTTGGAAAGGTTGTATAAGCGTTTCCAGTACTTCGTCTCTGTACCTCTGGACATTCACTATATCACTTTCGAAGATGTACAGATCTATATGTCCATTGAACATTATACCTGCTCTCAAGAGTGCGCCACCAAATGGGAATGTTTCTACGATATTGAGGGATAAAACCAGTCTCTACGCCCTCTCTAGATTATTGTGCTGTGGAAAATCATTGTTCAAACTGAATTAAGACTCATCTGTGAACAGAACGTTCCTCCATTCATTAGTTCCAAAGTTGACGTTGTTGACTCCACTGTAAACGGAATCGCACGTGTACTCGAGCACACACTGCTGGATATCTGCCATAGATGTGACTGCCCTATGTTTCCGGCATGTAGTTTGTCCGTCAGCTCGAACGCCTGAGGTGAGTGCAAGTTTGGAAGAAAGTTTTCTTGTAGGCATCCTACGATTCGTGCTGTTATGTTCTAATTAACGGTCTAGTTACACATTATGATCTGTGGGTGTCGCATACAGGCTTTCGAAAGATACCTCCTGTTTCTTGGAATCCTCACCAAAGCCTGGAAATGATATAGGTACTTTGTGACACATTCAGGGCTCCAGAGACTGTGGTCTGTGACTGATCTGTCTCCAGATGTCCGATGATTTTGTCCTCCAAAACAAGGTTTTGGGTGCATGATTAATCATTTACAAAGAAAACAGAGTGGCAAAAATCATATCTCTTTCCATATTTGTGTCATATTGGCGCACTCCGGTAAACACATTAAGAAGAATCTACCCCTGTTCACAAAGAGAAAACAATAATGAGCCACGCAATTGGTCTGTCATTCTAATATTGTTTTATTTCTCTGGATTTGTTTATATTTAAGCACGTTCCTCCTTACCTATCACAGATCGCAGGTAAAGTGAGACGGTTTCAGGGAAATGTCACTCATTCATCGTATTCCCTTTCAGTGTTTTGAATTAGATATATTTAACTTTTGGACACCAGTATAGATCGTAACTTTCTCGGTTATGTTAATTATTAATGCCCTTTTTAGTAGATAATGATGCTGGACTATAAGTGAAATATTACAGACAAAACAATGTTTAGTTCATAACTGTAATTGAACTCAACTCGGATAAAAATTACACATATTTGTCTAGTATTGTATCATTAAATTAAATAACTATCCATGCGTTAAGGGTAATACACGTATTCAGATACAGACAACTCGCATAAATATTCACCACATAAAAAGTTCCATGTAATTCTGAGTTATTTGATATTAAGAATTGGTATTAAAGTTTATCTTGAATGTAAAGGAAGCATAAACAACATATAATCCCGCCATTTGAGATTTTTGCATTGAAGATCCATTGGTTGTTTTGTAATTACAACGCTATAAGTCTGTGTAATATGAAACAAACATTATTTACTTTAATATCTACCAATTTTTCATCGGGTGATAAGTATTTCTTAAAATTCGATCCCTTTTGCCCAAGATAAGTGAACAAACTTTGCAATAGAACTCTGTCAGGCATACCTATATAGAGAACTTTTCTTCGTTCTTAGCAAATATGGGCACATGATATTCGCCACTATATTTCATTTGTAAATGATTAAATATGCAATCAAAACCTTCCCTTTTTCTTCTCTCCGCATGTCGATATAATATATGTGATAAATAGGTCAAATGAAGCGCTCGCTGTTGTTTATAAACTTCTAAAAAATTCAACTGGTATTGTCATGTCAATGAAACATCACACCTTTATTGAAGTATTCTTTTTTATGGGTGGGAGAGGAAGAGAATCGACTGACTCACAGGCTGATGCAATACACGACACACTCACGTTTACGAACCATTGCTGTCTGATTATTACGAAATACATGGGGCATAAACTAAATCAAGCTGAAGTAGTGTGCACTGTCCAGAAATTCTGTCAGTTTTAAAGGTCAGATTAAAGGAAGTCTGCCGAAAGAACTGTTCTAATTTAATCACCCACACGACGAAAACATTTACATATAAGATCACGCTTTCAGAAGTTTACGTTTCTGTTGCAGAGTTTTAACACATGTTTCAGAGCATCTATTAGTACCTGCATTTATAAAATGCCTGCTACACAGTTGTGAGAAATCTCTATATTGGATTACGAAATTTTAACAAATGAAATGTTTTATAAACATACATTTGGACCAAATCAATCTTTAGCACAGTGAAAAAAAATATTCTGCCTCTCTTGCATGCAGGTTATTTAACAAAGAATGGGTGTAATATGTGTTATGCAAATCTTGTAGCTTTAGATATTGCTGTTTCTTAAAAGATCAATCAATATATAACATTTTATTAAAATTGTCAACAGAGACTTCAAATGGAAAAATATCTAAATGAAGTTTGACCTTTTTAATGGACAAACAAGACTGGACATTAAATGCCACCTTATTTGTTACCTGGTTTTAAAATTGCAATCGAAACTTATAACAAATTTAGATTCAATTTGTTTTAGATATTCGTTTAATTTCTATTTTCTCTTATGTTTGCTTAATGTGGTAAATTTAGTATTGTTTCATGTTTATGAATGTAATCAAATGCCGCAAACAAGAGCAGCAAACAAAAATTTAGTGCTTTTCCTCTTCTTATGTTGTTCAAAATATGTATTTATTTTCTTGTTGGTTGTCCTGACCAACACTCATGCTTATACGCCTCATTCTGTATTGCTACACACACCTGTGACAAATTAGTCTGTTGACCATTAATACACATTTAGTAAATCAGTGTGAAGTGACGTTTTTATTAATATGGAAGAAATGTTGGATGAGCAATTATATTAAAGTATGAGTTGTCTCTTACCAAAAGACAAATTTATCAGCACGGAAATCTGTATTTTGTTAGCTTAAAAAGCTAATAAATACGAATGCATAAATTCTCATAATTATTAAGGCAATTTCATGAGAGATACGATGAGCGTACTACAGGTTCACCAACATTGCATTAGTAGATGAAACCAACGCAGATTATCAGTTCAGTTTCAAAATATGAAGTGAGCTTTGTATATCAAATGTCCAGAATGAATTTCTCGGTAGTAGGAACCTTTTGTCTTTTTTCCAATTTATATATTCGAAAAATGAATGATCATAAAGTAATCATGGCGATTATTTTTCTCTACCCTGCTCAATGGTTTACGTAGTGAGCAATATGGTGTCTGTTAAGCGTGTTGACTAAGTAGGAATGTGTGAAGTGAGTGGTAGATAGATAAAGTAATAACTCTTTCCAGTTAAATTTCCCGAACTTTTGGTTATTTACAGCAATGTCACACAGAAGGTTAGTTTTAATCATTTTAATTATTATAAATGTCATATGTTCAATTAAACTAAGCAGAACTAACAATGGGCGTATATTTTTAGAACAGATGTCAGTTCATTCTTTGACATATCTGCGAAGTCACAGCTGGTGGTCTGAGCTACCTATTCAATAAATGCCGGTTGTGAAAGAAAAAAACAAACTTTGGATTTTTCTGTTAGAGGCACGTCTGAATGAAGATTTTCAATTTTTAGTGCACAAAATAGATGAAGTCAAACTGCAAACAACAAGATACCTTCTTTTGATGTGTGAATTTACAAACTACATGCATGTTGGATAAATTATAAAAATATTGTTATAGGTCAATGATTTCTACGTTAAAAATTGTGTCACGACTATAAAATAATTATATCCTCAACATTTGGTGTACTATTACTTGACCTAGTTATACTCCCATAATGTTGTATAGTAGCGATCAGTTGTTCCTGTAGTACAACATATTTGAAAATTGGCATTTCAAAGGCTCTTTTATGCCAATTGTACTGTTAGAATATTGCCTCTTTGGTCGATGGTATTTGAGATGGTTTCTGCACTTAAGTTTTCATTTGAGGTATGATCGCTTTAAAGTAGTTCAACACTTCAATATTTATAAGGTGTTATAATGTTAGAAAAAGAAAGGAAAAAAGAAAGCTGTTCAAGTATATTTTATATTCTCCTTGGGATCTTGGTGTATAATCCTTGGGAAACTGAACACACATAGCATAGAAAATTATAACTGAATACACAAGAGTTTACAACTCCTACTTATTAGCATTTATAATGCATATAAGTACAAAAATTCCAACAAAGTCTTACATAATATTAATTTAGGAGGTTCTCTGTTGTCACAGGTGTGACACCTACAGAGCAGCCTTTATAATGTAAACCAAATAACCTTATAATATAAATCTTTATATATAAAATATACACCTAATATGAACTTTTATAATAACCTAATATAAAACAATATCCTCAAGAAGATATCCAGTTCATAGCATAAGTATTAGCTATTACAGTTATGGTACCCAAGTCTCCTTTTAAAGTTTTAATTTTTTAAGGTAGGTTTTGAATTATTTAGTAAAAATTGCTCTAAAGGGATATGAAGTGTCATACTCTTATAAGTATATCAGTATCTCTTTTCATATTTTTAAATATGCCACAGCACTAATCTATACAGTTCTTGTGATATAACTAATTATAATCCATATTTGAACTTCAAAAGAATTAGTAAATAAAATAACTTCCCACACACACAGGTGTCATCGGGCAATCATTAGAGAAATTTGATTTAAACTCCCAATAGTTCCAGTAAAAGAAAGCTAATCGTAAAGTGAATGCCTCTTGTTTACTTTTGTTTGGAAGGTATCATAATGAATAAAGCAGAGAGTCATTGAATACGCATGTGACAAATGCATGGAATGAAAACTTAGCATGTGCTCATCATAATATGATTAATGGGTTTGAAATTAAGAATAAATTGAAGTAGTTCTTTCCAAAAATGATTTGCAAGATTCCTTACAAATGCTGCACTCCATTTGTTTGTAAATACTCTCACAAAGCTGCCAGTCACTGATTTAGCATAGCTGAGGGATTGATGGTCTTAAGGTCTAAAGCCTAGCCAAGGGATATCTTTTATAAGAAGAGGATTGAAGCAGTTACAGACTATAAGATTTGTGTTACTAAATCCCAATGATACAGGATCACAGGGTAATGGTTTTAAATATAGATATACAGCACAAAGTTTGGGGTAAATGAAGCATTACTACACTTCTTTATTAATAGCACTGAGACACACAAGAACCAAAAGAATTCACACATCCCCAATTCAGCAGATCTCATTTTTCCCAATTAGATTGGCAATCCCCACTGTGCATGCATAACACCGGGAAGATCACCACGTTTCTTGTTCTGTTGTGCTATGAAAGAAAAATGCTCTAAAGAAGGTGGACAGATTCCAGGCTCTAGAAATGACAACGTACAAAGTAGTCTAATTTTGTCAAAATTAATACTGTCACATAAAACATATTTTTCTTCTACTAAAATTTGTATTTATTTGGGTATTATTTATTAAATTATTGTAGAACACATGAGCTGCCAATATTAACTGTGCTTTTATATATTTATCCATTTATCTAGTATTAGAAGGTAGTGTTATGTAGCATAAGACGATACCAAAATAAAAAATTAACAAATGTATAAACAGCCCTTTGTTTACTCTGCACTACTCCCAGCTATGTGAATATTGTGTTTCTCCGATCATGAGCTTCAGGAGGAGGAGCTGCCAACATTTGAAAAAAGTTACATAATGACAGGATTTGTTGTTTCAAAATTCAAGCTAAGGTTACATAATACCTAGGTTATGCTCTTGCAAAACATTTTGGTAAAAGGATAATGATATGGTTTCCATTTTCCAGATTTTTCTAAATATTTGACAGTGACTAAGAAATGCCATGTTAATATAGAGATGTGAGCATTTGAATTACTAGCAGCTTTTATATGTAGTATTGCATTATCTGAGAGCTTGAACATGTACTTGCTTGTGTATACTATAGTTGAATTTTCTTAGTTATACAGGTAATATTTATTGAGATGTATGATCTTGGCTTGAAGAGTAGCTCAGCTTGTTTTGTATAACAAACCTTTAACAAAATCTGCTAAACCAAAATGCCTTAAGAACAGCCATTTTGCATATTTTCACTCCCTGTTACAATTTGGGATTATCTTCTGTGGTAATCCAGCGCACTGCAGGCAAGTTTTTATATTACAGGAAAGGAACATATATTATTTGTGATGTTTGGGCTGTCATTTCTGAGGCTCTTATTTAAAACCCTAAAAAATTTGTTCCTTTTTTTGTACCATTTATACCCGGCGTTTAACTGCAGTGGTCATATTGGCAGCCATTCTCGTTTGGAACATATCGCCTAATGGCAATGGCATTAACTCGTAGATGTTGGGTTGCCGGTACTTTGGATTTTTAATCATTAGATCATACACACATTCGCACTCTGATTCATACTTCCTGACTCTGGGGAAGATGGGAAATCATCTTGGTTGGAGAAAAATCTCCACCCACCTCCAGCCGGGAATCGAACCCCAGACTCCTGCATGGCAGGCAGGTGCTCTACCAAGTGAGCTGCAGGGCCAGCCCTAAAAATTCTTACTCTTGCTTGTAAATACATACATTCTCTGTCAAGCTATCTTACAGATAATTATAACTTCTCTACAAACCTTGCTGTGTGTGACCACAGTATAAGGAATGCAGGTGATATGCATAGACCAGCAAATAGGTTAAAACTGTTCCAGAAAGGATGTTCCATTCTGCAATAAAAATTTATAACCTTCCATGCTACCTGAAACTATTAGGTAATCCTAATCAAAATAAGCACTTCAAAACTATTTGTAGTTGATTTTAAATTGATTTGGACATCACTGTTTTTAAATTCTTCCAAACACACTTAACTTCACGAAACGTTCAGTCATTCTTATATATTATTTTAAGCAAAAGGTTAGAAACAGTGATGTATTTAACATTTGAAAATAACGAGTCAGTAATTCAAACACAAACATCACTTAAATTATCCTTCCTTGGACATGTTTCGGAGAACGGTTTGTTCCAATCGATGGGGACAAACTGTTCTCCAAAACTTGTCCAAGTAAGGATAATTTAAGTGATATTTGTGTTTGAATTACCGACTCATTACTTTCAAAAATCATTCCTATATACTCACTCTCCATTTAATATGGAGGAATTTTTTATTATCTTATTCAGCAGGTAAATTTTAATTACATTTAGCAGATTGGGTGTGACAGTGTATTGATGCTTTACACTATTATTGATCTATTGTAATATGTGTACTGAGGTTAATGCTGAAAATGGTGATGGTTCACAAATTTTCATATGTTAATACTTAATGGAAGATAAAATAAAGGTGGTGGTGGTATGTGTATTACTGGTCATGATGTTTTTGCCATAAATGTATTACATGTTTAATATCCCTTAGCTTTGCTCACTGGGGGGACCCAAAAAACATTTCCGTCACATATATGGAAATTTAACTGTATTGGAACACCACAGTGAAGTTCCGTCACAGTTCAGCTATTTCCTTCATTGTAGTAGAAACGGTAATAGGGCTTTAGGCAGCACAGCTGCTGAGGTTAGCATTGCCTTCATGTAGAGGAGTTTCAGATGAACAGGTCTTTCATGTATAAAGACTGAAATTAAGTCATACCTTTTAAAACTTGTAACATCATGCACGTCCATTTAAACAATTAGGAACGTTTTCAAGACGGTTGCAGTCTCATCCTCAGCTTATTAGTGACTCATCACAGTTGGTTGTTGTCTGGATCTCTTGCCATTGGCTCCCTCTTTCGGAAGATTCTTTACATAAATTCAGTAGACCATTCACTGATGGCACATCAAAATTTAGAATATGTGGAATGTTTTTAATAATCAAAATGTTTTCCCATGTTGTAAGTTCAAGTTTTGCTGACAATGGTTTTAGTAGTTTGATCTCCTCTTCGATGTGGTGGCTATCATTCCAGTAATGAAAAGCATTTGCTGATTTTTCTGTTTGTTTATATTTTTTATGTTCCTACGGTGTTCTCTTAATCTAGTTTTTAAATATCTCTTTGTTAAACCAATATAAAATTTGTCGCAGTCTTTACAGTCAATCCTGTATATGGCTGATTTTTGTTCTGGTGGGATCATGTTTTTTAAGGGATTATTTAACAATTTCTTGAGCGAGAATCTGTTTTGTGGTGCTAGTTTGATGTCATAATCTTTAAATATTCGTTAAAACTTCGGAAATGCCCAAGGGTGGAAAGTGAATTTTTTGTATTTCTAGTTTTTATCTATGTTTTGAAGAGTAGTGATCTGTTTTAATTTCTTTTGCTTGTAGTCCCGATTGATCAATTTTTTGGTTGAGTTTGGATTGAAACCATTTTTTTAGTGCTGTCTTTAAAATATATGTAAATTCCTCCTTATATTGTTTTTGATCTAAAGGTATGCTGTTCAGTCTATGGATCAAACTTCTAAGAGCTGCTAAGTTATGTGACAGAGGATTGAAACTGTTGCGTTTTATGTAATTATCTGTGTGAGTAATTTTTCTCTAGATTTCAAATTTTACACTGTCATTTTGTCTTATGATCATTAAATCTAAGAAAGACAATTGTTTTCCTCAACTTCCATTGTGAATTTTATACGAAGATCTTGTATATTTGGTAGTTTTAAGGAGTCAGTTTAAAACTTTTGAGGGATTACAGCAAAAATATCAACAACTTCGTCTTTCATCTCAAAATTGGTACTTGTATATTTATGATTGAATACTACTGTTCAGCCGGAACAAAATTGTTTTCACTTGAAGAGCAAAAATAATCTTTCAATTGCAATAGTTGATTTAATTAGTTTATTTGGTAATCAATAGTAATGCAGGGAAGGAGAAGGCTATAATAATGGTGTTAAATGGAAGTAGAATATTTTTAAGCTCTCTAATCCACCAACCTGCTCATTTTAAGATACTTTCTTAAATAGAAAACTATTGCACTATGTCAGCAAATTACTACATTTTCTTAATATGTACTTATGACAAGGAAACTACCAACCCAGCCATATTAAGCAATTCATAAGAACAGCAATGTGGTGGAAAATGATGATCAGAAATTATGAATTCTATGAATAAATTAGAACTAATAATAAAATTAAATATGAATATTCTGTGAAGTTGTGTTAAATGTTAAGGGGTTGTAGGTTTGGCAATAGATAATGAGTACAGTCTGGCTTGGTAAGTGTTGTTGTTTTCAAATGCTAGGCTTTGGCAATGAAGCTATTAGCTCTCTTCCTCTCCAATATTTCTGTGTAGTGGATCCGGCAGGTAGGGCTTCTCAGGTTAGAAGATGTTCTTCAGTCATTTCCTCTTCATTTCTGGCTTAGTAAGTTGACATTAAGTACGGTAATTAGCGACGGCTAATTTTCAGACAAATTCGTAGAAGTATTTTGGACATTACACTAGTGATGGGTGAAAGTATCCAAGGTTTCCAGATTAGGTATGGCAAGCTAGGCCTGAGATTCTTAGAATTTGAGATAGTATTTCTTAGAAATTTATAGAGGGACTTTGGGAGTGAAAGCAGTAATTTTAAAAAGTCAGAAATGAAGTAGCACCATTGGATTAAAAGCTATCAGTGGGGGTCTTAAAGTCATTATCTAAAGCGGAGAAAACATTAGAATTTTGAAGCTTTATAGCAGATTTTGGTTATAATTTTGGACACTTCTGATTGGATTGCTCTTGGGACAAGACCTAGCTTATAGAAGGGCAAGATGTCTATGTTATCGCTTGGTATAGGATTCAAATACTTTAACACCAGACTTTCAGATAGTAGTTTCCATTGGATGACTTCTCCATTAAATTGTATACTGCTTATTAAAAGTTTTAGTAATACACACCCACGCATACCCTCAGGTAGGTTTCTCTGCTGAAGTGTGAAGAAAATATTAATGCTTTAACTTGGAACAGCATCGAACCAGAAATTACTGCACAAATTAGCGCAGTCCGTGAAGCAGACCCAAACAGCTACAATGCTCAATTTGTAATATTATAGACGTTATTTGGACTCATTTCATATTCATAAGGTGGCTCAGGTGATTAAGCGCTGTATTTCTGATCCCAAGATTGAAGTGAACCTGGCCGAAATGGATGGTTTTTAAGTATGCTTAAATGCAGAGACCCAGGTCAGTAGATTTACAGGCATGTTAAGGATCTCTGAAATCCTGGCAGTTGACAATGCCTGAACAATTTTTTTTTTCTAATCTTGAATGGATCTGAAAACCATAGGACCCTATGTTTCACTGTGGTCCACTCCAGCTTGATGGCCTCTGCCCATTTCATACTTATTTTGTTAGTCATTTCTATCTCTGTATATCTTTTGCACAAATATTGGCAGACCTTCAGGATGATTACCATGAATTACAGTGTCACAAAGCACCTACTACTACTTGAGCCATAAATTAATCAAAAAAAGAGCTTGGAACTAAGTAGAAAGACTGATTTTTCTTTTTTCTCCTGTATGTAATAGCACATTAGCTATTATGAAACTTCAGCCGCACTTTTTGCAGGTAATCAGTAACATTAATATTTGCTTGATGAATCTTTACATCAGAAACTGCCAACAGTGTTTTTGCCATGTGAGGTGGAATGATTCCGGCATAACTCACTCACTCACTCACTCACTCACTCACTCACTCACTCACTCACTCACTCACTCACTCACTCACTCACTCACTCACTCACTCACTTTTATCTTCTTTCAGAAACTGTGTTAGTGGAAGTTTCAGTGAACTTAGGAGGATGACATTGAACATTTTTAGAATGTTATGTTTATAAAACAGTGATATTTGTTTATATTCTACTTTGTAATATTTTGTGAGTTGATTGCCAGTAGTTTGTCTTGTTTTACAGTTTATTATCATTTAAAGATTTTGTGTTCAACCAAAAATGCATTTGATGAGAAAACATTTCTAAGCAATGATTTTTCGTGATTTTAAAAATACCTAATCAGTGTAAGGATAGGCTTAAAAATGCATTTGCCGAATAAACCCCATCTAAAGCAACCGTTTATAATTGGTGTAGAAAACTTGAATGAGTTTAGTTTTCTGTTAGTGATGAATTTTGTGAAGGACAATATTGCCACTATTCTAGCAATGCTTGAAGATTGACAGACATTTATGAATTTATTTGGCTCACATTTTTTGCATTGATATGAGAAATCCAAAACATTTTCCATCAACAGTTTGATCTAAGAAAACTTTTGTCAGTTGATTCCATATAAACAAACTTCTGATCAAAAACCATGCATTGATTGGCGAGGAAAAACTGGAACAATTTCAAGTCAACATTCCAACTTTGGTTTGGAATACTTTTAATGGTGGTGAATGTTGGATTTATTGTTATGATCCTGAATATAAAATTAACAAAACAATATCTTATTCTACAAAACGGCAGCGAATTCACAGCTCTGACAAGATGACAATTGCTAGTTTTTCTGCTTTTCCTAAAATGGGCCGTATTGCTACTATAGCATTAAAAGTTAAATATACTATTATTATTGATGTGTACACCAATATCCTTTTACTGCAATTTTTGAAAAGGGGTATTAAAAATGCCCAAAAAGAGAAATACTGATGTCATGACAGTCCATCTTTGCATACGCAAAACTAATAAACTGAGTATTTGGATGATCTAAGAATCAACACCATATATCGTACACCACACAATCCCAATCTATCATCCTGATTCCAAAAATTAAAGTGTGTGGGGGATCACTTTTTGCCTTCAGATGTGGCAGTGGAACATTATGAAATCCTGGTTACTAAATTTTTGAATAGCAACATAATTTAAACATTTTAAACTAATCCTTTTTTACTTTTATAAACATTTTCAATGTCCCCCTCGCATACCTTCCCAATTGAATGATCTAGTAAAAGTGGATTGTTGATTTAAGTTAGACGGTTTATTCATGCATTTACATTCACCAGGGATATCACACCATCACATATTTTCAACCAGCACAAGGCGGGGAATAAAAGCTAACATGCTGCAACAGAAAAAGGAACATAGATAAAAAGTTCAGTTATAGCTGCAAGATTATTCACCATGGTAATTAGAATTACATAATGTATTTTTCTTTTTATGAAAGCATCTCAGTATATGTTAGCTGTACTGCATGTTGGCAGTTGTATTTTAAGAATTCCTGGCTGCTTCCTATTGGCTGAACTGGTATTATTGTCCTTAGGGCAACATTTGGTTGTCTAACTCTATAATTAGTTCAACTTTGGCTGATTGGAGGCACTTTGGCTGTGTTGTTCATGTGGAAGTGCAATCAGCATCTGTGAAAAACACAATGAGACAGTATATTGAGTGAAACAATAGTAAACACAGTAAAACAATAGGGTCCTGTGGTTGTTAAATTTAGCCCATATTAGGCTACGATGCCTAGATTAGTGTGAGTGTATATGAATGGGATGACAGCATCCTGTGGTATCAAAACTAAGCAAATTTTGCGGATATTCATGGGTTAGCATTTTCTTCTGTGTGTGTACAGTAGCTATAAAATGGAGTATTTATTGACATATATTGATTTATTTTGCGTATGAGAAAGTGCCTTAAAAAGGTTGGGTAGGTAGCTTACAGGCTCTAATTTTCACATTTTCATTTATAAGCCTTTTTCGTCCTTAAGCTTACAGGCCCAAATGACCTTGTTGTCGACGGGCCCTAAAACACCACACACTCACTCACTCACTCGTCCTTAAATCATCTTTTTTCTGCATTTTAATTGGTAGGTGTATATGGAACCATTGTCCTCCTTAGATATTATTTAAAAAGGGGAAATACTGAACTGAGACTGGAAGAGAAAGTTATTGTTCTTAAATATCATGTCATTCCTTGCTAAATTATATAAGAAATGACAATTTTAAACCTGGTAAAGCTTGTCTCATTTTTTTTAAAAAACATAAGCTGTTGTGTACATGACTCAAATTAGTTTTACATTATCTTGATTGCCCACCTTGGTAGCGTAGATGGTAGCATGTCTGCCTCTCATTCGAGAGGTCCCGAGTTAAAATCTCGGTCAGGGTGAGTTACCTGGATAAGGTTCTTTCCAGGGTTTTCAATTCTCCTGAAAGACGAATGTCGGGAAACTTTAAGCTCTTTGGACCCTGGGCTCATTTGAGCATCATTTCACCTCTTCCACTCATCGTCCAATATGATCTAACGTTGGAGGCCTAGAACTCTCACTCTATGTCCTGTTTCCACATATAATAAACGTCTGAAACCTGTTTAAATTTTTCTGCCTGTTTTTTTCCTAAGTATTTGAATGCCTCAATAAAAACAAGTTGAACTTATCTAAATCTGTCAAGATGTACTCATTATGCTCTGGTATACATTCTTACCAAGAGTACTCAACTTCTTTTACTGTATTATGTTATCTTCACTTATTTTAAATTTCCTTTGATAGCCCACCTTGCAACATTTCAGTTACATATTCGTTGCTAATGAAGACTTGATTATATTCTCGTCATGCTAAGAGTGAACACTGCTTTGTACATAGGCATTTTTATCCCATAATGCAAATTGGTGTTCATTAGCTGCATAAGCCTTAGTTTGTTTTTTTTTTTTTTTTTTTTTGCACAATCTTCTGCTTCTGCTTCCACTGTCAGCAGATATTCTCTTGTTTTGCATGCTCTACATGCAGTTGTTTTGCCTGTGTTTTTTGTAATTTACGTCCTCCAACGTTAAGTCATATCAGACGATGAATGGAATGGATGAAATGATGCTCAAATGAGTCCGGGGTCCATGGAGTTTAGAGTTACCCGACATTCGTCTTAAAGGATAAGGGAAAAGCCCCAAAAAACCTTATCCAGATAACTCACCCTGACCGAGATTCGAACTCGGGACCTCCTGAACGTGAGGCAGACATGCTACCACCACACTACTAAGGCGGGCCCTGTGTTTGTTACTCGTGCACAATCTTACAATTGGACCATGTTCAATTGAGCATCATTATATGAAACTTGATCATTACGTGACAGCAGCAACATTCAGGAAATGCTTAACAAAGTAAAAATGTCAACAATGTCGACAGTAGTTCTGAATTTCAGTGACCTGAAAATTATTTTTGTCTTATATTCCTAATAAACAATTAAGGATTTAAAATCTCCATCTGGTTATGATTGGAAGTCAGTGAGTTCTGCTTAGCATTTGGAATTTTAATTCTTTGAACTGGATAGGTCTGAGACACTTGTTTTTGTAAACAAAACTGGCATAAGCAAAGCTAGTTTGGACATTCCTTATGTTAAATTATGGTTCTTACACTTAAAAATATTTTATGTGTTGCAATCTACCATGGCCAGTACCACTTGAGCATAATACACCATAAAGTGTTTAATTTTAGTCAAAATGGGATGTAGAAATTAGAGTGGGATATAATTATAATATTTAATGAGTGCACTTTCAATGTGTTTGTTATTATTGCTAGGATTAGTTTTGAGAACTATTGCTCCCACTCTCAGCTTAGGGCTGACTGGAGTCAGGATGTGAAGTCTTACTCAGAATGGGTGATGTGGCAAAACTGGAGCTATCTAGTGCCTTTTGGTAGGACATCTAAATCTGTAATAGCAAATCTTTTTTATACTAAACATGATAACGATATATTAAAATACTCTAACATAGTAATAATCCTGCAGCACTGAGGCATGGGAAAAAAGAGATGCATTACAAAATATGATGATTGAACAAATGAACTTTGAAATTCCATCAAGAAATAACTTGGATTTATTGAGGAACTACCAGATAGCTCCATTGCTAATACTAATTAAGACGCCACAACCTTATTCCAATGCTTCCATAGCTGATGATGGAAACTTTTAGCAGTTAATAAAGTAAATGAAATTGAAAAGGTACGTGATTCAATAAATGTTAAGCTTAAACTACACCTTCACTTCCCATTTAAATTTAATTGTAGTTAATTTTACTATATTGCTATTGGCTTTGCACCCCTTCTCCCAGTTGTGCAAGAGACTTATTTCACAGGAAGCCTCCTTTTTTTTTTTTTTTTTTTTTTTTTTAACCAATGCCCTCCAACGTTAAGTCATATCGGATGATGAATGAAATGGGTGAAAAGATGCTCAAATGAGCCAAGGGTTCATAGAGCTTAGAATTACCGGACATTCGTCTTTCAGGATAAGGGAAAACCCCGGAAAAACCTTATGCAGGTAACTCACCCTGACCGAGATTCGAACTCGGGACCTCTTGGACGGGAGGCACACACGCTATCATCTACGCTACCGAGGCGGGCTCCTTTTTCTTTCTGTTCCTCTACAACTAAAATTACATATGGCTTCCTGTTTGCTCCTTCTAATATCTATTCTTGCTATTATGTTGCCACATTTCATTAGTTTGCTCCGTAATTCTTCTTGTCAATTCTTTCCTCCCTACACTTCATTTTCTTTATGTCCTCTGATATTGCTTCAAATATTGCCATTGTTTTTTCCATGGCTGGTTACATCGTTATAACGGCTGTGCTCGCTCAATGAATTGCTTTGTCCTTGGTGGTACCTCCTGGGGTGCCGATCGCAAATTGATGCTACGACTTTACCGAGCATTAAAATACGCTCGAAACTAGGCTAGTACCTTGTCTGCTCTTCTGCTCGACCTTCTAGATTAAATCCTATCACCAGGACCTTAAATTATCACTAGGAACTTTTCTTACTAGCCCCCTTGTAGTTAATCGCAGTATCCAGTAAACCGACCCTTTGAATAAATCGAGATATTCTGGGTAATATTCCTTCACCTTACGTGCCATGCCTTTTCACTCTACCTATTGCCCGCCTAGGTAGCGTAAATGGTAGCGTGTCTGCCTCACGTTCAAGAGGTCCCGCGTTCTAATCTCGGTCAGGATGAGTTACCTGTATAGGTTTTCCCGGGGTTTTCCCCTATCCTGAAATACGAATGTCAGATAACTCTAAGCTCCATTGACCCTGGGCTTATTTGAGCATCATTTCACCCATTCAATTCATCGTCCGATATGACTTAAAGTTGGAGGACGTAAATTACCCCCCCCCCCCCAAAAAAAAATACCTCCACCTACGTACGTTCTTTGGCGCCGACTTGGATAATCGTTACCGCAACAGTCCAATAACACTGCTTCTTGGAAGTTGTAAGTTTTGGAACTTATCGTGTAAGTTCGACAGCATTTCCCTCGTCCTAGGAATTCCATAGTTTTCCTCCATGGATATGATCACCTATGTGTTATGATAGAGTCAACATGAAAAATTCAATGCCGTGGTCGGGATTTGAATCACGGATCTCCTGGTTTCCGTCCAGTCGCTCTTACCCATTGAGCTACCATGGCCAGCTTGCCGTCATGACAAATTCTCCATTTAACTATATTTCCCCGGTAAACCACTAGGGGCTTTCGCATTCGAGATACACCGTTTGTGGCGACTTACTATCGTAAGTACTTGAATCCCAGGCTTCATTATTTAACTCTTATTATTTAAGTTAATGGATGGAAATTAATAATTTCTTCACACTTTTGATAGAGTCAACATGAAAAATTCAGTGCCATGGCCGGGGAAATATACGAGTCAAATGGAGAATTTATGTCATGACGGCAAGTTGGGCCATGGTATGAGTGACTGGACGGAAACCAGCAGATCCGTGGTTCAAATCCCGGCCATGGCATTGAATTTTTCATGCTGACTCTATCAAAAACCTTGGCCTATATACGGCTGGTGTGAAGAAATGAATAAGAGTTAAATGATGAAGCCTGGGACTCAAATACTTACAATAATAAGTCGCCACAAATGCTGTATCTCGAATGCAAGAGCCCCTAGTGGTTTGCCGGGGAAATATACGAGTCAAATGGAGAATTTAATGTCATGACGACAAGTTGGCCATGGTAGCTCAATGGATAAGAGTGACTGAACGGAAACCAGGAGTTCCGTGGTTCATATCTCGGCCACAGCATTGAATGTTTCATGTTTACTGTATCAAAAACCTTAGCCTGTATACGGTAGTGTGAAGAAATCATTGATTTCCATCAATTAACTAAAACAACGTGTTATCTTGGTTTGGTTCATTTACCAAAAGACAACTGCCGCACGTACATGCATCGCACATTTCACGGTTTTAAAATACTGCTTTCCTGAATACAATTTCATTATACTGATAGTTCTCGAACGACTGTGCTGTGGTTTACAGTTTTGCAACCTCGTTAGCACTAGTTGAACTATTAGTTTACAGATCTCTAGTCTAAGCACTTATTCAGGAAATCGACGATCACTCTCACTCAGCTTCTTGAGTGGTCTTCGTGTGGATTGCTTGGCATGGTATTCTAGGAAAGCAACAGGCAGATCAGATAGCGAAGGATGTGATCATGCATCCCGATGAATGGGTTTGATCCCAGGCGACTGCATGTGATATTTGTGGACAACATGGCGCAGTGGCGGGTTTTCTCCGGGATCTCCGGTTTCCCCGCCATCTCATTCCACCAATTGCTCCTTCATCTTTTCATACTTTTCTCACTCTCATAGCAGGCATCTTGCTGATCACCCATCCTGGGCTCTCTATGTGATCCAGAGTATATCCTCAAACCCGACGCTTAAAAGCATAAGAAATAGAGAAAGAAGAAAAAGACGTAAAGGTAGTCTGGAGTGGGGGAATTTTCTTTAAAATCTTCATGTTCCATCATTGCAAGATCTTGAATTTAAATACCAAGTTGGGTATTGAACCGACGTTTCGTCCAGTTACGCTGTTCATACGCACACACTTTTTTCTGTTTTCTTTTTTAATTAAAGAATTTTCAAAGTGTGTATTTCCAGTAAATTATCGATATCAAATTTTTGGGTGGTATACAATATTTTCGCTATTTACTTTAAGTACGTAGTAGAAGACCTGGTTATAATTCCCAGCTTTTCAATTTTACGTATGTACCTATTTTTGGTGAGACATTTAAACATCTGTTGCAGCAAAACCTTGTGCAAATGCATGTGATGTAACGCTGGTTACAAACTTCTTAATGCTAAAAGTTAAGGACTTGAGCTTTAATTGTGTGATTTTTTTAAACGTGTCGAGAAGTAGCAATGCAAATAAAGATCCTTATCGAGGTTTAATTGAGCAAAACAGGTCTTGTAAAAGCCTGTCTCTTAGAGCGTAGTTGCCACATTTTGCATCACGACAGTATGTTGCAGTCACAAAATTAGGAATAATACTTAATGCCTGTGAACCACAATTGAGATTTTGTTTAATATATATATATATATATATATATATATATATATATATTAAATATTTAGGGGACACTTGGTCATGAATAAGCAACTTAATGGTCTAATATGTTCATATACAGCCTATGAATCATCTCTCTTCTTGTGTTAGCTAAAGGTAGGAAGCTTTGAAAGAAGTGCCAGAGGATTTCAGACTTATTTTATTGAATTTTCTTTTCAGTTTCATTAGTAACAGCTCCTTTATCATATCAAGGCTTTGAGTCGAGAAGCAATTGGCGTTTCGGAATCAAAGCAAATCAAAAAATGGGTTATGTGCATACGTGCGTGTTGTAAACAGTATTGCTAAAAATCAAAATTTGTATTTTTGAGTACTTTACAAAATTGCGACATAAAGTAAGCACTCTGACCACAAATATTCTTTACATAAAAAAACATGTTAACAGTGTTGTCAGTTGCCAAGATCATAACAGCGACATGGGGCTGCCGCTTTTAAGCACACTTAACAGTAGGAATGGGTCAATGCCAGTTTTTCACTATACTCGATACCGTCATTTCTACGTTTAGTTTCAATATAAAATAGAATGTTGGGAGAACTTGTAATACCATGAAATTAATTAGATGCACATATTTAATGAGACAACATTTAAAACCATCAATGTGCTTATTTTTAAATCATTTAGCTGTGCAAAAATCTTTCAGAGAAAACGGTTGCAGATGGAATACACAAATTTTAGCGGCTATTTTTTATTTATTTAGTTTTGGATATTTAGAATTTGTTTTCCAGTAATCTAATGCACTAGAACGAGGTGACAAAGCGTCGTTGAGATATGCAGTGATTTCTTCATGGAAACTGTTAATTGGCAGCGAATCTGACACACGGTTGTCTTGCATAATGTTACTTACTGCACAGGTATCACGTTTCTGGCAATTTCTGGGTTTTGCAGCTTTCTATTTACGGCAATAATATTTTGTGATTGTAAAATAAAATAAAATTGTAGAATCGGAAAAGTACCGAGCGACATTTCTGAAGTGTCGTTTGATGTCGATACCATGCCAGTATCGTCAGTATTGAGGTATCGCAAGTTTTGAGGGTCCATCCCTACTTAAAATCCATCCGTCAGTGTCAATCTAGACCCCGCGGCCTTGGGACCATTAGAGCAGCCCCTAATAATCTGAGTCACCCATTTTTTTTTTAATTTACGTCCTCCAACATTGTTATATGAAACGGGTAGAATAATGCTCAAACAGTCCAGGGCCCACAGAGGTTAGAGTTAACCGACATTCATCTTTCAGGATAGAGGAAAACCACGGAAAATACTTATATAGGTAACTCCTCTGACAAAGATTCGAGCTCGGGACCTCATAAACGCTACCACCTACGCTACAAAGGCGGGCGTCACCCAGACCGACTACTATATCTGCATGGAAGGAGTTCCAAAATTCTGTTTTTCTAGCCGTTCTAGATAATTTAATTGTAACACCATATGTTTAAGATTCCCGTAAGGGAGAGGATCCGTCCCCTTCAGCTGACGTGGTGCGGAAGCTGCGGACCCCTAGCACTCGTGATACCTCTGACGTTACTAGAGGAATCTCGGCCCGAACATTCAGTCCCCTCCCTGAGTGGGAGTTGTTCGGATTGGGTTGGACTCGAGGGGGCAGTGGTTCCCGATACCCGTGGAAGATTGGGTACATCTCCGGATGGGGTTGAGGGAATCCATATATTCCCGCGTACTAGCCAGCATAGCTAGTAGGTGTGCTAGAACACCAGGGCCCCACCGGGGTTGATCGGTAGCCTTCCCCTTTGGGGTTGGCGCGCTTAAGTGGCGTATCCACTTCCATCCCGTCTTGAGTCCACAGGACCAGATAGGGGGCTTGTTAGTCTCTAGGTCTTGCCCTATGGAAGCCCCACGGAGGCGCCGGCCGCCCTTTTGGGACAGCTCGATAACTCCCTGGTCGTTAGAGGGGGGGGGGGCGGTCAGTCTTCACTCTGTGTGGATTGCCCTGGTAGACACCCTCGATATGGCAAATGAAATAAAATTCTAGAAATTGTCTCTTTATTCTAAATGACGTTGGCATTATTGGTAAAGCGGCAAGAGATTCAAAATCGGACCAAACAAAAATGCGAAAATCGTTAAAACATAGGGGTTAAACTTTTCAGAGGCCCTTGTTGTTGGCTTGAATGTTTCATAGATTTCTTGAAATGCAACATAATTTTTTTTATCCTAGTCGTGCAATAATAATAATAATAATAATAATAATAATAATAATAATAATAATAATAATAATAATAATAATAATAATAATAATAATAATAATAATAATAATAATAATAATAATAATAATAATAATAATAATAATAATAATAATAATAATAATAATAATAATAATAATAATAATAATTTTTCTCCCTTTCTCGTCAATGCTGAAGTTAGGAGGCGCTTAGGTTCCCTCAGAGCGAGAGATCCGAAGCATCTGAGAGATGAAATTTGGGTTGAGGGGTCGGCCCAACGCCTGAGATGAATGGTGGGGGAAACCGGAGGACCCGGAGGAAAACCACCCCAGCACCATGTTGTCCACAAATCCCATTTTGCAGTCGCCTGAAATCGAACCCGGGCCGCCAAGTGGTCTAACTACTCAGCCATGGCGCGGCCAATAATAATAATAATAATAATAATAATAATAATAATAATAATAATAATAATAATAATAATAATAATAATAATAATAATAATAAATATATTTCAAAGCCATCACGAGCTTAGGCGAAGTTGTTATCTTTTTTTTTTTTTAAATTTACGTCCTCCAACGTTCAGTCATATCGGACGATGAATGGAATGGGTGAAATGATGCTCAAATGAGCCCAGGGTCCATAGAGCTTAGTTACCCGACATTCGTCTCTCAGGATAAGGGAAAACCCCGGAAAAACCTTATCCAGGTAACTCACCCTGACCGAGATTCGAAGTCGGGACCTGTTGAACGTGAGGCAGACATGCTACCATCACGCTACCGAGGCGGGCAAAGTTTTTATCTATGTCAATGTATTAGAATAATGACATACAAAATGTCATTTAGACATCTACACTTTTTCGAGATATTAATGGGTTTTTTCCCTCAGATTTAATTACTTTAAAGGTGTTTATTAAAAATGCCCCACCTGTCAAAATTTTGTTTGGATCGTGTTAAACATTTCATATTGCATTTGGCAGACCGTAGGTATGTAGAACCCCATGCTAGAGTTTTTTTTACATTAAAATAAAGCTCCGCTGAATAAGTATAAACCCTTGCATTTTGGATTTTTTGTTTGTTTTTATTTTTAAGAATATCAGGCTATGAAATGTTCAGTGAAAGGTACAGTAATCATAACATTCCAGTTCATTGCTCTCTGTGTCTCTTAAGTAAGCATTCATGATGTGAACCCGCCTCTGTAGCTTAAGTGTAGCGTGTGAAACAGTTATTTTATGTTGTCCCCAAAGAGTTTCAAATATTGTATTATGTGAGGTTATGTAGAGTGAGTCACGCACAGAGAAGCTATGTAAGTGGAAATGACGTCACAAAAGTGTGGAATAACAAACTTATTTGTGATTGGTGTGACGCGTATATCGTAAAACGTGGACCAATCAGATATAGAAGATTTTACGTTGCCATGGAGGATATTCAATATTCCTCTAGAGGGATCGAACTATTAGCGAAATGCTAATGTGTAGAAGAAGCGGAACCGGTCATTCTTCTCCTAACAGTCGCCGTGAACGGATGTAAGGTTCTCTTCTTAAACGCCGTTGTGTGCGGAAGAGTATAAGTTTATTCTCGTAACCATCATCGATTATAACTAGATAATCTTTACATTAAATATCATCGCTAGAAGACACACAATTTAATTATTATACACGGTAGTGAACAAACGTATAAAACTTTTGATTCTTGCACGCATCCAGATATAAACGCGTCACATCAAGTGAATCTTGTGTAAGAATAGTGTTATAAATGTTGTATCATACATTTTGTTCGAACTGGTGTTAATTGAAGTAAGGAAATAAAAGTTTCTACATTATTTAATACAGAGGAAAATGATTACTCATTTTACGTAAAATTTCCTTCCGCCGTACCACTCCTGTAAAAGAAGATATCTTGCTCAACCGACTGAAGCCACGCCGAGGTAAGCTGGGACTTCAAGAACCATCAATTCCAACCCTGTTCCAAATGGTCACCTCAACGAGGGGCATAATTCGTCATCCATCAATGCGATACGACGCAAATCCAGTTCCAAAATGGCGCCCAACTGTATGGCTCGAATAGGCAGAAGGAGGATTACACCACAGGAGAATAAATAGTGTAATGGACAGGTAACTTTGATTCAAGAAAGAAGAAAGAAGAAAAGTGAGTACGGAAAAATCTTAATAGATAATTAATAGAAAAAGTGACAAAATTATAATTTTCATTTTTTTTATGTTATTAAGAAAGGGAAAAATATTACCTAAAATGGAAGGTAAAAAATTAACAGAAAATAAGAATAAAAATGCTGGGGAAGGAGTGGAAAGACTAGTTAGTGATAAGAGAGCAGAAATACAAGAAGTTAGGGAAGTAGTGGAAGGAATGATTAGTGATGATGCAGGAACAAGTAGAACAGAAATTATACAGAGTAAAGGTAATGAAATGATAATAGACAGGTTAGAGAAAATGATGAGTAATTTTGATGCTAAAATGGATAATTTAAGACAGGATATGAATCAAAATTCAGAAAATTTAAATAGCTTTAGACAGGAAATAAGACAGGAAATAAAACAGAATTCAGAAAAGGTAGATCAAAGTTCAGAGAAGTTAGAAGCTAGGATAGATCAAGGTTTAGGTAACCTAAGAAATGAAATTGAGAAAGGAAGAGAAGAGTGTAGAGAAGGCATAAAATCTTTAAAACAGAAAATAGAATCTCATGATGGAGAAATGTCTAAGTTAAAAGAGATGTTTCAGGAAATGAAAATAAGTCAGGAAAATGTAGTAAAAGATATAAGAAGTGAATTGGCTAAGGAGTCAGAAATCCTTAAGCAACAACAAGTAGAATTTGTAGAAAAACAAAAAGTAGAAATAGGGGAATTAGAGAATAGAATAAGACAAGAAATAGATGTAGTCTTATTAGATAATTCACGGAAATACCATGAGGAAAATATTGAAATACAGAATAATTTTGTAGGAGAGGTAAATAGTATCAGAAATGATGTTAAACTAATGGCTACTGAGGTGCAAACACAACAAGATGAACTAAAAGTTAAATATGATGAAGTCAGTAAGTTGAATAGTGAAATGATTACAAGAATAGATTTGGCACAGGAAAGTTTTGAGAGAGAGAAAGAAAACATTAGCAAGCTGAATCAAGTTGTGATTGCATTACAGGCAAGCAAAATTTCTGAGAACCAGAGGGTAATAAAATCTAAGAATATTACATGTATTGACTTACCTGGTAATTCAGGTAATATTGTACAAAACTTAGAGAATTATTTGGAGAGTGACGATACAGAATCTTTGTCACCTGATTGTGAAGTAAATGGTAATAGACAAATACAAAACATGCACACACATACACAGTTACACAGTCAAGGTAACACAAATTGTACAAATTATTTGTTGCATGACATAAGTCCACCTACTTTCGAAGAAGAATCGGGAGACAATCCCAAAATATTTCTAAAGGAATTAGAAGAATATTTTAAAATTAAAAAGATTCCAAATGAATTTAGGATGATGATTGTTAAAAGGTGTTTGAAGAAAAATGCTTTAGAATGGCTGAGGTTAACACTAGCATCACATGAAACGTATAGTATGTTTAGGAATGTGTTTATAAATAGGTTCTGGGGTCCAGAAAGACAGAGAAGAATTAAAGTCGAACTGGCCACTGGTAAATTCGAGTTCAAGAAGGGTGAGTCCATGACTGAATATTTCCTAAAACTTGCTAACAAAAGTAAACTTGTGAATCCAGATATGTCAGAAACCGAGATCGTGAATATGCTAATACGACATTATCCACCACACATTAGAAACCACCTAATTGTGGCTAAGCCCGTCGACTTTACTGATATGATTGAGTTATTATCAGAATTTGAGGCTCATAACCTTAATTCTGATTCTACTCATAGTCAAGTTGATCCTGACAAGACTCATATAGAACAAAAGCAAGTAAATAGACAGGAAGTAAGACCAACATTCAGGGAAAATCACAACCATACTAACCAAAACCAAAATAGTTTTAACCAAAATTGGGGCGGGGCACGTTCAAGAGACAACTATGAACGAAGAGAGTACAACCCCAGAAAGACATATGAATCGGTAGTGCCAGGTATAGGAAGGAGAATTCCAAATACTCCTAGGAGGAATTATAATAATGACCAACCTGTGGGAAATGTGAGGAGTAATCAGGTGAATCAACTGAGGTTTTACAGGGGAAATAACTTAAGAACGGGTTATCAAAGTAGAGGAAGAGGAACTAGCATCGAAGACTCTTCATTAAGAGATTTTGGGGGTCCTAGGTTTGAAAGGGCAGACAATAACCTAGAAAGGACACAGACTCAGGGAATAGAAGGAGAAATAAATAACGGTAGTACCAACCCAACTGCTAGTGTAACTACCGACCGCACTAATGCGGAAAACTGAGTACCAAATCATTTTGTGCCTTAGAAAGTGGTTCGGTAAAAATGACACAGGGCAAAATCAAAATTCAAAATTTACCAGAAGATAAGCTCACTCTCTCCAGAAGTAAAGATCGGGAATTAGTAAATCCACCTCAGATTAACCTTCGTATAGGCGATAGCGAATATAAAGTATTGATAGACACAGGAGCTAGTTCATCAGTAATAAGTGAGAACTTATTCAAGGAATTACTATCCAAGTTTAGGATTGAATATTTAAACGTGTGTAATGTATACTGTAGCACAGCTATTGGGAAAAAGAAAGATAAAGTTAAATATCAAGCGTTAATTCCTGCGCGAATAGATGATTTGAATTTCAATTTTATCGTATTGGTAATACCAAACTTAGCTCGTGATATTATTATTGGCAATGATGTATTGTATGGTTGGCAAAGTGTGATAGATTTCGAAAAACATGAAATGAAGGTCAAAGGAGATAATGAAGTAATCAAAATAAATTTGTTAGAAGAAATTATATTAAAAGAAGATGAGAAGGATAGTATAAATAATGATAGGTTTTTTGTAGAAAATATAATATTATACGAAGAAGATATAATAAATAATGAAGAAGATGATAGTGGTAAAGAGCATTTACTTTTAAATAATAAAGAAAATGAGACGTTTGACCTTGGAGATCATTGTTGCCAAATAAACACATTAAATACCGACACCGAGCGAAAACAAGAAGAGGAAGAAATGATATTCCAAAGAACTTTGAAAGAAAAGTTAGGGAAAACATACAATTTAAATCACGCGCAAAGAGAACAATTGAGGTTATGTATACTAAAGAACAGGAACGTTTTTAGTACGAAACCTGGATTGTGTAATAAGTACATACATACATTTAAGGTGAACGACATTGCTCCTTATACTCATAAAAGTAGATCTGTGCCTATCGCTATTAGACAACAAGCATCTGAAGTAATAAACGATATGCTAGAAAATGGAAATAAAATTTTAAAAGATTGGATACCAAAGTATGGGCCAATAAAGGCAATATTATCAGACAACGCAACGGTTCACCGGAGTAAATTGTTTACTTCAGAAATGAAGAACAATAACATTAAGATGTATTACTCTTCAGCATATTTTCCCCAAGGAAATCCTTGCGAGAGAGTGATGCGTGATTTAGGCTTGTATTTCAGAATTCTGTGTCATTCTAACCACCGAGGCTGGTACAAATACTGCCATATTATTGAGAAAATCATTAACAATACCCCAAACTCTACTACCAAATTTTCACCAATCGAATTAATGACTGGACTACAACCTGAACCTCTAGTAATAAAAGCACCAACAACCTTAAAAGTAGATGAAATGGAATTGAATGAAGAAGAAAAGTGTGCTGAAGCATTTCGAAGAATAAAAGAAAAAGCAGAGAAAAGATTATCAAAGATACAAAGAAAAGGAGCGAAATGGAATCCTGAAATAAATGATAAAGTTCTCGTAAAGACATTTAATATCTCCAGTTCTAAAATCAAATCCTATTGGAGAATGAATTTGTTATATAAAGGTCCATATAAAATAGTAAGAAAATTTGGGGATCATACGTACGAATTAAGAGACGATGATAATAAAATGATAGGAAAATATCACAAAACACTTTTAAAACCATTCAAAAGCCTTGACACTCACAAGAATAAATGATTAAAAAAAAAAAAAAAAAAAAAAAAATATGTTTATGAATTACTGAAAAATGTTTTGTTTATTATTATTGTGTTCGAATAATTTCTGATTTTATATTGTTATTTTAAATTGTATTGATTGTTCATTGTTGTAATAATGTTTAATTATTGGGGCATTCTTCAGAATATATGGAACAATATTATTGGGAGATTTAAGTTAATTTTCCATATATTCTGAAGAGGGGCATCTGAAACAGTTATTTTATGTTGTCCCCAAAGAGTTTCAAATATTGTATTATGTGAGGTTATGTAGAGTGAGTCACGCACAGAGAAGCTATGTAAGTGGAAATGACGTCACAAAAGTGTGGAATAACAAACTTATTTGTGATTGGTGTGACGCGTATATCGTAAAACGTGGACCAATCAGATATAGAAGATTTTACGTTGCCATGGAGGATATTCAATATTCCTCTAGAGGGATCGAACTATTAGCGAAATGCTAATGTGTAGAAGAAGCGGAACCGGTCATTCTTCTCCTAACAGTCGCCGTGAACGGATGTAAGGTTCTCTTCTTAAACGCCGTTGTGTGCGGAAGAGTATAAGTTTATTCTCGTAACCATCATCGATTATAACTAGATAATCTTTACATTAAATATCATCGCTAGAAGACACACAATTTAATTATTATACACGGTAGTGAACAAACGTATAAAACTTTTGATTCTTGCACGCATCCAGATATAAACGCGTCACATCAAGTGAATCTTGTGTAAGAATAGTGTTATAAATGTTGTATCATACATTTTGTTCGAACTGGTGTTAATTGAAGTAAGGAAATAAAAGTTTCTACATTATTTAATACAGAGGAAAATGATTACTCATTTTACGTAAAATTTCCTTCCGCCGTACCACTCCTGTAAAAGAAGATATCTTGCTCAACCGACTGAAGCCACGCCGAGGTAAGCTGGGACTTCAAGAACCATCAATTCCAACCCTGTTCCAAATGGTCACCTCAACGAGGGGCATAATTCGTCATCCATCAATCCGATACGACGCAAATCCAGTTCCACGTGTCTGCATCACGTTCTAGAAGCGGAGTTCGAATCTCAGTCAGGGTGAGTTATCTGGATAAGATTTTTTCGAACTTTTCCTTTATCCTGAAATTTCTTAAGATATCTTAGGGTCTATGGACCATGGTCTCATTTGAGCACCATTTCATTCATCGATTTAACTTGACATTGGAGAACGTATATTGAAAAAGATCACGAGGTTTTGCTGAACATTAGAAGTTAGAATTTCACGCGTAGGTCATTTCAAATAGTGACAAATGCTGAAATAAAAGTTTTGAGAGAAACATTTAAAACTGAATTGTGCTTGCTGTGTTTCGGGATGTTTCAAAGGCTGCACAGTGATAACTATTACCTAAATCAGAGGCGTCAAATGAAAGTATGGAGTATAAATGCAATAAAAAGTGAAACTTTAAAAATGTTCAATTCTTACCCCCTAGATGTTCACCCAATTTCACAGGGTGAAATTTGATCGTCGCTTAAGTTGCTTCTTGTCATTAACGTGAAGTATAGAGGGGTTAGCTTTTAAGAATATTGAAGTTTAGTTGGAGAAGGCAAGTGCATGTAATCCTGATGTTAACCACAATAGCAGATACTTGGTTTGGTGCAAAGACGCTGCATAGGCTCTAAAAATTAAGGCTTTGCATGTATGGAAATCTGTGTTTTAACAGCGAGTAAGCTTAAGAAAATATTTTTGCTTTTCCTTCATTATATGGTATAGTCGTGGCTTCCATCAATTGCATCATCAGCAGAACAAACAGGAAACAGCAGCTCGTTCACATGTTAGATTAGATTACTGTAGGGAATGCATCTTCCGCCATGTTTATCTCATTCGCCGGTGCAGCGAGGTATATTAATACACTGCAGTCGTTGAACCATCGGTGCACTGCAGCCAGGCCGACAAATGACTTGTTGCATAAAGCGCTGTTGCACCATTTGCTCTTCCGAACGTCTCCTTGGCCATCTGCATAAACGACTTGCGCACACATCACTTATTAGCTACTGCATTCTACTCGAAAAATGTGACATGTAGGTTTCATAAAAAGGACATGTTTACAAATCCTTTGAAAAAAAAAAAAGGATTACCCAAGACATTTAGGAAGATAACAGGGGAGGCGCTGTTTAAACCGCACGGCTGGCTATCAGAGGGGAGTAGAGGTAGACAGCATGTCACAAAAATATGTACATTATCAAAGGCAGAAAGTGTGCTACGTTAAGGAGAACAACATTTACTTATTTAATTCTAATGTGAAGATGCCGCCCGATTCCTAAATATGTTTCATTTGCTGTATCTATAGAGCTTCCATCTCTGGTAGTGTCCCATTGTCAACCCTGAATCCATAAAACTAACTAAAGTATTTGCTTCCTCTTAATCACTGCTATCCAAACCCACATTGCTTACTATGCTATTTCTACAGAGGCCAACATAAGTATTCAAACGTAAACATATTTAGTACTTATATTATTTTAAACCTAAGCAGAGTAAGCATGCGTAAATACAACTGATACAAAATAAACTTGAGTCTTCCATTAAACATGTAAACTCATAAATAGCAACTGAAACTAATTTGCACTACAAGGAGAAATAAAATGGTTAGTTTACATCATTCGAACAGAGAGCAGCTGGTATTTAGTTACCATCCCCTTTGTTTGAATTACTGCTGAAAATCGTTTGGGCATTGTCTATGTGTTGTTTAGTGACTGCAGAATCCATATTTCTCCTCTCTGTTTGAAGAAGTTCTTTCAGATGGTCCTTGCTTCTGATGTGATGCTTCCTCACATGCTCCTCGAGTTCCTTCCAGATGTTTTCTATAAGATTTAAATCTGGAGATTGAGGCGGCGTCTTCAAAGTATGAGGAGTGTTGAACACGATCGAAAGCCTTACAATTTCAGCAGTATGCTTCGTATCATTGTCCTGCTGGAAGTAATAATCATGGCCTAATGCCAGCTTCTGCACACTTTTTATGATTGTTTTCACGAATCCTCTTGTATTCAAATTTGTCCATGATCCCATCTATGAACGCCAGTTCCCCAAAGCCAGATGAAGCTATACAGCCACATACCATCACACTACTGCCACCATGTTTCACTGTAGCGACCATGTTCTTAGGTTCCCATTCTCCATTTGGCAGTGTCCACAATTTAAGACGTCCGTCACTCTTGTGTAAGCAGAATTTGCTCTGTACGATCAGAGAACCTTATTCCAGAATTATGTTGGTTTTTCCACATACTCTTTAGGATATTCTATATGCGTTTTCTTATTTGCCTTATTAACATGGTTTCTTCCTAGGAACGCGGGCATTGCACCCAGTACTATTTAAAACCCATTCAACTGTTGTGGTGTGAACCACAATGTCAGAATATTGCTCAAGGCATCCTCTAATCTCAGATGCAGTGACTGTCGGATTCTTCTTCACCATTTTTATTATTTGCCTCCTGTCTCTGGTGGTGAGTTTAGAAGGAGCGCCAGTTCTAGGTTTATTTACCACAGTATTTGTCTGTTTAAAGCGTTGAATTATGCAGAACACTGTTGTTTTGCTTCTGTTAATGTTTTTGGCAATTTTAGAGACAGATTTGTTTTGTTTGTACATATTTATCACGATATTCCTCTCTGCCATCGTTGTCTCCTTACCTTTACGTCCCATGTTACTTGTGAGTTCACAATCGGCTGAGTAACTTGGAGCACACTGATTCGAGGCATAGCACAAACACAACTGCTATGTGGTAGGAGCGTGTAGGGTACGTCCAACCACCTTTCTCTCTGTCCAATTGGGTATGTTCGAATACTTATGTCCTCCAATAAGTGGGACAATAGAATAAATACAGTACAGATTGTGTAATAAATACATGAAAAGTGATATTTTAAATATTACTTCTGAGACACAAAAGGTTAATGTTTTCATGTTTAACAATTCAACGCTGCCAAATAAATATTGCAGTATTTATAGTACTGCAATGTTACATGTTATATTATTCGAATACTTCTGTCGGCCTCTGTACTTCAACCAAGGCATCTCGATGCCACTATTCTTATTCTATGGACTTAATTTTGATTCAGGCATCGTCAACGTTGCTTAAACACTGTCGGGTTAGTTCTTGAACTGCGTTTACTCATAGAAAACACATTTTCTGCTATTTTTTGCTTCATGATATTCCATTTCAGTTCAATGGGTTTAAGTCGCAGTGATAATGCGGCAATCTTATCCTGGTATTACACCCAAAATCTGCCGCATATTCTTACATTTTTAAAAACTATATTCCATTTCCTTTAATATTCACTAAAATATCTGTCCACCACCGAAATTAATTTTCTCATTTACTCCATAGAATAACTTCTTCACTGTTGGAATTTCTTTACCCACTTTAATATTCTAAACAACTTCTACGAACGATGCACTTACCGAAATCGTCCACGCCCGCCTCGGTAGCGTAGATGGTAATGTGTCTGCCTCACGCTCAGGAGGTCCCGAGTTCGAATCTCGGCAGGTAAAGTTATCTGGATAAGGGTTTTCCGGGGTTTTCCCTTATCCTGAAAGACGAATGTCAGGTAGTCCTAAGCTCCATGGACCCCGTACTCATTTGAGCATATTTCACCAATTTCATTCATCGTCCGATATGACTTAACGTTGGAGGACGTAAATTAAAAAAAAAATCCATTTGAAATTTCCCTTTCTGGACAATACGCTGTTTTCCTCGTATCTGAAGTACTAGCGTTTTCAAATTCGTTAACGATTCTTTTTATTGTGATCACTTTTTTCTACTGCCGTAACTGTTCTAGCCATTGTCCTTTGCAAAGGAACTACTATTTCTTTTCCTCCGTGCAGAACTGGGAAACATTATGAATCATTCTGCTTAATCCTGCTTTGGGAGTTTACAGCCCTCCGTGGTGACTTTTCTCGAAAATTCCACGTTTAAAAATTATTAGAGACGCCTACTCTGCGATACGGCAATATAGTGTACTGTGGTGGTCGTGCTATCACGCCACCGTTGTACTTAAGGTCATTCAATAATTAGTGGTAACATTTGAATTAACAAATAAAACACTTTTGAAGCAGTCACATTATTGCAGTACTTAGAAGTAATCTCCTCCAACATGAACTTGCCTCCACACAGCAGAGAGCCGACGGATGCCATCCACAGTGTCTTGTTCTAATATTCAAACAGACTGCTTTACTGCTGCTATAATTACCTGTCTGGTTCTAAAGTGAACTCTTAATTAGTAATTTAATTTTCACAAAAAGGTCGAAATCACATGGGTTTATATCTGGGGAGTATGGAGGATGCTCTAGAGTTTCCCAGTTTCATCTGCGAAGTAAATTAACAACATGGGCAGACGTGTGAGAGCGAACGCCATCATGTAACAAAACGGGATGAGAATTCAGGAAACTTGGACGTTTACGACGCACATCTGGTCTTAAATGGTGTTCCAAAAAGTGGCTGCAATATGCACCATTCACATGATTTCCTTGAGGAACTGAAGAAGAGATGAGAACAACGATCAAAATCATAAGCAACAATAACCACGACTTTTAAGTGGATCCTGTTCTTGTCGATACCTTTTTTGGTCGTGGTGAATCAATGTGTCGCCACTCATTTGATTGTCTCTTTAATTTTTGTTAGTAACACCGAACCCTGGTTTCATCTAATGTTATGATACGTCGAAGAAAACGCTCGCCTTCACGTTCATAGCGTTCTAGGTGTAATGTCTCTTGTTTCCTCTCCCGCATTGTTTCCTCTATAAGATGGTGTGGAACATCTTTAACTTCTTAAGTATGTGGAGGATCGTACCAGGCGTAACTCTTAACGTCCCTTGCTAGTTCAGTACAAGTCCAACAACGATGTTCTTCCAGCAGTGCTCTAACAGCATTCATATACACATCATCACTTGCTGATTGCGGTCTGCCGGCTCCACGTTTTTGATGAACGTCTTCCCTTCCTCTCCGAAATGCAGTTGCTCACTTAGCCACGGTACGATATGGTAAAGTCTATCACAAGCTTCCAATAATTCTGTATGGCATTGTCGAGCATTGATATCTCTTGCAACCTGAATTTTAATGAAGTATCTATATTCGTATTTACTAAACATACTTACAGCACTAAAGATAGCCTAAAATTAAACTTACTAAAAAGTCTTATTAAATAAAATTGTCTTCAAACTCAAAGCTAACAAACATTAATTGCTCTTATTTTTCATTGTTGTCAGCTTACATGATTTAACGCCCGCCAAATGCAGGCAGTGTTGCCACTAATTTTTTAATGACCCATGTAGATTAACAACTTAATAGTAACTATTACACAAATATAAATATTTGTTACTAAGGCTCCACTTATCTTAAGAAATTGATGTTAATACTTCTTTCTTCTTTTCAAATGGAAATCGATTTCGCAAGCAAATCGCTTGCGTCCTCAGTCCATCAAAAACAAACTCCGTTGTCAAGGAAATCTCGGTTACCACGTTTTCTCTTATGTTTTATCAGCATTACCAACATCTGAAGACGAAACAAACTTATAAACAATATCAACTGCTAGTAAGTAAAAATTCATTACGCGATGTTTATTTTTAAAATAAACATATTTTCCCAAACTATTAAATCTATGGCGCCATTTAATTGTTTTCATAATTTAACTTCGGGATTTATTTCATGGTTAAATTACCAAAAATGATCTGCTACGGCCGATTTATTAGTTTGTTTATATGCAATGTTACGAAAATGTTCTGTAAATGTTCTCATACATTTAATAGTTTGGGAAAAGATATTTATTTTAAAGAACATTTTCGTAACATTAAATATAAACAAACTGATAAATCGGCCGTAGCTTCATTTTCTACGTAATTAATAGTAACTAATTTATTCATCATAGAAATTGATACAATTTTTGGCTTCGTCAAGAAAGAAACAACAAGAAAATTATATATGTAGTTATACTATTTACAAGATACTACATACAAACAGTATTTAGAATGAGTTTCGCAATGTAACCATTTGGTTGAGTATCATTTAAATACATCTGTTTATTCATACATTATTTACAGTCAATTTAATCCACTTAAAATCAGTGTACATTTATCACATTAGGAGGAAATGCCCACTAATACCTCATTTACAGAGTAGTATTTGTGCTTCATTAGGATAGTTTTGATTTTCTTCCTATATTGATGTGTATTGCATTCAGTTAATCCCCTACTTATATAATTTTATGCCCTGATGGTTTATCGATTTAAATTTGTTTGAAGTTCTTTGACTAGTAAGATGGATATGTTGTGTTATTCTTGTATTTGATATTTGATATTTTTTATATTTATTTGTACATTACAAATTCAGTACAATAAAATTTAACTTAGAACATGCTGTATTATACCTCCTGTACAAATATATAAAATTGCTGATCTTAAGATTTATTTGTTGACTCAGGTTCCCTGGCTATGAGCCTTTGGTTTTCCTGAGCAGCTTGGTGTCATTTCTTCTTGGCCTTTTCTTCTTTTATCCTAATCCACTTTTCTCTTATCCTATATAAGAAATCTCCTATACATCCATTTTTCTTTTCTCCCATCCCCGTTAGCATGCGTACCGCCAATATCTCTTTACTTACACTGTCCCATTTCTTATCCCATATTTTTCTCCTGTAATTTGTAAGCCTCTTACATTCTTTTAGATAATGAACAGTGCTTTCTTCATCTCCACAAAATTTACATATTCCTACCTCATTACTTCTCAACCCTTTTAGATATATTATTCTTACTCTCATCCATGCTATGCCTTCTCTTCCAGTTTTGCCACATTGATCTATATATTTTTTCCTGCCCCATTCTGTCTTTAATTGCTTATAAAATTTCAAAGATTTCTTTTCTTCTATACTTTCCCATATCTTCTGCCTGTCTATGCCGTGTAGTCTAGTTCTCACTTCCTTCCAAAAACCGCTATAATTTGTCTCCTCTGCTCTCCGTAGATCTCCCATGCCTATCTTTAATATCATTCTTTCCAATTCCGCCCACCAACTATTTGTTCTTGTAAAGTGACTGAGGTTTTCCTTGTTCATTTTAAAATCACCGATGTTCTTATGTATAACGCAAACTGTTTCTAAGATGTACAAACATGGTAGATGTAGTATATTCGATTTTTGAAAAAGTGATCGACTATAGCCTACAGCCAGCCATCACAGCATGTTAGTTCCTATTACCGCCGCACATAAACAAAGTTAAGCTATTTGTTCAGAGTAATAAAACATCTCAAACATGAAAAATCGGTTTTAAATACCGCAATGATCTTATGTGTATTAGCTGGTGGCAAGGAGATGAATCAGCTGTTCATCTGTTATGTGACTGTCCAGCTCTTGCGAAGAGCAAAAGTTTTTAGCATCCACGTTCCAAGGATGGTTGATCAGTAGTCTAAATAAATTCATTATGCATAACAATTACCTAGTTGATAGCAATAAAGTTGGGGATGCACAATAGATCTGCTTAAGGTCGAAGCCCCCCCCCCCCCCCCCCATCTTTTCAAACTCCATTCAACTCAAGGATGCGACACGATGTCCAAGAGAATTCCCCATTCCAAATAACTTTCACATGGAAACGTTTTCCTTATTATTTTTCATTTTCACAGAAATAGCTCTAAGGACATTAGAATTCCATATGAATCAGATATATATATATATATATGACAAATGATATAAATTTTTGAGAATAAATTGTGAACTCCTCTAAATTTTGAATTAATTTCTTATAAAGAAACCTTAAGAGTTATAATCTTGCTACACAAAATATATAGTTCTTATATAATAAAGTATAATAATTAGCCATAAACTTCACTTATGTGTTTAAGAAATTGGTAAATTCTTCACAGAACTCGAGAGACTGTTTTCGCAAATATCCTTTGTTAAGTTCTGTGAAGAATTTACCAATTTCTTAAAAAGATAACTGAAGTTTGTTGCAAATGATTACGTATAATTTATTGCAATATTTGTATTGCTTCACTGTTAATAACTTCTGCTTTTTGCGTATGTAGTTCTTGCTAAAGCTACAGTGTCATTTTTTTTTAAAAAAAAGTTAACTATTTCTGGGTCATTCTTTGTTATTGATTTGAATTTTCAAATATTCGTCCTCTTATTTAAACTTTTATGGACCGAACGGAATTTGAAAGCCATTACATGCGAGCCACTTTTAAAAGATTTAACAATCGCTTTTGTCTACTCTATTCCTTATATTAATATATTTTACCATATTAGTTAAAATCGACGGTGTGGATTGCCAAAATCAGATCGGTGCCGCCGGTGTGCCGGAATTTCGTCCCGCAGGAATTCTTCTACATGGCAGTAAATATAATGACGTAGGATTGTCACTTTTAAGTACACTTAAAGCCACGGTACTCCGCCGTGGCGTAGAGGGCTAGAGCGTTGTGCTTTGGTTCCCCACTAGGGAATGCGTCCGGATTCGATCCCAGCCCTGTAGAATGCGGATTTTTTATCATGCTTATAGGACCGGCGTTCTCTCAGGAATTTGAGGAGCTGCGATTGGTAGCGAATCCCGGTCAGAGAAAGCCAACTTTTCCCTTGGGGGTGCCGAGATGCTGACTACATCCCCTCTCTGTATCGGTTGGATGATCGCCCACCTGTGATGCGTATGTGGGCGTGAGGCCAGCAGCCGGGTTGACAGGCTCAGACCCACTTAGGGTGTAATTAAGGTCTGGAAGAGGTAATATAATTTGTACCAAATTACCAGACATGTATTACAAACAATAGCATTTAATGCTTATTTTGGGCTGCAGTAAAACTTCCTAGAGATGTATTATCTTCTCCCTTGCTTCCACTGTTTCTTTGGTCTTTGTGTCTCACAGAAATAAGAGCTTTATTAGCAGGAATAATGTCCCAGCAAAGAAACGGGAGATAGTTAAACAGATGAGGAAACCTCACAGCGAGGAATTTGATAAAAGTAGGTATTTTTTAGAAAATATTAGGTCATAGTTTAAAATACCGCCATGTTTATACCCCCGAGCAGTAGTAAACATATCGCAATACCACTTGTAATGCTAATTGTACTTAGGTATTCTGACTTGCATGAACCAGAATTAACAATCTCGTTTCTGCTGCGGAACAGGTTATGTCATGAATCATTTTTATTGTACAGGAAGAAACAAAGGTCATCAGGATATAAAATACAAGCTCTACATATTAAGTACAATGCATCTCATGCCAGTTAAAATATATATTTTGGACTGGTTTTACTGTCCAGAACGAGAAAGATAGGTACAGGATGTATATTAAGACGTAATCAAAATATTTGATTTCGAATGCTAAATAGGTACTGTTATCGTGTGTAAAGGACTCATAAAACACTCCTGACATTTTTAAACAGAAAGAGACATTTTCACTTAAGAATGGCCTAACTGATAGTTACTTGATATTAAAACACCTTAGAACTGAAACAGTTATTTTATGTTGTCCCCAAAGAGTTTCAAATATTGTATTATGTGAGGTTAAGTAGAGTGAGTCATGCACAGAGAAGCTATGTAAGTGGAAATGACGTCACAAAAGTGTTGAATAACAAACTTATTTGTGATTGGTGTGACGCGTATATCGTAAAACGTGGACCAATCAGATATAAAAGATTTTACGTTGCCATGGAGGATATTCAATATTCCTCTAGAGGGATTAAACTATTAGCGAAATGCTAATGTGTAGAAGAAGAGGAACTGGGGATTCTTCTCATAACAGTCGCCGTGAACGGATGTAAGGTTCTCTTCTTAAATGCCGTTGTGTGCAGAAGAGTATAAGTTTATTCTCGTAACAATCATCGAGTATAATTAGATAATCTTTGCATTAAATTTCATCGCTAGAAGACACACAATTTAATTATTATACACGGTAGTGAACAAACGTATAAAACTTTTGATTCTTGCACGCATCCAGATAAACGCGTCACATCAAGTGAATTTTGTGTAAGAATAGTGTTATAAATGTTGTATCATACATTTTGTTCGAACTGGTGTTAATTGAAGTAAGGAAATAAAAGTTTCTACATTATTTAATACAGAGGAAAATGATTACTCATTTTACGTAAAATTTCCTTCCGCTGTACCACCCCTGTAAAAGAAGATATCTTGCTCAACCGACTGAAGCCACGCCTAGGTAAGCTGGGACTTCAAGAACCATCAATTCCAACCCTGTTCCAAATGGTCACCTCAACGAGGGGCATAATTCACCATCCTTCTATACGATACGACATCGATCCTGTTCCAAAATGGCGCCCAACTGTATGGCTCGAATAGGCAGAAGGAGGATTACACCACAGGAGAATAAATAGTGTAATGGACAGGTAACTTCGAATCAAGAAAGAAGAAAGAAGAAAAGTGAGTACGGAAAATCTTAATAGATAATTAATAGAAAAAGTGACAAAATTATAATTTTCATTTTTTTTATGTTATTAAGAAAGGGAAAAATATTACCTAAAATGGAAGGTAAAAAATTAACAGACAATAAGAATAAAAATGTTGGGGAAGGAGTGGAAAGACTAGTTAGTGATAAGAGAGCAGAAATACAAGAAGTCAGGGAAGTAGTGGAAGGAATGAGTAGTGATGATGCAGGAACAAGTAGAACAGAAATTATGCAGAGTAAAGGTAATGAAATGATAATAGACAGGTTAGAGAAAATGATGAGTAATTTTGATGCTAAAATGGATAGTTTTAGACAGGAAATAAGACAGGAAATAAGACAGAATTCAGATCAAAATTCAGAAAATTTAAATAGTTTTAGACAGGAAATAAAACAGAATTCAGAAAAGGCAGATCAAAATTTAAGGCAGGAAATGAGTAATTTAAATGCTAAAGTAGATCAAAGTTCAGAGAAATTAGAAGCTAGGATAGATCAAGGTTTAGGTAACCTAAGAAATGAAATTGAGAAAGGAAGAGAAGAGTGTAGAGAAGGCATAAAATCTTTAAAACAGAAAATAGAATCTCATGATGGAGAAATGTCTAAGTTAAAAGAGATGTTTCAGGAAATGAAAATAAGTCAGGAAAATGTAGTAAAAGATATAAGAAGTGAATTGGCTAAGGAGTCAGAAATCCTTAAGCAACAACAAATAGAATTTGTAGAAAAACAAAAAATAGAAATAGGGGAATTAGAGAATAGAATAAGACAAGAAATAGATGTAGTCTTATTAGATAATTCACGGAAATACCATGAGGAAAATATTGAAATACAGAATAATTTTGTAAGAGAGGTAAATAGTATCAGAAATGATGTTAAACTAATTGCTACTGAGGTGCAAACACAACAAGATGAACTAAAAGTTAAATATGATGAAGTCAGTAAATTGAATAGTGAAATGATTACAAGAATAGATTTGGCACAGGAAAGTTTTGAGAGAGAGAAAGAAAACATTAGCAAGCTGAATCAAGTTGTGGTTTCATTACAGGCAAGCAAAATTTCTGAGAACCAGAGGGTAATAAAATCTAAGAATATTACATGTATTGACTCACCTGGTAATTCAGGTAATATTGTACAAAACTTAGAGAATTATTTGGAGAGTGACGATACAGAATCTTTGTCACCTGATTGTGAAGTAAATGGTAATGGACAAATACAAAACATGCACACACATACACAGTTACACAGTCAAGGTAACACAAATTGTACAAATTATTTGTTGCATGACATAAGTCCACCTACTTTCGAAGAAGAATCGGGAGACAATCCCAAAATATTTCTAAAGGAATTAGAAGAATATTTTAAAATTAAAAAGATTCCAAATGAATTTAGGATGATGATTGTTAAAAGGTGTTTGAAGAAAAATGCTTTAGAATGGCTGAGGTTAACACTAGCATCACATGAAACGTATAGTATGTTTAGGAATGTGTTTATAAATAGGTTCTGGGGTCCAGAAAGACAGAGAAGAATTAAAGTCGAACTGGCCACTGGTAAATTCGAGTTCAAGAAGGGTGTGTCCATGACTGAATATTTCCTAAAACTTGCTAACAAAAGTAAACTTGTGAATCCAGATATGTCAGAAACCGAGATCGTGAATATGCTAATACGACATTATCCACCGCACATTAGAAACCACCTAATTGTGGCTAAGCCCGTCGACTTTACTGATATGATTGAGTTATTATCAGAATTTGAGGCTCATAACCTTAATTCTGATTCTACTCATAGTCAAGTTGATCCTGACAAGACTCATATAGAACAAAAGCAAGTAAATAGACAGGAAGTAAGACCAACATTCAGGGAAAATCACAACCATACTAACCAAAACCAAAATAGTTTTAACCAAAATTGGGGCGGGGCACGTTCAAGAGACAACTATGAACGAAGAGAGTGCAACCCCAGAAAGACATATGAATCGGTAGTGCCAGGTATAGGAAGGAGAATTCCAAATACTCCTAGGAGGAATTATAATAATGACCAACCTGTGGGAAATGTGAGGAGTAATCAGGTGAATCAATTGAGGTTTTACAGGGGAAATAACTTAAGAACGGGTTATCAAAGTAGAGGAAGAGGAACTAGCATCGAAGACTCTTCATTAAGAGATTTTAGGGGTCCTAGGTTTGAAAGGGCAGACAATAACCTAGAAAGGACACGGACTCAGGGAATAGAAAGAGAAATAAATAACGGTAGTACCAACCCAACTGCTAGTGTAACTACCGACCGCACTAATGCGGAAAACTGAGTACCAAATCATTTTGTGCCTTGGAAAGTGGTTCGGTAGAAATGACACAGGGCAAAACCAAAATTCAAAATTTACCAGAAGATAAGCTCACTCTCTCCAGAAGTAAAGATCGGGAATTAGTAAATCCACCTCAGATTAACCTTCGTATAGGCGATAGCGAATATAAAGTATTGATAGACACAGGAGCTAGTTCATCAGTAATAAGTGAGAACTTATTCAAGGAGTTACTATCCAAGTTTAGGATTGAATATTTAAACGTGTGTAATGTATACTGTAGCACAGCTATTGGGAAAAAGAAAGATAAAGTTAAATATCAAGCGTTAATTCCTGCGCGAATAGATGATTGGAATTTCAATTTTATCGTATTGGTAATACCAAACTTAGCTCGTGATATTATTATTGGCAATGATGTATTGTATGATTGGCAAAGTGTGATAGATTTCGAGAAACATGAAATGAAGGTCAAAGGAGATAATGAAGTAATAAAGATAAATTTGTTAGAAGAAATTATATTAAAAGAGGATGAGAAGGATAGTATAAATAATGATAGGTTTTTTGTAGAAAATATAATATTATACGAAGAAGATATAATTAATAATGAAGAAGATGATAGTGGTAAAGAGAATTTACTTTTAAATAATAAAGAAAACGAGACGTTTGTCCTTGGAGACCATTGTTGCCAAATAAACACATTAAATACCGACACCGAGCGAAAACAAGAAGAGGAAGAAATGATATTCCAAAGAACTTTGAAAGAAAAGTTAGGGAAAACATACAATTTAAATCACGCGCAAAGAGAACAGTTGAGGTTATGTATACTAAAGAACAGGAACGTTTTTAGTACGAAACCTGGATTGTGTAATAAGTACATACATACATTTAAGGTGAACGACATTGCTCCTTATACTCATAAAAGTAGATCTGTGCCTATCGCTATTAGACAACAAGCATCTGAAGTAATAAACGATATGCTAGAAAATGGAATTATAGAGATTTCTAATTCGCCTTACCTAAATCCTTTGTGCTGGGTACATAAATCGAACGGAACACTGCGTATGACGATTGACGCAAGAAAGATAAACTCACTAACACAACCCGATCACTTCAGACCTCTTGGAGTTGATGAGGTATTATCAAAATTAGGACGTGGAAAATATTTTTCAAAATTAGATTTGGTTTCATCAGAGTGATGCGTGATTTAGGCTTGTATTTCAGAATTCTGTGTCATTCTAACCACCGAGGCTGGTACAAATACTGCCATATTATTGAGAAAATCATTAACAATACCCCAAACTCTACTACCAAATTTTCACCAATCGAATTAATGACTGGACTACAACCTGAACCTCTAGTAATAAAAGCACCAACAACCTTAAAAGTAGATGAAATGGAATCGAATGAAGAAGAAAAGTGTGCTGAAGCATTTCGAAGAATAAAAGAAAAAGCAGAGAAAAGATTATCAAAGATACAAAGAAAAGGAGCGAAATGGAATCCTGAAATAAATGATAAAGTTCTCGTAAAGACATTTAATATCTCCAGTTCTAAAATCAAATCCTATTGGAGAATGAATTTGTTATATAAAGGTCCATATAAAATAGTAAGAAAATTTGGGGATCATACGTACGAATTAAGAGACGATGATAATAAAATGATAGGAAAATATCACAAAACACTTTTAAAACCATTCAAAAGCCTTGACACTCACAAGAACAAATGATTTAAAAAAAAATAATAAATAAATAAAAAAAAAAATATGTTTATGAATTACTGATTTTATATTGTTATTTTAAATTGTATTAATTGTTCATTGTTGTAATAATGTCTAATTATTGGGGCATTCTTTAGAATATATGGAACAATATTCTTGGAAGATTTAAGTTAATTTTCCATATATTCTAAAGAGGGGCATCTGAAACAGTTATTTTATGTTGTCCCCAAAGAGTTTCAAATATTGTATTATGTGAGGTTAAGTAGAGTGAGTCATGCACAGAGAAGCTATGTAAGTGGAAATGACGTCACAAAAGTGTTGAATAACAAACTTATTTGTGATTGGTGTGACGCGTATATCGTAAAACGTGGACCAATCAGATATAAAAGATTTTACGTTGCCATGGAGGATATTCAATATTCCTCTAGAGGGATTAAACTATTAGCGAAATGCTAATGTGTAGAAGAAGAGGAACTGGGGATTCTTCTCATAACAGTCGCCGTGAACGGATGTAAGGTTCTCTTCTTAAATGCCGTTGTGTGCAGAAGAGTATAAGTTTATTCTCGTAACAATCATCGAGTATAATTAGATAATCTTTGCATTAAATTTCATCGCTAGAAGACACACAATTTAATTATTATACACGGTAGTGAACAAACGTATAAAACTTTTGATTCTTGCACGCATCCAGATAAACGCGTCACATCAAGTGAATTTTGTGTAAGAATAGTGTTATAAATGTTGTATCATACATTTTGTTCGAACTGGTGTTAATTGAAGTAAGGAAATAAAAGTTTCTACATTATTTAATACAGAGGAAAATGATTACTCATTTTACGTAAAATTTCCTTCCGCTGTACCACCCCTGTAAAAGAAGATATCTTGCTCAACCGACTGAAGCCACGCCTAGGTAAGCTGGGACTTCAAGAACCATCAATTCCAACCCTGTTCCAAATGGTCACCTCAACGAGGGGCATAATTCACCATCCTTCTATACGATTCGACATTAATCTTGTTCCAGAACCAACTAGTAAAAAATGGGCTTGGACGTTTTAAATACTTAAAACGATTCTATAAGGGCGTTTAACACAAAAAATAAGCAACTAATAAGCATATCGCTAATTAAGTGTTCTTGTTGCACAGCAGGTTCGTAAATATAAAGGTTTATTGGATGTGTTATGTACAACATTTCAATAAGATGAACATTTAAAAATTCTCATTTTTTTCACTACTATCAATATTGCAGGTAAAGCAATTACCACGAAATGTAGTACCGATAGCATTGCAGAATTTGGGACACAAGCATAAGTTTGTACACTTGGGTTTTTACTTAATATTCCAACTACAACAAAAATTGCTGTTTTCAAAACATCACATTATACGAAAGTTACACAGAGAGGAAGGAGGCGAATACAATCCCTTGGTTTAATGCAATAGTATGAGCAGAATTAATGTTGGTTCCGCCAGCTAAAAGTCAATAATGTTGCACAAAAAAGCTACGATATAAGTGAAAAGCAAATCTCATAAAGCGCAAGAAATAGCCACACAGCAGCCGAAAGTATATCTCGAACCGGTTTATGCCCGCCTCGGTAGCGTAGTGGTAGCGAGTCTGCCACACGTTCAAGAGGTCCCGAGTTCGAATCTTGGTCAGAGTGAGTTACCTGGATAAGTTTTTTTTTCAGGTTTTCCCTTATCCTGAAAGACGAATATCGGGTAACTCTAAGCTCTGTGGACCCTGGGCTCATTTGAGCATCATTTCACCCATTCCATTCATTGTCCGATATGACATAACGTTGGAGGACGTAAAATTACAACAACAACCGGTTATTTTCTTCGGTAGAAAAACGCTGTTTTTGTAGTCATTTTGTCCTTCAGCAGCTATAACCAATTTCACTGTTCTAAGGAGACGGAAAATTGTACCAAAATATCAGCAGAATTTGACTGAAAGTCATACGATGTACCACAGTTTTCCCCATTTTCAGTCTTGTATCCTCAAGTCATTTTTTTCATATTGTGACTTTGTGGGTTTGTAGAATTTTAAGTCCAATTTGCTGAAATTCAAATTGTTCTTTATTTCCGAAACTTCCAGTCAGCTCTCTGTCTCTTAATCTGTTCCGGCAAGGTTTTATCTCCGCGTTGACTATCTGTTCCTTTGTGCGTCCGGCCGCCAGTCGTGTCAATGGGTTCGCGACAATATAGTCAGAACAAAAAGTATTCGTGCACTTCTAAATATAAAAAAAAAAAAAAAAAAAAAAAAAAAAATCACTGTTCTGGAGATTACCTAAACGATATAGCAACATTTATAAATACAATTGTATTGAAGTTGTTATCTGTTTATCCAAATTTTTTGCTATATACTATAAACAGTCCTCAAAATATGATTTTCATTAAAAGTTTAGTGGTGTACCTACAAAAATAAATTCGTTCCGACGTATAACATAGCCAAGTTAGAATGGTTATTCCAGATTGTGTATATTCCAATATATGGTATAATTTTAAATCTTTGGCAAGCAAAGATTACCATAGGAGAAAAACTTTCGAAGCACAAGCTGGTCGAGAGTGAAGCAGGTAAGTCAGAAGTGTAAGTAATATCTTTAAACATGTGGTGACTGGAATGACAGAGGCATTCTTACCAACTTTTACGGTTTGCCCATAAAATGTAGGTATATGGGCTGAGATGTTTTTACGACCCGACGGCAAAGAAGGCGGTATTATGATTGTGAATAGGTTCAGAGTGTGACAGATTTCTACTATGGACATTACAGAGCATTATATTATGAGATAACTTCGCTAATTTGGTAGCTATAAATTGCTATGTTAGGCCAAAGCTTATCTGCATATCTACCCTTACGATTCATATCACCACAAAATTATTACGCTCAGCTGGAGAACGGAATGTTTTTCACGTTTCAGTTTCAAGAAGTTGGCAAGTATACAAGTATTAAGACATCATTGAAAATATGTGAACCAGACTGTCAAGGTAACCCTGAAACTCCAGCTGTTGTCTATAACGAACAGTGATAGTACCGAGGGAATTGTACAGGATCAGTTTGATCTCGCAGAATAGGGTTCTGCTCCCTCGATAAATTTGCACTCTACAGCCTCTTGTCACAATGAGGAAATGGGCCGGGCGGTGTAGTTACCTCGTTACTGTGACGTAATAGCTGCCATCCGCGCTCTTTGCAAGTAGTTATCAATATACTACAATAAAAATTTATTTGAACAGTACAAAAGGTCGTGACCATCTGAAGTAGCAATTGCTGGATGTTAAAAAAGAATAAAGGCACTATGTTGGAATTTTTATTTTCTCTACCGTGTAACCCAATATTTTATATCACGATTTCACTGGAAATGTGTGTTTTGAGGTTCCGAAATCTAAAAAAGGAAACATATTTAGAAGTCACTCTGTGGATGAGCAGAGCAGCACTATGCGATAAAAAATGTAAAATCAGACTGAAAAATTCAATACCATAGGATTTCAAACATGTATCCTTCGGTCTCGCCATTTGTTATAACAAATTTAGTCACCATGGCAACATGGCGGCACGGCATTAAATTAATTATCCGACTGACTAGCATTTCTCCGTGAACCACAAATTGATCGTCAATTTATTTTGAAATGTACTGCGTTCAAGGAGCTTGGTGAGAGGATAAAGGGGAAGCGTATGGAAACATTTCATGGACGGTCCACACCAGTCTCTTTATGGGTCCATCTAGTATTGGTTTGATGTCAAAAGTCTGACACTCAAACATTAATCTGACAACACTGGTCAGGAGCGCAGAAAACGGGGAGAGTAAGAGAAATATTAAGTGGAAAGCTAGAAGCAGGCAAAACATAAAGCTGAGCATGCTAAAGATGGTTTAGTATTATTTCATTACCAACATAAACCATGTATATTACATCGGAACGATACCGTGCACCCAACTGTACCCACATAAGAGCTCTCTCCCTTTCTATAAAAGGGAGACGAGTAGTCACTAGTTCCATTGGAAAGTATCTTCATTTGAATGGAAAATTAACATTCAATACAAACAGATTGTAGGCATAGTATTTTCTTATTCTTTTTCACCTTTTAAGTTTCGAGAAATGTGAATTTTATTTACATGCATATACAACTGCATAAACCAGTTTTCCATGGGGGACATCCTTAGAGCCAGTTAGGCATTTTTTGAACTCCTCTCTTTCTCCTCTTTCCCTCTTGCGCTATCCTCCTCCCTGCCTCACTCCTAGAGCAAAGTTAAGCACTTCCTATAAACTTAAATTTTTCAATAGCAATACATTGTTTTGTGCAATAAAGAGGTATATTTATTTTAAAATGCAAGTGTACGTAAAGGCATATAAACATACGACAAAAATATTACAAAAGCGAAACATTTTTTTTATTAAATGAAAACAGCTACTAATCAGTATCCACTACATTTTGTTCAAATGTATGGATGCTCTTTAACTACTATGGTTCTCAGCGTTCCATTTTATATTGAGCGGGAAAGAGCACTTAACTTTTCTCAGAAACCTGTTTTTTACGCTTGATTCTAAATGTGATGCGCCTAAATCTACGACATGGAACTACTGGCTTTTCTTCCCTTCAGAAAGAAACCGTGCTGAGGATTTTTACGCTTGACAAATTTCATCGTCCTTTGCTGGGTTTGAACCTGCGACCTTGAGAACCAGAGATTGCTATGTTATCCCTAGACCACAGAGGACAACACAGCTGAGACTATTAAAACTTCACCAAGAGCAAAGAAGTTGCAAGAATTAAACGCAATAATAATTACAGCGCCGCTGTGGTGTAAGAGCAAATTAATTGCAGCGGAAGTAGTGGCTGGAAAAAAAATTCTTCCCTCGAAATAAGCTATTCACGTAATTTACGATAAATTGCTTTCGACCCGCATGTTCATATACATTCTTGAGGTTCATTGATCACATCCTACCTTGCAAATAGTGTAGGTAGTAGAACTTCAACAAGAAGTGTTCCCGCGAAGCTGTAAGAAGCTTCACTAAAATATAACAAAAGACATTTACAGTGTTGGAAAAAATTGAGTGCATTCTGAGAGCAGGAAATACTCCCATCCCACTTGTTTTTAAGAGGGGTTCACAAGAGCCTCCTTCCAAGTATGCTACTATCATGTGTTTCAAATGGGAAGAGTTCTGGAGTCCAGCTAATCAGATGCCGTATCACACTCAGCGTTGCCAGCTTGTTACCCCACTCCTTTTATATATCCCTCCCTCTCTCTCTCTCGCTCTCTCTATCGCACACTCATACAACATGCAGCTCTGCTTGGCACAGACGTAAGGTTAAGCAAATTATATTTTACAAATTTTTACAATGACGCAGTTGCCAAAATCAAAATTGGAAAAGCATTTTCGCAAATTGTGTATTTTAAAATACTATAACTATAATTATAGTTTATGAAATACCTGTTTTTCTAATCCAATGGAACTGCCAATGGCTCAACCATATCGCTGTCAATGTCACTTCCGTTAAGAGACAATTCGTCATTGTCATTGTCTTCATCGTCTGAGTCTTGCAAATTTATGTTTATAGGTTCCAAAAGCTCGTCACGTGCTATTTCTTTCTTAACATCGTCTTGAAGGTTTTCTGCATGCCTCACGCAGTTTTCTCAGTCCTGTTGTCTTACCTTGTCAATCTCTTCATAAACAAGACGCTTAACGTGAGTCAGTTTAAAAGTATTATTTCTGTTTGCAATCCCCCTTTTTATTTGAGCCCAACCAACTCAATTGGATTATATTGGCAGTGGTAAGGTGGGAGGCGTATTACCTCGTGTCCCGTTTCAATTGCAAGTTGATCCAGCTGATACACTTTTTCCGTGTTTTTAAACGGAAGAAGTCTTTGCAATAACTCTTTTTCAGTTTCTGTTTCCGAAAAAAGAAATTTGAAGAACGTATACACCTTAAAAATATTACTTCGAGCCTGACTTCGCAATACCTGCCTTTTTGACTCGCCACTAAATTCACCGCAAGGAGCCATTGCACTATTTAACTCTTACACTACTGTTCTGTAAAGAACTGAATGATATTGATCTGAACCCTCCAGAGTAAATAAACATTTCTTATCCAGCATTCATTCATAAACATAAGCATACAGCATTCCACAGGCTAACAGGAAATGAAGTGTTTGCTCTTTCTCGAATTTAACTACTTGACTTATTCACAGTATTTCTTTTATCCGTTATGTTAGTAGTTTAAATTTCAGTTCTGAGTTACATGTACATACACACCAACCACTTTGAACTCTCTAAAGTAAATAGAGATCACAAATCATTCATAAACAAAGATATAATGTGACCAGACACGTTCTGCCAGGGCAGCAGGAAATTTATTGGTTCCTCTCGGTAGAATTGGATTATTCAAACTAATTCTTTTTTCACGTCATGTCAAACATTTACGTTTCCGTTCTGAGTAATTACAAATATACGTACACGCATACATGCCAACCAATGATTATATTCATACAGTGCTTACGTCGCGATTTATTGTTATAATACGGGTAATAGTGGTTTATTTATTTGTATTAGAAAAACTATTTGAGCTAAAAGTATGGGATTTTCATGGTTATGTTAGATACATTGCTCTGTACCTTCCACATGGATCAGTTTTGGCACAATCTGAATTTTTGTCTTAGCGTGAATAGTATTTCATACAGATTGATTAGGTTGGTGCTCGTCACACACCAGTTAGCTGGAATGCAATACGACAAAACCGCAGGACTCCGATTGGTTGCTCACCTAGAAGCGCTCAAGGACAAACACCTCATTTGACACACATAATAGTCTTATCTCCATGGTATTGCTTATCTTTGTCTAGCGTGTAAATGAGTAGCATTTTAAAGTTTTATTTATTGGAACAGAACCATTTAAATATAAGAATTAATTTCACTGGGTTAAGACATGTACTTCCCATACTAGAGCGGTTTTCACGTCATGGCGGCACAGTGGTTCTTGCGGAAAACCCGCGCAGCGTTGCCGCGAATTTTCTGCCGCCGCTATTACCGCGGTTTCTTTCACCTAGCGCTCTGATCGCTTATCTGCAAAGAACACGATTACCAGGGATATTGTAAAATTAAAACACGCCTCAGATTACCGAAACCTAGAAACGAAAACCTTCTTGAAGTGCGATCCCTTATCGCTCCTTGAAGTGTCATGAAACATCTGGTTTTCATCATCTCCGAGGTATGAGGACCACGTTTGTTGGCACTGTGTGCCTTGCGCGCTGCAAACATTGCCTTAAGCTGTTATTATGCATTCTTTGGTTCTGGAGATGCTCTATTTGTAGATAAAAACATTTCATTATTATGGACAACTTCGTGGCTGGAAGGTTTTACATGGACTTGTAGAACAAGATCTAACCAGTGACTACATTTTCCACTGCATAAACCAGTATCTAACGACTTTATTTTAAAATTGATTTTTAAAATAAATGTATTTAGATATATTTATATAATCTAAATACTTACGTGACCTGTGAAAGCAAGTGAATAATCTGATTTCTTTTCATGTAGTATTTTCGGTTTAAGACCTTGTTTTAGAGCTTGGGCAAGAAAGATGTTAAAAATCTGCTTACAATAAAGTTTTAAATTTTATTTGAAAAATATACAGTTAAATAAAAGATTGTTCGTACATACTGGCGTATTGCTTGACACATTACATACGACTTCCTGTTTTATCATAGTCGCATTTGAAAACACGCATTTGGCAACGCCGCAATTAATTCTTCCATAAGAAAAGCATGGTCCATAAGAGCTGTGTGCCTTCATCACGTAAAAAACGCTGGAAACACGGGTTTACATCTTTCAGATGGCCAGCTGTCCGTCCTTTTGTTTTTATTGTTTTCATTTCATTTTGACACCCTTACTTCGTTTTCTTATGTAAAACTAGCGTTTTCCGTAATGCATCTGATGTTAATTTGTATTAGATATAAAAGTTATATCTTGCAGTTACACACATACTGTCCACCCAACACAAGAAGGCAAGGCAGAGGAATGTGTAACGTAATCACTTTTGCTGTCTACATGATGTTTATGCTCGCCTTCCGGATATGATAAGGATGTTAGGTTCATGTAAAATACACAGTGTTGTCAAATAACTCAGCCATGCATAATTCCTATCACTGTAGTTAAACGAGCATTGCATCTGGCACCATGAGTGACTCATATGTACTCTCATACACTCATTTCGTTGTGAACAGATCCACTACCCGAATAGATAAACAGTTCAAACCCTTCTCTCTCTTCAGGCTCCGCTTGCCTTGTGGTGTGTAAACAATATCGAGTCAACACTTCGAGTTACTGGCAATAAAGCCGGATTCCTCTTGCCATTTATTAATTTTCTTTGACAAGTTCAGTCATTTGTTCTTAGTTGCAAGCATTGGGGGAAGTGTATCACCCTTCTTATTCCATAACGGTGTACTCGTGACATTTTTATCAGTGGCAGAGCGCTTGATAAACGTGCTGCTGTTCCCTCGCTAATTTCGCGGTATTCTGCAGCCCACCGCGGATGGATGAGACGCATAGGTCTGTTCAACGGGTTCGATCCTTCTCCTCAGAATGACACCTCTCCTTATGTGGTAGGTAAAAATTCAGTTTGAAGGGTTTCGTTTTATTTCCTTATATTTAGCTGTGTATTTCCGTTCTGTGAAGCGCACCCAATGGTTATTGTCACTGTAAAAGTCTGATTACAGTTCGTCGGAGAACACATCTGTCGGTAAAACTTCGTGCATTTCAGTGATTCCCGAGCAATACTCGAAAGTTCTATAGCTCTCAATTAATTTTATTTTATTTTTTACAACGCAGGAATATAATTGGAAGGTAAAAATACTAGAAAAGGTACCGCGCGCTCGCGTTTGTGTGTGTGTGTGTGTGTGTGTGTGTGAGAGAGAGAGAGAGAGAGAGAGAGAGAGAGAGAGAGAGAGAGAGAGAGAGAGAGAGAGAGAGAGAGAGAGAGAGAGAGAGAGAGAGAGAGAGAGAGAGAGAGAGAGAGAGAGAAGGGGAACACCATATTACAAACAAATATTCGGTAAATACTAAATTTGGTATTTAAGTTCAGAGTGCCCGCCTCGGTAGCGTGGTTGTAGCGTGTCTGCCTCACGTTCAAGAGGTCCCGAGTTCGAATCTCGGTCAGGGTGAGTTACCTGGATAAGGCTTTTTCCCGGAGTTTTCCCTTATCCTGAAAGACGAATGTCGGGTAACTGTAAGCTTTATGGACCCTGGGCTCATTTGAGCACCATTTCACCAATTCCATTCATCGTCCGATATGAATTAACGTTGGAGGATGTAAATTACAAAACAAAACAAAACAAAAATTCAGAGTTCCAAGGATGCGTCACGAAAATTTTAAAAAATTCCGATCCTAAACTAATTTATATAAAAATGTTTGTAAAATTTTATTTTTTCAAAAGTGACTAACAATTTTGATTGAAACATTATATCTTCTAGATATTTTCATGCCAGATGTTGTGTTTATCTTGAATTGTGCGTCTGAAGTCTAACGATCGACTATTGCGTAAGTTGTAAACCTAACAGATAGACAAAAAATCTTAATACACAAAAATATGTGGATCTCGTTAAAGCTCACAATTTATGCCCAGTACTTTTTTTCTTATTGTGAAGTTAAAACCATTTCCGAGATGTACCTCATTATTAGCTTGCATCTTCCAATACTTACACTTTTCTCAAACGGGAAGGCGTTATTTCCTTTTCAAAATTTTAACGCCATTACAAACGTACCAGCAACTATAAGATTTGACTCTTTTAAACTGCTGCATTTCCAGACTCCGATTCTACCTACAAGGAATTATGTAATTAAAAGCATTTTTACAAATGTTACCTCTAATAGTGTCAAATATGTAGAAACGTATCTTTTTTAAAAGAACCGTTTCTTGAATGTAAATCATCAAGGTATAGTGGAGAACAAAGAAGTTAAGCGCCTCTATTTCTCAAACTTTCCGAGTAGCCGAACTATATTTTCTTCGCCCTCTACACGTTATACTTTTAAACCCGTTTCTTCACGAGCTACGCTGCGCTGCATGGAAGAGCGCTTTACAGATAAAAGAACAACCCATTGTTTCTGAATTTACCTCAAAGCAATAGCAGCCAACCGTCTGAAAATGAGCACATCACAGCCAACTTTAAAGGGGCTATGTTTTCTCATAGGTATAACTTCACTCAGTTTACTTTATTGGAGGTTTTCATAAGCCAAAATACAGACGCTGGGCGAGAATTATCTAAAAGGAATGCACCCCCAAATGTATCTCCGTATATATGTATTACAGGATCTTAAATATAATTGAGTTTTATGTATTAACGCTCTCTATTCTAGTATGTGGATATTAGACGTGAAAGACCACTTAACTCTTCCTCAGAGGCCTCTTTATCACACTTGAGGCCCTTTTTACGTGCCGTAAATCAACGTCACGGGACCACCGTGGGTAACTCTAAACTCTGTATAACCTGGGCTCATTTGAAAATCCGGAGGATGTTAACTGGAAAAAAAAAAAAAAAAAAAAAAAAAAAAAAAAAAAAAAAGAGTTCTGATTGTCCACGAGTACATTAGTCTAACAGCGTAACCCAAAAAAATCAAAATACTAGTAATATATATATATATTATATATAGTTTAAGACTATGCAGATTTTGCCAAAGCATGATAACTTTCAAAAGGAACCGCTGTTCTTTGTTGCTGGATTGTAACAATTAGCCAACTATAGTCCAGCAACGCAAAGAAGGTCCCTGTAAGGAACGTGCTGTGTTACACAGTGGGACAAGGACAGCGAATATGTGTGGCAGAGAACAGCTGCTACACAAGGAGCAGAACCGTTAAAAACGTGCGCCCTATTCACTCTGTACACTAAAACCGAGAAGATTCATTCACAAAAGTAGAAGCCGTCAGAATTTTTTTGAATGGTCTGCAACTGTGCTGACATGGGGTGTCATAAACCTGTCCAGGGAGAGTATGGGAACCTTCACCAACCACCCTGCGTCTCATCCCTCCGAGACTTTCTCTCCTGTGGAGGAGTGTAAAGGCGACCCTTATAAACAAGGCGACGGGCATTGCGCCCAGTCTTCTGATTCCTTTATTTCCTGCAGAATGTCTTGTAAAGCCAAACCTCCAAGTACGCGACCCTTGTCAGAATAGTAGGACAGAGGTGTCATGTTTTGGGAAAAACTATAATTTAATACGTTACTACCTTCCTACATTAGACAGGAGGAAGTATTATATTGCACCGAAGAACGCTATTTCAAAATTTCACCGTAAATACACGTTTTAAATCCTCCTGAATCCAAAGAAAACACATTTACAAAAATGTGTATCTCTATGGGTGGGTGGGTGGGTGGGTTGGTAAGGGGTGTGACTTTGAACACTTTTTACTCATAAACTAAGAGTGCAGTAGATACACTTGAATTTTGGGCTCCGCATCTTCTAAAGATGTGACACGATTTTCAAGAAAATCCCCCACCCCCTGAGACCCTCTATTTTGATTTATTCCCCTTAACATTTTCATTTTTTTAAATGACTAACCATTTTTATTAAAATATAATAATTTTTTTAGATATTTTCATGACAAATAAAAATGTATATCTTGAATATTCTGGACATAATCTGTGAAGTCCTCATTCGGAAGGACTTGTCTATAATTTTTGTTTATTTTTCTGGTGCACATAGTAAGTACAAATATTTTAATCCACCCAGAAATCCGATATCGAGGTTTCACTGGGAATATAATTGTTTTGAGGTCATCTGAACCCAGAGAAAAACATCAAAAATTCTTCCACCCCAAAGTAACCTTAAGTGGTACATTGTTAGATCATTAAATTTTCCCGAAAATGGCTCTTAACGATTTGGATTTAAATATGTTTCATATGTTTAGGATAGTTTAATAACACAAAATGTGTATCAAATTTTCGTGAATAGCCTCTAAAGTCCTCTTTGTTGTGAATGACGTTCGACTTTTCCTTGACTAGTAAGCCGTAAGATACAGATAAAAGTTTACTACGCACAGAAAAAGTAGATTTTGTAAAAACACACAATTTGTCAATTTGTCGTGGAGTTAACGATTTCAAGATATTTCTCGTTATCGCTTGGAATTTTTAAATACTTTTATTTTCTCGTTTGGGAAGTCATTTGCTTTTCTTTTTCTCCCCTTTCCTCTCCCTCTCATAGAAAGAGAACGGAAATTCAGCCATCACTTGGTGACTCGACTGTATTTCCCGATAATCTTAACCTACAATTTTTTTTATCTATTTTCGTCCTCCAACTCCAGCATTTATCTTTCAAGATAAGGAACAATTCCTGCAAAAGCCTTATCCAAATAGCTCACTCTGATCGAGATTCGAATTCGAGACCTCTAGAACGTGAGTAACGCACACAACAGAGGTGGACAGTGAACCTCAAATAAATGTGCAATAAGACTATCTGCCCGTCTCGGTAGGGTAGATGGTAGCGTGTCTGCCTCGCGTCTGCCTCTGCCCCGAGTTCGATTCTCGGTCAGGGTGAGTTACCTGGGTAAGGTTTTTTCCGGGATTTTCTCTTATCCTTGAAGACGAATGTCGGGTAACTCTAAGCTCCATGGACCTCGGTCTCATTTGAGCATCATATCACCCATTTCATTCATCATCCGATATGACTTGACATTGGAGGACGCAAATTAAAAAAAAAAAAACCTCTACAAAGTTTATCTCGCTTAACATGAACAAAATGGTAAAGTACATGTTTGTAAGAATAATTTATACAAGAATGAGTGCATGTGAGTGCAACATAAGATATTTTATATAGCTGGTACACCTTAAGAAATATGTCTGGTACGTTTCTACGAACGACTGGATGTCTTCGTAGGGCTTCATGGTTGGTAATTTTGATACTAAGGGTCGTATAAAAAATGTGAACAAGCAGCAAGTTCGTTGTTGATAATCCTCTGAATCGGTTCAATGTGACAGCTGGAGAAAACTTAGTTCTTGCTTTTATTGAACATTTTCGTTTGAAAAATGGGACTGTTGCACAAATTAAAACAGAATTGAAGTTCATGCGGACTCTGCGTCAGCATTAAAGACCATTTTCTTTCGGATTAATGAATTTAAACGTGGTCGGACGAGCACCGAAATGCACTCCAGGCTTCCGACTGCCACAATACATTGGTTGTACAACGAGGTCTACCCGAAAGTCCGAAGACTCCGGCCTCTACCAACCCGGGAGCGATGAAAAGCTCAGGTGCTCTTTCCTTGGGGCAATACCTTGAGTCTTACAAGCCGCCCCATCAGACGGGTGGAAGTGGATACGCCACTTAACGCGCGTCAACCCCGCAGGGAAGACTACCGAAAACCTCGGTGGGGCCGCCTGTGATTTAGTGCATCTTCTATTACTTATGCAAGGTAGTACCCGGGACTTCTTAGGCAACCATCTACCCCCTCCGGGCGGCCGAGGCCTGGCCGCAGGTACCCGATCTCCCACGGGTGTCGGGAACACACTGCCCTTATCGAGTCCAACCCAATCCCAGCAACTCCCATTCAGGGAGTGGCTCGAATGTTCGGCCCCAGGTTCCTCTAGTAACATCAGAGGTAAAGTCTCTTTAGTTAACGCGTGTGCACTTCGGCCGCTGCCTTTGACGAACCCTTATAATCGTTTTACAACACAGACCCTCCTTCTCCCAGTCCGTTCTGCAAGGTTGCCACCTTTCTCGATACGTCATGGGTATCGTACGAGGTTTCGTCTAAATAAATTATCTTATGTCCATTACTGAAAATTTTCTTAGTTTTGACGATATATATATATATATATAACTCATGTTATATATACGATATATATATCGTACTGCGAAACTTCCTTAGTTTTGACACACACACACACACACACACACACACACATATATATATATATATATATATATATATATATATCGCCAAGCTACAATTCTACTGGATTCCATAATAACCCTTAACTTATTCGAAGTGCGATATTTGAAACCCAGCTCCTTTAGGAGACCGCGCAAAGTGCAGTGCCCATATGGAAAATCACAAATTTCTTGCAAAGTTGCAACCAATTCGTCTAAGGTGGGCGCTCTCCCTTTTGCATAGAATCTATAAATTTCTCGACGAATTAAATCGCATGTGAAATTATCTACTTTAGAGAAACATTTCCTTTTGTTTTCACACTCGATCGGCGTCTTTGGTATTCCTTTCGCCACAATATTTCTTACTGTATTTCTGTAAATACCCAGAATTTATCATCAGGTTCATTGCACGACCCCTTACCAAGATTATTTTTCAGCACATATTTGTGTGTTCAAAACAAGCGCTTGAATTTGCTTAGAAACATTTCCCATTGTAACTTTGTTTTTTGAGGCTTTTCCGGTAACCTAACGCGGCCCAGTTATTCACACTTTTGTCTTCACTTTGATTATTTTCACGTGACTGAAAGTTATCTACTACTTCATTTGCATTTATCTCTGCATTTTCCTCCCACGGTCTCCACATCGTGACACAACAAATTTCTGCACGTAATGAAACAGATCAACTGGAAGTGGGAACTTTGGCAACTGAGACTCCACGTGCAGTAGACATGCGGCTGTCACTTCGAGAAAATCAGGGTTGTTATTGGTCCTCAGCGACAGTGTTCCATTTCTTAAGTGTGGAGATAGATTTATGACGGTCATTAGTGGGCGGAAGGGTCAGGTTCCTTGGACTCCGAACTGCACACGCCTTAACTAAACAGACTTACCACGAGTGCTAAGGGTCCGCAGCGCCCGCATCACGGCAGCTGAAGGGGACTGATCCCCTCCTATGGGTCTGCCACAATACAGGACAAAATCAGTAATATGGTAATACAAGATTGTCGAGTAAACATTCGTGAGATTGCTGAGATTGTAGGTATCTCAATATCCGGCGCGAAGAATTGGCTATGAAGAAGCTGTATATGTCGAGATAGTCGTAGCAATCGAAGAACATTACAACACTCTCTGATGATTAATCGTAATGCGCAAGACATTTACCGCCGTTTTATGGCCTGTGATGAAACATGAATCCATCATTTCACACCAGAGTCAAAACGGCTGTCAAAACAATGGACAGAGGCTGGTGAAAGCTTACTGAATAAGGCAATGATGATTTTGTCAGCAGAAGCATTACTGGACTTGTTATATTAACATCGTTGGGTCTTCTGAAACTTGCGTTGAGTGAAAAAGAAGTGGAGGTTGACAGTATATTGCTGTCCCACACATCAGTGATCACAATGGCGAAAGTGTGTGAATTGGGCTTTGAAATCACCAGGTTTAACCCTAAGCGACTTCTTCCTGTTCTTTAACTTGCAACTTTAGCTGGGTGGGAAGAAACTTTTATCAAAAAAGTGAACGTCGCCATCAAGTATTTTGCAGACTTTCAAGAATTTATTTTTCCGACGGGAGGAAAAAGTTACAAGGATTGCTGGACCACGTGTAGCCATCATGTTAAGAAATAGGTGAGCTCTTTGCGGAACAAACATTTATTTTTGCTATATTTACTAGACTTATCAAACCACTCTCGCAGACAAAAGCTACTTCACAAAAATTAGATTTATTTAAAATAATCTAAGTATTTCATATACCTTTTTTGAAGTCTCTGTTATTATTGAAAACGCTGTCGCTATTTGGTTACTTCTCGCAATGCCATGGAACATAAATGAAATTTCTCAACCACCACACAGCGAGCCAGTGTTTAAATATATGACTTAAATTTGGTTTTATCTCCTGTTCTATTTTCAACAAGTGTATAAAGAAATTATTTCTGCAAAGACTTTATCTCCAGCATGATGAAGCATGAGTAGAAAATAAACTTTCATAAAAATAGTTTGTAGAAGTTACGGCTGAATAAACAAAATGGATAGAGAAAGTGGTATAAATGTAATATATAATTATTATAGTTAGAACCAATTTTTGTTACTACTTTTGTAGTAATTTTGTCAAAAACGATTTCTTTTGCTTGCTTGATTGCTTGCTTGCTTGCTTGCTTGGTTGCTTCCTTCCTTCTTTCCTTCCTTCCTTCCTTCCTTCCTTCCTTCCTTCCTTCCTTCCTTCCTTTTTTGCTTCCTTTCTTCCGTCCCTTCCTCTCTGTCTCCTTCAACTTTTCTTTCCATAAATCGTAGGTAATATGTATTTTTACACGATCTTTCTTTTTTTCTTTTTTCTTTCCTTTCGTTGCTTTTCCTCTTTCTTTCCTTCCACTTTCCTTGTACAACTAGTAAAATCGTAATATATGCTTTTTAACTTGCCTATCGTCTTTCTTTCTTTCTTTCTTTCTTCTTTCTTTCGAAAGAATAAAACACAGTCCTACGTGGGTTTTACATTGCAGATATACTACAAACTTGATTGCCAGAATGTGGTGCATTACAACATACATACAAAGTACACGTTTGAAGTTTTGGCACCTTAACTCAGGTTATAAATGTCGTCAGGCTCTAAGAATGATATTCAACCTTCCGGTCAAACCGTTAATTTCAGATCTAAAATATTAAGCAATATAAAAGCCCTAGATATGCATAACCATTTCGTTGCAACCAGCTTGAGTGTTGCAACTATAAAGGAAAGTGGCCAAAAAATGCACGCTACTTGTTTAGCTTTGCATTTTAAGTTTTAATATTTAAAAATAGTTTAGTATAATATTTAGAAAATTCCTGCAGTGGTTCAGAGTATCCTTGTCCCCGTATCACTTTGTTCTTAGGGCCACGTATGCAACACCAGTAGGTAAACTTGTTTAAGAAATGACACGTTTCAGCGATCTTGGTTACTGCCCTCTGGCCACTTAATTACCTGAATATCGTTGCGGACTAACGCGTTCGTAAACGTAACGATAACTTAGGCACCTCATATCAAGCGAAGTACTTCCGCGGCGTGTGTCGTATTTGCGGGTTGGATTCACGTTCACGTGCCACTCTGAGCTATGGTTTTTGGTTTTTTGGGTTTTGCGAGTATGATGGGGAGAGGAGAGGGTTATGGAAAACCATTTATATTTCTAAAAATAACTGGGTTTTAAATAAAAATCACCAAATCATGATGAGTACATCTATAGGTAATTGTGATGAACTTTCACTTAAACACTGCTATTCATTTTGTTATAAAAAGTGTATTTAGAAAACTGTTACAAATGGTGTTTAATATGAAATAGTCGGGTATTATGGAATAGGCGGTTTAAAACATTGAAAAATTAATTTTATTTCATAAAACGATTGATTTACAATAGACAAAACATATATTAACAAATGTTTATAGACCATAGACCAAGTGTAGACTAACAGAAAAAAAATAGTCTTGTTTCTTTCTTCTTTTCGTTTCAGTCTCTTTGGGGTACGTTAGATCAATCGTTTCCCTATATGTTGTTCTTTTCTTAGTTCCCAGTATTTCTTCATTCTATTTGATCCTGTTTTCCTTTTTTCTGCCGAGATAATGGGTTTGGATTTTTATGTAGATTTATCTTTGAACCTCATATTTTCGGTTTTAGTTATTACTTTCGCTGTCCCGTCAAGTAATGAATTTTCTGTGATTTTTAATTCTGTTAAGTCATTTTCAGTTGCTTTAAATCAGTTAGGTTTTGTTTTACGGTTAAGGAAGATATCAAAGATGTGTTTAGTTAATCTGCTAGAGTTCATTCTGAGGAGATGGCCATAAATATTTGCCCTCCTTTTCCGCATAGTATTTGAGAGTTTTTCAATTTTCTTGTAGAGAGTTTCATTCTTGTTGTATATTATCTTATTATATTGAAATTTTGGTCCTATTATCTTTCTTAATATTTTCCGTTCTTTTAATTTATCTGGTCCTCGATATTCATGTTGAGTGTTTCTGATGCGCACAGTGCTTCTGGTTTAACCACTGTTTTATAATGTTTAATTTTGGATTCCCATGATAGTAATTTATTGTTATAAGTACCTTTTGTTAGTTGGAAAGCTAGTTCAAGTTTATTATTTCTGGATTCCGTTGCTTTATTTTCTTTAGTATTCTAGCTAATCCATTCTCCAAGATATTTGAACTCTTTTACTATTTCAATCGTTTGTTCGCAGACTTTGATGTATTTACGTGGGTACTTGCAGTTTGTCTTGATTTTAGTTTTTCGAAAGAGATGTGAAGACCTATTTTACCTGCTTGTTTCTCTAGTTCAAGGATTTGCTCCCTTGCTTCCTCCATTGTTTCAGCAAAGTCATGTCATCCGCAAAAGCAATACAATTGATTTTAAAATTTCTCTTTTTACATCCCGTCTTATTCCACTTTTTATATTTTTGTTCCACTCTCTGACTACTTTCTCAAGCGCACAGTTAAACAACAGTGAGAGTCCATCCCCTTGCTGTTTCATTTCAATGAATTTAATTTAAAAAAAATATATACTTTGGATTTAAATTAGACAATATTTTTATTTATATAACTAATTATTCTTTAGCTAATAATATATTCAAAACTCATTTTGAGCTTTATTTGTAATCAATATATTTTTACGGCTGTGTGGAACATTATACTTTTACATCGGGTATTAAGAAATACCTGGTAATTCATAATACCTGACACACTATCACATTACTTTTAAAGTAATGGACAAAAAACTGCCAGCTAAAGAACAACCACCTATAACAGACTACAATTCTTTTAGTGTACCTTACCCTTAACATCAATGTTCAAGTCACATGCATACTGGTGAGTTAAAATGCTTGAAAATTTGCCTGCAAAAACTTTTGAATATCACAAAATACACTCGGTGAAATCGCGAGATTTTGGTTTGAATTCAATATCTGATTCCCATATTTACTGTAAAAACGTAGTAGAAAAAGTAAACACCCTACATGATTAAATATGCTATCTAGAATATTCCACCTATTTCATATAAAAATGGCCAAGTAGATAATATTCTGGCTAAAAAAAAATATTGGCATTGCTGGAACATTGAAGGCTTAGAGGAAATTAAAGGGCTCTAAAGATATAAATCTTTTACAGCTCTGTTCTGAGGTAGATAAAAGCTTCGGATCTTATCAAGCGTAGCATTAATGGTACATAAAGATTAGGCAAAGTAATAGACATGTATGGATAGTTGCGAAAGGTATCATTTTTTTCTGGAATTTGTGTTCCAAATGTAAAGAAAGCAAACGAAAGCAAAGCAAACTGTCGTTAAAATTAATTAATCAGGTGTGTCACTTAAACGGCATTAGTCTAGTTTGATAAATAATCCTAGCCCATCAAAATATTTGACGATATGGTGAAACTATTCAAGGCAGGAGTAATTTTAGATTTACGGTTTTTGATTGCATAACAAAGTTATGAACACAGTACCCTGCAATAAGAACAGTCATAAATATATGATTCGACGGATTTTATGATAGCCAATAGAACACTACTGTCCATCATCGCAAAGTAAGTCCTTGAGAGGAATGCGCCTCCCTGACTTGGGAACAAGGACAGCAAATGTGTGTGGCAGAGAATTCATGCCACACAAGGAGCCGAACCGTTAAAAAATTGCGCCATATTCACTCTGTACACTAAAATCTACATATTCACAAAAGTAGAAGCCGTCAGAGTGTTTTTGAATGGTCTGTAACTGAACTCACATGGGGTGTTACAAACCTATCCAGGGAGGGTGTGGGAACCTTCTCCAGTATTGTATAATGTCTTCACAAAATGGTGATTAGCAACAAATGCCTGCTTTTGTAGCTGGCGTTAGCTTCTCTACTTCACGTTTAAGAGGTTCCGAATTCGGATCTCGGCCATGGTGTTATATGATACATTTTTTCCTAGTTTTTCCCTTATTCTTAAATATGAATGTCAGGACACTTAAGCTCTATGAACCCTGGGCTCATTTGAGCATAATTTCACCCATTTTATTCATCGTCCGATATGACTTAATGTTATACTTTTTTTTTTAAAAAAAAAAAGAGGGAGGGGGGATGATAGATACATAGAATTGATATGAGTCATGTTACCGAGGGGCCTATTTGTAGAATGGGAGTAGAAGTTGTCGTTCATTTGATGCGCCAATCGTAATTATACTTGTGATGCTGTGGAAAATATATAGCATTTTGTAGTAGCCCTGTGTTATGGTGAACTAGCTTTGAAGCTGCGTGGCCGCGCCGTGGCTCAGTGGTTAGACCGCCTGGCTCTCACCAAGGCGGCCCGGGTTTGATCCCAGGTGACCGCAAAGTGAGATTTGTGATGGACAACACGGCGCTGGGGCGGGTTTTCTCCGGGACCTCCGGTTTCCCCCGCCATCTCATTCCACCGGTGCTCCATCTTCATCTCATGTATCATCAGTGTCACCGCCTGCTGTGCCGTATGTAGTAAAAGCGGGCGTTAAACACTACACACACATTTGAAGCTGCGACCACCAGAATATGAAGCTAAGAAGCTACCTTCTAAACTGTCTCGCTCGAAAAATTTTATCTTTATTTACGTTTTCAAAAGATAAAATCTGTCTGTGCGTGTGTGTAACCGATTTTGATAATTCTTTTCCATTGAAAATCACAATACTATTTGACAGACATGGGATATAAAGCACATTCTAATTTCAGTTCAGAAATAACTGAAAGGCTAAAAAGAGTTCAGTAAACGTTTGTACTATACTTACAAGGAAACTTCACTAAGCTCTCAAGCTCTCACCTGTACGGACTTGGGAGTTTGATGGCATCATCTCTGCTGTATTGGGGGCCTGTGAGCCAAAAGTTGGGTGCGGAGTGTATGGAAGTGCTCGAAATGAGTCCACAATACGTAGGGACATATAGACATAATATGGGAGGGATTGTTTACCCCTGTGCGCAACGGTCTACGTATGGAACGCCGCAACACCAACTACAATTCTCAGACCATAATACAGATTCCAAGATGGCGCCCATCGAAGCCCAAGGAATCTGGTTACGCAAAGTACGAAAGTAGTACACAATGGAAGTAATATATTACATATTAAGAAACACAGGAATAGCTCCTAAGCATTTATCACTTTGTACTTTCAAACAAAACGCGTAATAGCAAACAAAAAGTAGCATGACAAATCCTAAGTGTTTATCACTTTATTTAGTATCACGACTAGGACTGCATTTTCCACCTTCAAAACTTAGCATAACCGGCATTACGGCATGAAAACTCATAATCATTCAACACTTTGCACAGTAAAAAATGTAGAGAAAAACATGATTAAATGAAACAAAAGTTAAATAAATAAAGAAAACAAAAAAGCTAACCTGAAGTATTTATTTGCTGCCAAGTTTGAACTCCTTCCGTCTCTTCACTTTGTCACCAAGTTCAGCAGTGGCTTTCCTTCTGGCTTCTCTATTTTGCAGTTTCTTTGATAAGTCTTTAGACACATTTTTGTCATTTAATACCTTTGTGTAATTATTCATAAATATATTTGCCAGCACTTTTACACATTTCTTCACTTTGACAAGTAAAGGCTCCCCACATTTGCAGACATGATCTATATTATCTAGAGAACTTTCAATAAGTTGAATGCCCAATGTTACAACAACATCCCTCTGATTTTTTAGTTTTAAAAATTCAGGTTCATATCTGCTGCCAATCAGTACCTGAACTAACCTGTAAACTTCACATGCCATGCACATCAGAAAAGACGAAGGACATTTTAAACCACCTCTATTTAATTCTGAGAAATAACAAAGCAGTTCCTTTTCACAGTCCAGATTAATATCTTCATTTGTTTGCAGCATCTGCTTACAATCTAAACATTTCTCTTTTTTTTTCACACTTCCTAGTACTTTCATACCAGCATAGCTGGCTATGCATACCAATATCCGCTGCGTTTCTAAAGGGACAGGGATATATGGTACTTCATCCAGTGCACTCTGTAGTGGATCTAAGTTTTCTATAACCACTTCTTTTTCTTGGCTGAAAGTTACTGCTAAATCCTTCAAAGTAAATTCACCTAAAGTTGTAGATTTTAGTTTTAGCAAACTCAAAACTTTGAGTCTCCTTTCTGACTCGAGAACTTGTTCCACACAAACATTGTATGTACTCCCACTTAACCTTCTATAGGCCCCAAATCTATCCTCCAAATTGTCTGTCTGTAGTTTTGCTGTGAGTATATATGACCATTTGTATTTACTAAAAATGTATTTGCATAATTGTACTATTGTGGTGAGTGTGTGCACAAGGGCTAAATAAGTTTCATTTGTTAATTTCCCATCACTGTGTGTATGCCAGATTTCAATGTAAGTTTTTAAATTTTCTAGGAATTCAAGTTTATGATCATCAGGGCCAGTAACTGGATCTGCATTATCATTTTTCATGTACTTCCCTTTCATAGGATGCTGGACATTGCAAATGGTCCACCACCTAGAAATTAATTTCAGAAACTGTATAGTACCATCAGATACAGGTAATCCTTCATTTTTCAACATTTCTAGTGCAACTACGTTTTTAATGTCAAAAATATTTGCAGCTAGAGTAACATTTTGCATTTCAATAGTACTTGGATATAAAGCTTTTCTAGACAAATTCGGAGCTAGTTTTAACAACATATTCTTTTCAGAGTGGAACAAATCTCTTAAGTCTGAAAATTTTGCTTCTACTGTGTTGTATTCCAAAGTACTTTGTCCCTCAGTAATGCTGTACATATTTGCAATAACTGTCATAGTTTTGTCAGAATCAGGTATTATGAATGTTCCATCAGCTCTGTTTAACCAGTTATTTCTTATACATTTTAGTAAATGCACACTGTCGAAAAGAAGAAATAATGGCTTTGAGGGATCGGCTGGGTTAGGAATACTAGTTTTCAACGTTCCTCCCCCCAAGAGTTCAAAGATTTTTCTGTTTGTGGTGTGGTTATCTGATATTAAACACACAACATCAAACTGAAGTTCACTCATTAATGCTAGGACTTCTGTTGTTAGTGTTAACAGAGTATTGGCATTCATATTTTTTACTGGAAACAGAGCAATTATGTCTTTATGCTGTGAATGAAGGGAAGAGTACATAAAGGCCTGAATGGTAGTAGCTGAGTCAGTTCCTGATGTACTTTCAGCAATGCCTACTATTTTGCCTGCTTTATATGACAGTTTTGCATTCACATAAATTTCATCTAATAGAACTGCCACTACTTTCTCATCACTGGTCAGATGTTTGCACTTCTCTTTCAAAAAAGACTTTTGTGAGTGTCCTAAGCCAGGGGTGCTTGGTCCTATCTTTGTTAAAAATTGCCTTAGATACACAGGGTGAGGTAATGTCAATACATTAGTTTTTCTAATCGTTTCATATGCTCCTGGATATGCATATGAAATGTTTGCAGCCCATATCAAAACATCTGGAGAATATTTAACCTGATTAGCACAGGCTAACTCCAGCTGTTCTAATGCAAACTTTATCTTACTGGACATCCCTGCATCCTCCGTACCAAGTAATAACGTTTCTTGTATATTGTTTACAAACATATTAACTTTTCCTGGTAAGGACATGCTGCTTACATTGTAATATTTAAGAGAACTCACCAAATTGTCCAGTTTACTCCATCGGTCACATTTGAAGGTGTCAGTTCCCTCACTCTGCAAAATCCATCTAAAATTTTCAACTGGTAGGCTCATACCATTGCAAAACACACTCACTTTTAGGTTATGAAATATTTTGAAACTTACATTAAGTGAAGGAACATCACTAAAGCTGGCATCTTGAATGTTAACGAAAAGAATATAATCCTCTTTAATAATGATTATGAAGGGGTTAAAATCTTTCCTCACTACTTGGGTTTTTAAGGACTCAAAACTGACAACATCTTGTGCACACCAACTATTAAAATTCTCCTCATCCCTCTGCAAAATGTCTTGCCTTCTATCTTCCGGATTTCGTCTTTTCTGATTAAGCTTTTCTGTGTGATAGGATGGCTGATTCTTAAAAATAGTGGGGTAGGCATCATCAGTTAATTTGTACTTTTCGAGGGACACGAATTGGTTCACCATCATTTACTGGAGAAAGGTCTTCATTAACTACAAAACGCTGTTCAAAATGAAGAATACAAATTACACTTTTGTCATTAACCTCAAAATCTTTCCGATGTATATTTCTTATCCACTTATCGCGTAAAGATTTTTCTTTAGGAAATTTAAATACTGTCGTATGCGGTGCACTACCATAATTAGTTTTGCAGCCAGGTACACAGCAAGAACGACCCATTTCAACAGTATTTCACACTTACATATTTACATAAACTTTCACAACACAATGTTATATTAAAAACTCACTATAAACTAAACTATTAGTCACTATTTGCCACTGTAATGTGAATTAGATTAATTCTGCAAGCACATATTCAAAGTAAGCACACATTCACTCTGTAGATATAAGTAACCATAACAAAACATGCTGGGCCACGAGCGGCGCCATTTTTGCTACAATCGATACTCGTATTAAGGTCTGAGTATTGGAGTTGGTGTTGAACGCCGGCGCAGAGCTGACGAGGGATGTCCAGCATCTACTTGCAAATGGTCGCATGCGTCACTTTCCAGGCTTCAGTTTTGGGCATTGCGGTTCCACTCCGCCTCAGATTTTTGTTGCACATGGTGTGTATACAGCAGGGATTATACCATTAAATTTTCAGGTGTGTAGCGTTCTGAGTACAGTGACAGTTCCCTTGTCAGGTTTTTGTAAGTTGAAAGTAGATATAAGCCGAAGCACACGGTGGAAATGAACTTTGTTGGTTGGTGTTTAGCACTCCTTTATTCTTCCACAGTTCGGTTCTGCGTTTCCCAGTAGGTCCTAAAAGCGACCTATTAATGAAGTTTATTTCCGTGACATGCCTCTTTCAACTTACAATAACCAGAGAAATGTAATTTCATGAAAGAGTTTTGGCCAAAAAAACTATTTTTCTTGGACCTACGAGGTGCGTTCAAGTTATAACTCTCCTATTTTTTTTTCAGGACTGGGACCAGATAGGAACTTCTGTTTTTTTTTTAAATACACGTGAACTCTTTGTGAATGCGTGACAGAGATGGCATCACTGTACAGGGCATAGAGCTCTGTGGCAGCGACGAGGGTTAGGACTAGTTTAACACTTAAAATGGCGACGTTTCATTACAAGAATAGCGTGTAATCGATGTTCCATTCATGCCGTCATCACGCGTCAACATCGCCTGACAGTTTGCCACGTGCACAGGCTTGTGATCATCCGTCAGCATTGGTGGCACCCACCTGGAAGACATAGACACTTTTCGCATTATCATATATCTTCATGCAGGATTGTATACATAAATCCCACTGAAATAACAATTTTGGAGGTGATGTCTGCAACGCTCAATCGGCGATCCTCCAAAACAACGTCCCCCCCTCGCTGGATCATGTCGTCAGATCGGCTGGTGTCAGGCCGTGACTGTCTTGGTTTGTTGTCACACGATGTTCTGCCTTCATTGAACTGTCGCACCCAGGAACGCACATGACACACATTCATGGTACCATCACCACATGCCTCGCTCAACTGGTGATGAATTTCAACAGGTGTCACCAGAAAATGGAGAAAACGAATGATTGCACGCTGTTCTTGCAGTGAAAATATCTTCTATCAAAAACAGCTCTAACTCTCGTCGCTGCCACTAGAGTTCTATGCACTGTACAGTGCTGCCATCTCTGTCATGCATTCACAGAGAGTCCATGTGTATTTAAAAAAAAGTTCTTATCTGATCCCAGTCCTGAAAAAAAAGGTGTTATAACTTGAACGCACCTCTTACAATTGGATTTTTTGTGTGTATGCCCGCGAGAAAACGGATGAGATTAAGGAACCGCAGGAGACCTTTGGGCTGCAGGAACGGACAACGTAAGTGGTAGAGACGCGCAGAGCTCCTAACATTTACTGGATTGGACTCGCTACGGAAGGGGTTCGTCACGAAGATCCAAACTTGGTCTATTATATATAAACCCTCAAGTGGGAAATCCCCGGGAGGAAGGATGAGGCGAGAGGAGGTAAAGGGTTACCGTACCAAGGGGCCACTACAGTGAAGAGGGCAGGGTCCAACTTTACCAGTTGGAAACTCCCGGTAGACCAGTACAACCAGCATCCCACCTTACTGTGGTCTGGAAATAACTTTGCCAGACCGGGTTCAGAGACCGTTCTATCGGAAGAGAAAGTTTTACTAATGACGAGATACCTGTTGACTCATCTACCTTGAAAGAAACTCCCAGAAGAGAGATGGTGTGAAATTATAATGGAAATGAAATGGGCAGTTTAGAGTTATGGTATATTCTTGAACAACTTCGTGTCCCATCTTTGGAGCATGCTGAATCATAATAGAAATTTAGTTTTTGACTTCGTTTTTGTGTTACGTTACTCATGCACATACGCACGGATTGTTTTCTAAAAATACTATTTCTGTGATCAGAAATCTCAAAACATTTATTTCCGATGGCATCTTGACATCGAATTTTAGGATATAATACTTCCCCTACTTACTGTACCTAAAGGAGAAAGTAAAACGGATTCTAAAGCTATTTGTTGAATACTTAAGTTACAGCGTAGATTATTTGCATTGATTGTGTCTATCATGTAAAGAAGACGAAAATCAGCGCAGTGTGATTTATCAGGTGCCAGTAACTGAATTAATGACAGATCTTAACCTAGATGCCCTTCACGAAGATAAATGGTGAGCCTGAAAATGATGACGCCAAACTTGAGTCGTCAAAAAGAAAGAAAAAGTCATTTCATCTCGTCTCAACATTGCTGCTTTTTCACTGGCGTGCATTCATCCCCGTCTACTCTAAACAGACTGGAATAAGGAAATTATTCAATTGCGATGTTAAACACGGCCCCCCCCCCCCCCCGCATGCATTCGCATGACCTTCTCTACCTGTTATTTGTTAGTTTGCATAGAGAATATTCTTGAACTTCATTTTAATTGAGATAAAACATGGCAGAAGTAACTGCATCACTCATTTCACATGCCCGCTTCTGTATTCTTTTGGTAGCGTGTCTGCCTTACATTCAAGAGGCCCCGATTTCAAATCTCGATTATGGTGAGTTATTTGGATGAAGTTTTTCCCGGAGTTTTCCATTATCCTGGAAGATGAATGACTGGCAACTCCTGGGTTTATGGACCCTGGATTCAATTGAGCATCATTTCACCTGTTTTATTCGTCCGATATGACTTAACGTTGGAGGATGTTAACTTTTTTTAAAAATCATTGAGAAACAAAAGAAATATCGACAATCAAATATTTAAGAACTGGATACTATATTCGGCCCTAAAATCTTTACTTGTTTTCGTGCAATAACAAGAAACAAGTGGATATCAATGGAATTTAAAAGAATGACAAAGGGATTAAAAATCTGAATCACTTATAACAGATGCCTCGGAAATATTTTGGCATAAAAAGTTATTTGAAATAAATTATGTGTTTTAAAGATTATATATATATATATATGTATATATAAAATTTTGCAATGTGTTTTCGTCTTTCAGATAACAAGATATAAAATTCCTTCGGAATAAAGAAGACTCTACGGGCTATTTCAAATAAATGAAAATGTATATATAACATGTGTATGTATGTGTAACATTTTTAACATATGCTATTGTAATCAAAGTCGTAAGAGGTTGTTTTGATAAAATTAAAAATTTCGGAAAATCTATTTCAAGTATAGTTTGGCATGGGGGAATTACATGAAAATCTTGTGTGGCTGCTTTGGAAAATACTAGTTTGCAGTGTGGTACTTAACTAACGTTTAGTTCTGGATTTGTACTGCGCACAGAAAAACATTTTTTTCTCAAATTTCCCTCTTTATTTATCTCAGTGATAATTACTTGTGAAATTTGGGTGTCGAATTTCTGAGTGAAATACTCTACTCACCAAGGCAAGAAGTAGAGAAAAACTTAAGTAATCAAACTTAACACATAACTGCTATTCCAACAGTTCCATTCACACATATGTTGGTGCTACGATTTGAATTGTTGTATGCGTAGATTACTATAAAATTCTTGAAATATTACAGTAAAACTTCTTGAATGAAATTAAAAATGAGGTTCTCCAGCAATGGCCATAATACATTTTTTGATTTCGTTTAAAACTAAAGGCTACCCCTGCTGTTAAAAATTCCTTTTGGGGGACCACGCCTTTAGTATCACATTAAGAAAATGTAGAAGTGGCAGTACAGATATAAAATGTAGACAATGTTAAGTGTAATTTATGTATTGGAATTTAGTGCCGCACAAGGTACGAACCGATAAGCCATAATTTTAAATGGCGTGTTTATGTATGCGGTGTTAATCGTAGGAAATCAGTTTTACAGATTGTTTCCACATGTGGTTCAACAAATTATGCGTTGCATAATAATTGTTACAAACTGTTTAGCACAGAAGGAAATGGCGGTAGGTTGTATATCCGATAAATAGTATAAGTTTGCTGGTCAGTGCGTTTAGGAATCTGTTAAGAACCTGCTTCTTTTCACGACCTTTGTAATTTTCTAACGCGATATCCCAAATTGACCTCCTGTGTCTCTTATATAAAATATTCAGTATCCGTATTTAATCACATCACTACCGCAGCACGTTACAAACTACACTGAAAAATCAGAACTACAGCACCGGGTTTCCCAAAGTGACAGCATTGACACAAATGTCTGCCTCACAATGTGGCAACGCGATGTGCAAGGTTATGGCACTGTGAGAACTAAAAGAACATCATTTCACGCTCTTCTAAAGTCGCATGAAATATTGTGCGGCTCTTGCATCGCCTGCTTTAAGTATTTCTATTTATCTGAATATATTTTCAGATTGCGTCGCACTTGTTGCACGAACACTAATTCGCAAGAATAACTGGGGCCTACATATGTTGTCACGTTGCCGCCATCGCGGGTCTGCCGTGTAGGAATTGAGCGGGAGCAGAGGAGTTGCTCATCCTCTGTTGTCCATTGGTTGGAGGGTTGAGACTCGTGGCCTTCCTGACGGCCACTAGCTAACGTCACGAAGCGAGCTGTATTAATGCTGCCTATATGCTTTCGAGGCCGTTCTAAAATGTAAGTCAAGAACATTTGACTATTGGAACGAACTTCCGCGCCTGAGCGGTGCGAGGCCACCCAGGGAAGACTTTCCAACTCAACCACAGATCGAAATTACACAATACGCTGAGGATGTGCTGCTATTCTGCAAAGAACACATCCTTAGAGCCTATGCGACACCTTCGTCTCGCACGAAAGGGGTGTCGGCGATGAGGATATCCGTTAATCCGGACAAAAGCCACGCCTTTCTGTTCACAAAGCGCCACAACCCTACAGACGCCACAACTTCCAATATCGAGGCCGAAGGACCGAGCGTAAAAATTCCACCCAATACCTGCGATTCAAACTGGACAGAAACTTAACTTTTCGCCACTACATCGGGACGCATTGGCACCGGTGTAGGGACCAATCGCTTCCCTGTATGCAATGGACTCAGTTTCGAAGCCGGTTGATTTGAAGTGCTGAAGCATTTTTCGGAGGGCTAATGGTCCTGTTGATGCTATATACCGCGAGATCTAGGGCATGGCCGCAGACTTTTATTGCTTCAACGTGCACAGAATAGAGGACTTCGGTCCATCCAACTCCTTTCCTGTAATGTTGCTTCACGAAGAATCGTCTCTTCCATAGGTGGAGGACGAAATTAAGCGCCGGGCTACTGTATTTTACGCAAAATTATCAACTCATAAAAGTACCTTGGTTAGATCTTTGGGAGATTATGACCTCACAAGACGCCGATTTAGGCTGTTTCGGGAGTCCCGCATGTCTTGGGGACACCCGAGTTAACACTGGAACTAATGCATACAGCAGCGAAAGCTGTACTGCGCATACTCTATTCAAAAGCTGTTTGGCGTCAAAATTAACCCTAATAAATTTTTAAATTAAAAAAAAAAAACAGGGAGTAAACGATTTTGCATCCTATCCATCGTCCTGAGGAGACACAAAAACTGCCTCTTAACCAACAGCAGCCTGAAACCCCATACCTTCCTACAAAATCCAATAATGAAAATCCCTACCTATCTGTGGTAACCCTTAACGGGTGGGCAGGCAGCATAAACTTTCAGGTTGTGTAAAGCCTGCGAGCACCACGGACGGACGAACGACAGGGCAGATTAGTGTGCTTTAGCATGTACTTGTCTGTGTTTTAAGCTTCTGGTGTCAGTCGATCAGCTGATTTGTGAGTCGATAGAACAGTACAGAAAAGGGCGGTACTTTTCAAGCTCCATGGTGAGGAGTCGGCAGGCAGTGGATCCGTGCAATGAAGGTATTCGAAAGAACAGTGAGTTCAAGTTCCGTGCTGAGGAATTGAGAGCCGATGTGCATCTCCGTGTGAGAGGTAAATCGTTGTGTAAATGTCCCATTATTGGCAGCACAAGTTGGTACGTGTAACAAAGACATAAAGAACCACTGAGGAGACGTGTCGAAGTTGTGTATTTGTGTAAAAGAGAATGCGATTTTACCTTAGCATTGCGCTTAGACTGATGAAAATAAAGGGGTTTGAGGCGAACTTTCGTCTTAGGTATTGTATAACATTCTTATTCGTACACTTGAGTTTTCTGAGAATATATATATATATATATATATATATATATATATATATATATATATATATATATATATATATATATTTTTTTTTTTTTTTTTTTTTTTTTACGTCTGTTAGAAGACTTTAATGTTTTCCCATACATGTGGAACAATATAACGAATGCTATATTAGGAATTAACTGCGTATTAACATAGGAAGTTACAAACTAGATTAAATGAAATTGTAAAGGAAATACGTCCATTTTGGTACAACTTTTCTATTCGTACATTAGAAATAATAGTTGAATAACAAAGACACACTTGATAATGCAATAATTTGTTGGGTACCCCTTGGCTTTAATAACTGTCTCACAGGTTCTCTTCATATAACCAAGTTTCTGCATTCTGCTGGGCTGGATTTATTTCATTCTTCGTCCATAACGTGTTTAAACTCTTGTTTAGAACTTACTTTGCTTTTACGCTTTCATTTATTCAGAGTTCTCCATAAATGCTGTATTAGATTCAGGTCTGGACTCTGGGGAGATGTTTGCAGTAGTTTAGGTACAGTCCATATCAACTAATTCATGTCAGTCTCATCCTGTGTTTGCTGTCATTATCCTTTGAAATCTATAACTAGGTGCCATGCCCATTTTCTGGGCACTCGGCTTTAGATTGTTCTCAAAAAATGTCAAAATACGTATGTTGATCCATAGTGCCATCAATAAATTGTATATTAACCGACACTGTTGAACGACTTGCAGGCCCAAATCACAATGGAACTACCATTATGTTTAACTGTGGGAAGAATGTTTCTGAGGTCACTGTCTGAATTTGCTTTTCTCCAGACTCTGTTTATCTCATCTGACTCCAAGAGGTTTATCTTAATCTCGTCGTACCATATCATGGAGTTCCAAAAGTTCAGATCCTCATGGATATGTTCCTTAGCAAATGCAACTCGTCTTTTCTCCTGTTTGCTAAATTTGCATATGACTTCCTCCTGGGTGTTCGGCCTTCATATCCGTACTTTCATAAAACACATTAATACTTTGGTCACACATCTTCTGTCTAGACACATCCTCAACTAAAGGACGTAATAAAGGAACACTTCATTTTGGGTTTTCTCAGATTGTGCGTACAATGAAACGTTCCTCTCTTCATTCTTTTAATTTTCGTGGTACATTCTTTATAGAACCTTGCTCCTTAAATTTATTGAGTACGTACTGAATTGAAGAATGCGATTTATGTACTGTTTGTCCCATTTTTCTAAGACAATACACGCCATTACGTGTTTCAAATGGGAAGGCGTTTGTCCTTGAGCGCTACTAGGTGAGAAACCAATCGGAGTCCTGCGGTGTTGTATTGCATTCCCGCTAAGTGGTGTGTGACGAGCGGCAAACTAATCAGTCTCTAATAAATACTATTCGCGCTAAGACAAAAATTCAGATTTTGCAAAAGCTGATCCATGCGGAAGGAGAGAGTAATGTATTTAACATATCCGTAAAAACCCCATATTTTTAGCTCAAATAGTTTTCATAATACAAATAAAGTAGATACCATTATATTATAACAACGCATTGCAACGTTAGCACTGTAATGAATATCATTATTGGTTGGCGTGTATGCGTGAACGTATATTTGAAATTACTCAGAACTGAAACTTACACATTGACATGACGTGGTGAAAGAAATATGTACTTTGCCCGCCTCGGTAGCGTAGATGGTAGCATATCTGCCTCACGTTCAAGAGGTCCCAAGTTCGAATCTCGGTCAGGGTGAGTTACCTGGATAAGGTTTTTCCGGGGTTTCCCCTTATCCTACATGACGAATGTCGGGTAACTCTAAGCTCCATGGACCCTGGACTCATTTGAACATCATTTCATCCAATTCATTCACCGTCCGATATGACTTAACGTTGGAGGACGTGAATTACAAAAAAAAAAAAAAAAAAAAAAAAAAAAAAAAAAAAAAATATTAATTGTACTTAGAATAAGCCAAGGTGTTTGTTAAATTCTATGAGAGGAAACGATACACTTCTTGCTAGTCTGGCAGAACGTGTCTGGTCACATTATGTCTTTGTTTATGAATGGTTCGTAATCTCTATTTACTCTAGAGTTCAAAGCAACATATTCAGTTACTCTTTCGCTTAAAAACCATGAAAAAGTGTATCTGCTGGACCAATGAGATACGATCCACCTTACTACTACCAGAACAATGCATTTGAGTTAATGTGGGCTCAAATTACGTTGCAAACGGAAATAATATTTTTAAACTGACTGACATTGAACGACTTATTCACGAAGAAATTGACAAGGAACACAAGACTGGGAAAACTGCGTGAGACATCAGATAAACTACAAGACGACGACTTTTGGAAAGAAATAGCAAGTAACGAGATTTTGGAACCTATCATCATAAATTTGCAGTACTCAGCCGTTCAAGACAATGACGAATTATCTCTTAACGTAACATTCACAGCTAAACGGATGCACCGCTGGTATTTTCGTTGTATTAGAAAAATAATAATTCCTAAACTATAATTAACTTTAAACTAAATATTTAAAGCATTTTTGCGTAATATACGAATATTCATGTTGCAACTGTGATTTCAATAACTGCATTATTATAAAACTTTGGTAAATTCAGTTTGCGTCAGCGCCACGAACACTCGCAAGTGTGCGGGAGAGAGGGAAGTATATAGGGAGTTTGGATAAAGAGGTGGCAACTATGAAGGCTCTAACGCATCTGATTGGCTACAGGCGAGAACTCTTCCCATTTGAAACACATAATAAGTGCTAAGGTTATATTTACTTGTTTCAGTTTAGAACTAAGCTCATTTTCTTACCCATTTGGACTGGTACTGTCATTAACGTCTACAACTGCGACTGCAGAAGGCTAGGTGACCTTTGAAACACATGCATATTGAAGCTGTTCACGAAGCAGTGATCAATCTTAACAACTTTACGAATAGGAAAGTTGCATAAAATTGGGGGCTACTTCTTTAATATTGCTGTTTCATACAATAGTACTGGTTTCGAAATGCAGTTTGTCATTGAAATTTGTTTGTATTAGATTTATCAAGCATATGTAAATGACTCAAATCTTTTTTATTAAAAAACCTGATGTGTACGAATAAGAATGATATATACTATGTTTCATTCATTCATTAATGCATAACTGCAACAGGGCACAATCCATTATTATTATTATTATTATTATTATTATTATTATTATTATTATTATTATTATTATTATTATTATTATTATTATTATTATTATTATTATTATTATTATTATTATTATTATTATTATTATTATTATTATTATTATTATTATTATTATTATTATTATTATTATTATTATTATTATTATTATTATTATTATTATTATTATTATTATTATTATTATTATTATTATTATTATTATTATTATTATTATTATTATTATGGCCACGCCGTGGCTCAGTGGTTAGACCGCTTGGCTCTCACCAAGGCGGCCCGGGTTCGATCCCAGGCGACCGCAAAGTGAGATTTGTGGTGGACAACATGGCGTTGGGGCGGGTTTTCTCCGGGACCTCCGGTTTCCCCCGCCATCTCATTCCACCGGTGCTCCATCTTCATCTCATCATCATCATCAGTGTCACCGCCTGCGGTGCCGTATGTAGTAAAAGCGGGCGTTAAACACCACACATTTCATTTCACTATCATTATGGATACTCATAGAGCGCAGTTAACCTGAAGCCATGATTCTCCCAATCGACGTCTAAGTTTTGTTGTCTGATCGTCAGTATACGATAAATATATAAATGCCATGTGTTTATGTTCAGTAGTGTTCCGAGTTGTTTTATATTTAGGATTGCAGTGAAATAGAAAAGGAATTTAATTTTTGAGGCAGAAATTCTCTATAATAAAAGAGGACAAACGATCACCTTTTAGGCGTCTGCATCTTTTAAAAATTAAACCTACCTCAGATCGATGAAACAGTTTTTAGTTGTTTTTAAACACATTTTTATTTGCACTTATAGTCTCCCCTTTAAAAAGCGATATATTTGTCAGTGATCACCTGCCCTGTTAAGGGAAGCAAACGTAAAACGTAGAAAAGGAAAGAGAAATGTAAATTAGGTTTGTCATTATAAAGAGTGCATAGCGTGTCTGACGATATTAGTGTAGAACACGACAAAGTAATTGCATCCGGTCAGGTCCCTGTTGGAGTCAGAGGGCGTCATATGGTGTTGTCTGTTGCATTTGTGGCGTATTTTTCGTTAATTTGGCTAAATCCTTAGTATTTAAAATTAATGAGATGCAGCGAACCTTGTGGAACTCCACCTGCTTATAATTAACCGTTTAATTCCGAATTTCTTACATTTTTCGAGGCCAGTTTTCGAGAATTCATGAGCTAATACACATTTTACACTCGCCTGTTATTAGCGTACAATTTACTTCTTATTTCTACTTCATAGCTAATACGCAGACCATATCGAAATTCCACTAGAAATACACATTCCACAGCTCTCTGAACCCAGGAAAAACATTTTATAATAAAAATCAGATTAATTGCATAATATGATTTTTCTCTAGAAGCTGTTCTTACAAAAGAAAGATCAACCTTTATGAGTACTTATTTACACATTTCGTTGTATACTGTCGATCCAACACAAGAAGAGAAGGCAGAGGACTGTGTAACGTAATCGCGTTTTTCTGTTCGCATGATGTTTATGCTAGCCGTCTGGATATGATAGGGTACTTGGTTCGTGTGAAGTACACAGTGTTGTCAGATAGTTCACCCATGAATAATACCTATCACTGCAGTTACTGAAACGAGCATTAGATCTGGCAACATGGGTGACTTATATGGGCTCTCATTACTCATTTCGTAGTCAACAGATGCAGTACCAAAACAGATAAACAGTTCAAGACTCTCCCTATTCAGGCTCCGCTTGACCTCTTGTGGTGGATAGACAGTATAAGAAGACTACAAATAGTTGAAGCAGTAGTAACATATTTTCAAAACCGGTCGCTAAATGTTGGCTTTGAAATTCTCTTCTCTTTGTACCAACTGAAAAAGAATGGAAGAAAAATTAGATTCGTAGTGGAAGTCCAGAAAGGTATAAATTGTTTGAAAATGCACACTATAACAAAGAATAACTCAGAAATAGTAAACGCCTTTAAAACATTTAAGATAAACGGGAGCTTTAAAGAGTTCTATATTTTTTACTGCAGTAAGATTTTCGGTTTACCAATTAGGCAATGTCAGAATAAAGAGGACTTGGAGGATATACATTTTATTTCTCAGGATATAGCGTTTTAATCAAAATCCTCAGAGCCAATTAAACAAGTCCTAAAATTAAATACTATACAACTTCATTATAAATGTGGACGTGTCTTTAATTGATCGTAACTTATCACTCCCCCCCCCCCCTTGTGTAAATCAGCCATTTTGTTTTAATTCATTTTCAAGTGGATCCATTATTATAGGTGCTCCTTTAACAGGAAGTTGATAAATTGCCTAGAAACTTGACGAAGTTATCAGTATAAGAGTATGATGTTCTTTGATTGCGTTAATATTGCGAATACCATCTGTTTTGCTCACTTGTTCACTGGATTGTGAAACCGTATTCTATGTGCATACATAGGTGAGGCGTAGAAGGAACGGTCAAGATAAGACCCAAGGTGCCTATGTTTCTTAGTGGATTGTATCAATTTGGAAAAAATTGAAAGGTGAAAAGTGATTCAATATATATGAGGTACGTCCAGAAAGTAAGTTCTGTTTGGTAATAAAATTAAATTGTGTACAGATGCAGAAAAATTATTTATTGCACAAAATTCTACAAATCTTAAACTAAATCTTAAATTAAATCTTCCACATAACTACCGAAATTTTGCAGGCATTTGTCATAGCGAGGCCCAAGTTGTTGTATACCTTCTTCATAGAAGTTTGCCGCCTGTGTCTTCAACCAGTTGGAAACATTTTCTTTCAGCTCCTCGTCATTGTTGAAGTGTTGACCGTCAAGGAAAGATTCGAGATGCTAAAATAGGAGCGAGGTCAGAGCTGTACAGGGGGTGGTCAAACACGTCCCAGCCAAATCCCTGTAGGATGTTTTTCACCGCATTTGCAGTGTGTGGTCGTGAGTTGTCGTGAAGAAACACAAAACCTTTTGACATCGCAAATTTGCCGATAAATTTCAATTGGTTTCACTTTCGTAGCATTCAGAAAATGAATCACAGATCTGATTTCACAAGCGGCGGGATTTTCAATCAACACCAACATTGTAAACAAGCACAACAAAGCGTACGTGGCTGACAGCGATCTCACAATGGCGCATGTTTCTTCTTGATACAGAGCGTCTACCCCGCATGTGCGGAACTGCGATCGCAGCGCTGCAGCGGAGATATATTGAAACAGAACTTACTTTCTGGACGCCCCTTGTATAATCGAAGGCCAAAACTTTACTTGAATGACATCCAAAACTCAGAATAGTTATATCAATATAGGTTTTAAATTATATGATCATTTACCTGAAGGCGTAAAACACTTTCATATTAAACTTTTTAAATCGAAAGTACATGCATGTTTGGTGAAGCATCCATTTTATTCCATTCAGGATTATTTTAATTATCAACCTGGTAATTTTATTACCTAATGTGTATTTGATAAAGTATTATAATAGTACGGCTATTTTATTTAAACGTTGTACTGTGCTTAAAGATAAATGAAACTACTACTACAACAATAAAATGCAGTTTACATAACATTACCTTAGGCTGGCTAAGGAGAGGTCATTACGTTAAGAGGTTACATTAAGATGAGACAGTACGCCCTACGTCGTCTATGTTAAAATATACAACTTGATGATCCGTTTTTTGTGAAACGATTAACAGCACACATAAAAATTTATAACATATTATGTGATCCATAGACGCTACTGAAGCAATTTATATGTATTTTTTCTTTAATTATTTTTTCTTGATTTTTAGCATTAAAACACCATTACATGTAGCTCATTAATTAAATTACTGTGTTTGTAGATCCACAGCATTTCTGAAGCTAGTTTTATAATCTGTAAAAGTTATATGTACATATCTCCAATAGTTTCTGAGAAAATGAGGCAAATGTTTAAAAAATTTAATTTTAAGAAAAACAGACTTAAAGTTTCCAATAAGAACTATAGCTTACAATTTACTCTGGAGGTTGATTAAAACATCTTTATTATTTTTATTTAGTAACACAGCCTCTTTGGGAGCAACTCATGGAATTTTCTGCAAATTTTTGCAGGCTATTTCCTAAAAGTGTTGTATATTTGAAACACCTTGTAAGGGGATTTGGTAAGTTCATAAGACCATACAATATTTTACCAGCTCCAAGTCCCCTGCCAATGCATTTTAGCACATAAACAAGTCTCACATTGTTTTCATAGAGGTCACAATTAGCACACTGTTGTGGAGAGCAAAATGACGTTTAACAACTACAATTCAGGCATACAATTTTCAATTTATTCCTTATACCAGTTCTTGCACTCTATTCTTCTTGTAACCTAACCTCACCACCACATATTCTGCATTTCACAGTTTCTTCTAACACTCGTCTTATAATGCCTAAATCTATCACAATATCAGATTGAGTACAGTCTTCAACACCCTTTATACTTACATTTGTTTGTAGCTTCGTTTTCGAAGCACTTGGAGGAGTTGCACATGGTCCACTGCCACATGCTTGGGTATCATTTTCATTGACTTCTACAGACAACGGTACTGTCCTGTAGAATCTATTGCCCTTGTTTTTACGTTTCTGAAAACACCTTAAGGTTTTGTCATCTTCTTACACAACTATATATACTTTCAGTTAGATAAATACTAAAGGGACAGTTTGCTTACAAACAAAACTCGAGCTACAGGCACAGAATAACAGAACTAGGGAATCATTAGTTCTAAGGTTAATGGAATAAAGAAGACGATATCCATGCCAACATACGCAACAAAAATTACTCTGAAAACAAGCTCTTTCGCAGGCTCCTAGATGAAACAGTTCTTGACTTACTCCAAATTTTGGAAATGCACAGTAAGCTAATACAAGGGGCGTCCAGAAAGTAAGTTCTGTTTGAATTTATCTCTGATGTAGCGCTGCTATCGCAGTTCCGCACATGCGCGGTACACGCTCTGTATCAAGGAGAAGAAACGTGCGCCATTGTGAGATCGCTGTCAGCCACGTACGCTTTGTTGTGCTTGTTTACAATGTCGGTGTTATTGAAAATCCCGCCGCTTGTGAAATCAGATCTGTGATTCCTTTTCTGAATGCTAGGAAAGTTATCAGCAAATTTGCTATGTCAAAAGGCGTTGTGTTTCTTCACTTCAACGCACGACCACACACTGCAAATACGACGAAAAACATTCTACAGGGATTTGGCTGGGACGTGTTTGACCACTCCCCGTACAGCCCTGACCTCGCTCCTAGCTACTTTCATCTGTTTTTGCATCTCAAATCTTTCCTTGGCGGTTAACAGTTCAACAATGACGAAGAGCTGAAAGAAAATGTTTCCATTTGGTTGAAGACACAGGCGGCAAACTTCTATAAACAAGGTATAAAAAATTGTGCCTCGCCATGAAAAATGTCTGCAAAATTTCGACAGTTATGTGGAAAAGTAGCTTAAGAGCTGTAGAATTTTGTGTAATAAATAATTTTCTGTATCTGTACACAATTTAATTTTATTACCAAGCATAACTTACTTTCTGGATGTACCTCGTATATTGACAGCTGTCAGTATATTCTTAAACTTCGTTTAAGTACACTTATAATTATGGTACATGACTATATTGTATACCAAAATGTGCAGAAAAGTGTGAACTATTTAACTACGTAAAAATGATTTTTTTTCTTCTAATTTTTACGTACAGTCTCACCTTAATGCTGTTGGAGCTGAGCACAATTATCGGTAATGATTATTATTATTATTATTATTATTATTATTATTATTATTATTATTATTATTATTATTATTATTATTATTATTATTATTATTATTATTATTATTATTATTATTATTAATTAATTAATTAATTAATTAATTAATATTTAATTACGCCATACATTGGCAGGGCAGCATTAGAGGCGCCAGCGACCATTTTTTTTTTTTTTTTTTTTTTTTTTTTTTTTTTTTTTTTTTTTTTTTATACTGATATGGATGAACAAGTCACATTTGAAAAACCTGCCATGTGCTCAACGTACTACCCATCCAGTCAGGCACAATATAATTTACTTGTCTCTCGCGCATTGCATCAACCGTCATGTGACTCAGATCCGGAAAAGTTACGCCTGGTAAATGCGAAACAATAGGTGTAACAGCTTGAGTCGTATTAATGAAGATAAAACACCAAAATAAACTTTACATTACAGGAATGTTTTCAGCTATATTCCGTCATATTAAAGAAACATACCTCAGCTAGCATCGGAGGTTAAGAAGGTTTGGCTAATTTTCTGATGCGGAATTACGCTTTGTCAACTAGAAGCCTATAAGAAAGTTATTTTGCAACGTACAAGTCTGAAACAACGCATTCGAACTTGTATTAATGATAGAGGGCTCATTTTAAGCACTGGTTTCATTAATCAAGTGTCTTTTAGTTTATTCTTAATTTAAATGTGTTAAATTACTAAAACGCATTTTTGCTATAATTGCTTATTATTTTCTTCCTTATTATTTTGAGTTCAGTGAAAATTAGCAAACGCAATGGATTAAATCCCATTAAAATTATATAAAATGCCTATTCAGAAATCGGTTTTCGTTGTTTAGCCTGCACTGATAAAAAATATATACAATACATTCTTATAACGAATTTTGGCCTATGAAACATTCATTTAGTTCTAGAAAGACTGACGTCAAGCCAGCTTGACCACACCAAGATTCTTCTGACGTCTTTCACAGGAAAACATTCCGGTATTAAGCTGTTTTCTGGTTTAAATAATCAGAGGGTGCCCTTTTTGAAGGCCGCTGCGTCCTCCAGTCCCAGCTGAGGCCATAGAGGAGTGCAGATAGTGGAGGTGGCAGGGTTAGCACGCCGGCTTTCTGACCGTAAGGCGACACCTTTTAGGGATTCGCCATCCGGATAGTTACTCAAATGGCATCATGATTGTATGCTAGTGGGGGAAAATCCCAGGTCGGTATCGTGGGATCGATCCCAGGGTTGTCGCGACAGAAGGAAGTGCGCTACGGCACCGACCTGTTTTCTAATCTACGAACATATATTTATGTTTTAGCTCCTGGCAGTTTTCATAATCAATATCACATATACTAAATAGATTAACTATATCTGACATAATACTGCTACAAAATAAGTTATTGCTTGATAAATGGAGTAACATTTGAAGTAAGACTATATGGCATTTGATAGAAGGAAAAATGGGTCAGCTGACTCACCTGATACGTATTATCGAGCCTTGCATCACTTTCATGGCAAATCAACCTTTATCCTCATATATTATCTATCTAAAATGTATTCTTCAATCCACATTACATTATTTACATTATTTTTTTTTTTTTTTTGGCGAGAGATGATTTCCAATTAAGCGACAGGCGTTTGGCGTTCAAATGCCTAAAATAAGTGGAAACAGCATTTATATATTTAGCTTTGATATTGGCCATGGTTAAAAAACACAAAGATCAATGCCCGAAATGTTGAACATCACATCTTATGTTTGAATGAGTAGAGCCAGACTGAAAAGTCAATGCCATAGCCAGGATTTGAACCACTGATCTCCCGCTCTAGGTGTGGTTGCTCTAACCAACTGAGCTACTATGGCCAACATACCGACATGGCATTAAATTCCCAAATTGACTCGTCCGCCTCGGTAGCGTAGATGGTAGCGTGTCTGCCTCACGTTCAAGAGGTCCCGAGTTCGAATCTCGGTCAGGGTGAGTTACCTGGATAAGGTTTTTTCTAGGGGTTTCCCTTACCCTTCAAGACGAATGTCGGGTAACTGTAAGCTCCATGGACCCTGGACTCATTTGAGCATCATTTCACCCAATTCATTCACCGTCCGATATGATTTAACGTTGGAGGACGTAAATTCGTAAATTGAAAGAAAAAAAAAAAAAAAAAAAAAAAAAAACCTAGCGGTTCTCATATGCTATGAGACACGCACCTTTTGTGGCGACTTACTACGCTGTAAGTACTTAAGTCCCAGGCTTCATAGTTAAACCACTATGTTTTTATTTTAGGTAAATTGATGGAAACAATCATTTCTTCCACACCAGTCGGTTAGCGGTCTACCGGGAAACGTATGAGTCAGTTGGAGTATATAATTTCATGTTGGCCATAGTAGCTCAGTTGGTTAGAGCAACCGCACGGAAAGCTGGAGATCCGTGGTTCAAATCCCGGCTATGGCACTGAATTTTTCAGTCTGGCTCTACTTATTGAAACCTTGGCCTACACACGGGTAGTGTGGAAGAAATGATTATTTCCATTACATCTTATGTTCAAAATGTGTAGTGTTTAACGCCCGCTTTTACTACATGCAGCACCGCACGCTGTGACACTGATGATACATGAGATGAAGATGGAGCACTGGTGGAATGACATGGCGGGGGAAACCGGAGATCGCGGAGAAAATCCTCCCCAGTGCTGTGTTGATCACCACAAATCATACTTTGCGGCCTGGGATCGAACCCGGGCCGCCTTAGTGTGGGTGCAGCGGTGTAACCACTCGACCACGGCGCGGTCCACTCATGTTCAAGTGTCCTGCTTTACTGAACAAAAGGACTCACACCTCAAGAGACATTTGTGTTGCATATTAACACCACTGAATTATGCAAAAACATTATTAAGTTAATGGATTATTACAATGCAATATTTTATGATACCAAAATTTTAATTATTACGTTTATGACCACAATTCTAATGCATTTGTATTAAATTGTGCATATGACTATATATATATATATATATATATATATATATATATTGCTCTTTGTTATGTAAGAATATTACATTTTTTCACTGGTGACCTTCATTGTTAAGTGATCTTATATAAATAAGTTGATTTCTTAGAGGACGTTCCAGACCTCACGCCACTGCGTTGTTTTATTTGTCATTGCAAATTTAAATACGGTCATTTTTTATTCTGCCAAAACAAGTTTCGTAGTTTTGGAAAGGTTAATATTATTTATGTGAAATGTCACAGAGGGCATTCGCAAGGATAGACGTCATTGTGAATGAAAATGAGTGCGGTCAAAGAATTTTAAAAGAACTGTCCTCGATGTTTGTTTGTGTCAGCTGCCGCCAGGTGGCAAAACGGGACGCATTCAGTGCTCCTATCTTTCGAGCATGAGCGTAACTAAATGGACAACTTGGGACGCCTTGGGCGTGAACCTGCTTAGTTCTGGAAGCATGTACTCCCAAATGGTATTACCATACGCAAATTTAATCTTCTGTATTGACTCTCATCAAGTATCCACTTTAGGAAGCTGATTCACTCTGCTTGTGTTTGCATAGGAAGATTACGAGGAGAATTTTTCGATGATACATCAAAAGCAACAGCAATATGTTTTTAAAGCGTTTAAACCATATGTCGAATTTGACAGGATTTTTAATGCGTAAAAGAATTTTATATATGTAAACAGACACAAGCGCTGGAAATAACTGATTAAAGAAGAAAGTCCGCCAATGTTGAATAATTTAGAATCCCGATGAAAATTTTGACTAAGAACACATTCGAGCTAAAGCAATCGAATATGTGACAATCACACAACTCTCAAAGTATATAATGTTAGTGATTATACAAGTTGCCAGAAATGCTTAGAGAAGACCTGTGAGATTGAGTTTTTATATACATGTACTCCAAACAGTATTCGTGTAATCATAGCACATAGAATATAACAAGCAGAATCAGAAAAATATAAATAAGAAAGGAATAATAACTATTTTCTTACATGGGTTGATATCTAGATTTAAAAATAAAACATAATTTGGGTTCATGTCTTGCTTAATTAGTGAACAGCTCTACGATATTTAAAATCATGTCCCGTTTGATGCCAAACAAGTATTCGCTAGTAAACAGCGGCTGGCCCCGTAGCTCAGTCGGTAGAGCACCTGCCTACCGTGCTAGGGGTCCCGGGTTCGATTCCCGGCGGTGGGGATTTTTCTCCGACCAAGATAATTCCCATCTTCCCCAGAGTCTGGAAGTATGAATGAGAGTGTGAATGTGTGCGTGATGTAATGCGTGCTTCCACAATTTAGCCTACACACGGCCAGTGTGAAAGAACAATTAATTTCCATTAATTGACCTAATAGTGGTTAACTATAAAGCCCGGGCCTTAATGTACTTACATGTTGTAAGTCGCCATTAAGGTAGTTGTCTCATGTGTTTATGAGAACTCCTAAGTGGTTTACCGGGAAAAATACGAGTCAGTTGGAGAATTTAATGTCATATCGGCACGTTGGCTATAGTAGCACAATGGTAGTGCGGCTGGACGGAAACCAGAAGATCCGTGGTTCAAATCCCGACTATGGCATTGAATTTTTCAGTCTGAATCTACGTTTCCATAAAAAAAAACCAAACGAGTTAACACCTTCAGTATGTTCCAAAGGAGAACGGCCGCCGATATGACCATAGTAGTTAAAGGCGGGGTAAAAGAATTTTATATATGTAAACAGACACAAGCGCTGGAAATAACTGATTAAAGAAGAAAGTCCGCCAATGTTGAATAATTTAGAATCCCGATGAAAATTTTGACTAAGAACACATTCGAGCTAAAGCAATCGAATATGTGACAATCACACAACTCTCAAAGTATATAATGTTAGTGATTATACAAGTTGCCAGAAATGCTTAGAGAAGACCTGTGAGATTGAGTTTTTATATACATGTACTCCAAACAGTATTCGTGTAATCATAGCACATAGAATATAACAAGCAGAATCAGAAAAATATAAATAAGAAAGGAATAATAACTATTTTCTTACATGGGTTGATATCTAGATTTAAAAATAAAACATAATTTGGGTTCATGTCTTGCTTAATTAGTGAACAGCTCTACGATATTTAAAATCATGTCCCGTTTGATGCCAAACAAGTATTCGCTAGTAAACAGCGGCTGGCCCCGTAGCTCAGTCGGTAGAGCACCTGCCTACCGTGCTAGGGGTCCCGGGGTCGATTCCCGGCGGTGGGGATTTTTCTCCGACCAAGATAATTCCCATCTTCCCCAGAGTCTGGAAGTATGAATGAGAGTGTGAATGTGTGCGTGATGTAATGCGTGCTTCCACAATTTAGCCTACACACGGCCAGTGTGAAAGAACAATTAATTTCCATTAATTGACCTAATAGTGGTTAACTATAAAGCCCGGGCCTTAATGTACTTACATGTTGTAAGTCGCCATTAAGGTAGTTGTCTCATGTGTTTATGAGAACTCCTAAGTGGTTTACCGGGAAAAATACGAGTCAGTTGGAGAATTTAATGTCATATCGGCACGTTGGCTATAGTAGCACAATGGTAGTGCGGCTGGACGGAAACCAGAAGATCCGTGGTTCAAATCCCGACTATGGCATTGAATTTTTCAGTCTGAATCTACGTTTCCATAAAAAAAAACCAAACGAGTTAACACCTTCAGTATGTTCCAAAGGAGAACGGCCGCCGATATGACCATAGTAGTTAAAGGCGGGGTATAAATGGAACAAACAAACAAAAACAAAAAAAGTATTCGCTAGTAAACAACATCCTATGTATGGTGCTTCGCTGACACACACCCCTTCCCTTTTCTTATGCTGCTGTGTTTCATCCACTGTCGTTGACAGTTCCATCTCTGTTTTCAAAGCCGTTGATTGTTATTTAAGCAATTTGGGTCGGAAACGTCGTGAAACTACAAAAGGAAAGAGAAATTTGCATCAGGTTATTTAAAAAGGGACATCTTTTCAAGAAATTGGAGAAACCATTGGAAGACCTACCGGTAGAGTGAAGACTTATTATATACAGGTTTGATGCGAAAATCTATCAAAAAGCGGCCATTCTGCACTTCTATCCGAGATGGAAAAACAACAGTTACTTAGAAAAGTCAAGCAAAATCCTAAACTAAGTGCTCCAAAACTTGCTATTGCACTTCAAACATACACAGGAAAGTCCGTTTCAGCACAAACTATAAGAAACTTTCTGTACGAAGCTGAGTATGGAAGCCGAACAGCCCGTAGAAAACCATACATCAGTAAAATCAACAGAAATAAGCGAGTTGCATTTGCAAACGTACAAAAATACGATGGGTTTGATTTGTGGAAGAAGTTTGTATTTATACGAGAGTCAATTTGCGCTCTTTAAGTCAAAATCGCGAGTAATAGTGCGGAGAAAAAAGAATTGTGAGCTTGAGGAGAAAAATATAACAGCTTCAGTTAAACATGGAGGAGGTTCAGTACTTGTCTGGGAGTGCATGAGTGCAAATGGTGTGGGAGGTTTGTGTTTTATTGATGGAATTATGAACCATACGGTTTATATAAACATCCTAAAAGCACATCTGTCCAAAAGTGTGAATAGTATGGGTCTTTTTGAGGATTATATTTTCACACAAGGTAATGATCCAAAACACACTACTCTAGATGTAAGGTTATGATCGTATAATACTCCACGATGGATGCCGACACCATCGCAATCCCCAGACATGAATCCAATAGAGAATTTGTGGATAACACTGGGCAAAAATACTAGGAATCGAAATATATCCAATATAAAGGATCTAAAGAACGCTCTACTAGAGGAATGGCGTAAAATTACAGTGGAAACGACACAATCTTTGGTAAAATCCATACCAAGGAGAATGCAAGAGATTATAAAGAGGAATAGAAGGCCTGCTAAGTACTATACACCATTTTCAGTACGCAGACGAATACTTATTTCAATCCTATATTGCATATCTTTACTTTTGAATGTTTAACTATGTTTATGTGATTAGATACTATGTGTTTCTTTATCGCATTCTCTTTATCACTAATCAATAAATAAGACAGTGTCCCTGCTGTATCTTATTCTGATGATTATCAATTATCCATATATCCTTAAACATAAACCTATGCCTCAGACGAATACTTTTTGGAGTAACTGTAGGCGCTCTGTGACTCTCGGCGTCCATTATTGTGACACGGTTTGATCCAGTTATAAACACCGTGGTTTCATTAAATTAACATTTTTTATCAGATTACCTTCACGTTCGCTATGATATACCAAGCTCTCTGCTTGCCCGTGCAGTTATTTTGATTTCCTCTGCGCATTACCTTCTACGGCTTAATTTCATCGCTTAGGGAGTTTGTTTCAAATTGCGTTTTCTTTTCTTTCTCATTTAGAGGGAACCTGTGGTCATACCGCTCACGTATTGTGTTTTTATTTGGTACTTCCTTATTTTATCGTGTACCAAAATGTATGTACAATATTTACTGGCCTATTATGTATTTCAAATGGGAAGTAGTGTGGAATTCAACTATGCAGTCGTAAGTTCCTTTTCACACATCCAACCGCCTAGCGGCCAACTAGTGAACTGAGTTACTCCCGCGATAACTAAAGGAACTTTGTGGTTTTAATGGCGTATGTTATAATATTATAAGCCGAATACTTTTCATAGTACATGACATTGAATTGGGTAATTCATTTGTGCCAATTTTGTAGAATGATAGCCATATCATTACATCATATTTGCTTATAAATCAATGCTCTTAACTCCTTGGGAACAAGGGATTTGTGGATATCAAGTGTGTAGAATACAAACGGCAGTTAAAGGTTTAATTTCTTATAATATTTGCTTAACGTTCATATTTTGCGATCGTCGTTATATTACCTAAAATGTTATATTTCCTCATTTATATATACATATATATGTATATATATATATGTAATTTATTTTCATATCTTTTTTGCACGATGTTGTCTTCATTACACATGAGCGGGGCTTTTACAAAGATGCTATCAGGACAATTTTCTAGAAAAAATTACACCCTCTACCCTCTTATCCAGTTAGTAAGATGCTTGAGAGTAAGATTAGTGAAGCTTAAGCAAATATTAAATCTCGAAGATAATCCCGTTATGTTATATCTTGTGATGTGGGGTATCATATTACTTTCTGTATTGCCTATTTCAAGTAGAGGAAGATCTATTATATTCCACACAAAAATGTGATACCGGAATTTCAACGGAAATATGTGTTTTGAGAATTTCTAAATCCAAAGAAAGAAACCAAATACTTAACAAAAAGGTGCACGCGCGTTTCTTTTTATTATTATTATTATTATTATTATTATTATTATTATTATTATTATTATTATTATTATTATTATTATTATTATTATTATTATTATTATTATTATTATTATTATTATTATTATTATTATTATTATTATTATTATTATTATTTTATTTGTTTTGTAATTTACGTCCTCCAACGTTGTCACATCGGGCGATGAATGGAATGGGTGAAATGATGCTCAAATGAGCCCGGGGTCCATGGAGCTTAGAGTTACCCGACATTCGTCTTTCAAGATAAGGGAAAACCCCGGAAAAACCTTATCCAGGTAACCCACGCTGACCGAAAGCACGCGCGCACGATTCTGAATGGCAGTGGCATGGAACAAAAAAGTTATGGACAAAATCTTATTTAAAAAAATAAAGAGCTCGTTAAAGAACAGGGTTTATGCCAAATATTTTGCTTATTTATTCTTGAGTTAACGTTTTCTGATAAATTCCATGTTTGGTTTGGACTATCCAATACTTTCCAAATCGGAAGTTATTATTGGTTATCGTTTTTCTCTCTCGTCATGTTAATGAAACGGCATTGAAATCCATCTAATGGTGACCAGATCTTAAAAGATTTTTAAATTATGATATTTATACTTAGTTGCAAAGTCAATGGTCATATCGCGGTCTTTTCTTTGAATCCATTTTTTCTAGACAAAGGTTTTATCTTTATATATATTTAACATTTGATCACACACAATTTTATTCACACTTTCATTCATATTTTAAGAATCTGGAGAGTATAGGAAATAATATTGACTAAAGAAAAAATGCTTTTCATTAGCCGGGTATCGAACCCCGGGGCCCCTCGCTCAGCTGGCAGATATCTATTCTACCGAGTGAGCTACGGGGCGAAGTGTATTCCCCTATTTTTAGGTTTATGTTACAAAATGTTGATGAGCTTACCTGTAGATATTGCTTTGTATTTAATTCCAGTCAATGTAGTGATTTAGGTATTTGGTTTTCATAAGCTGGGATTTATACAAATATTACGATTCATCTTTTGCATTTGATTCTGTTTTATTAAGTATGATAAAATACCTGCAAAGGTATACTGTTTCCAAAATTATAAGAATAACATTCTCTTCCGTTCACCTTGAACGAATTGTTTTCCTGTTGTCCTTTGAACAGATTTTCGGCCTTCCTGATGATGATTTTACCATTTAAGGCACCTTGGCCGCTTTCCTGAACCAAACCCGAACTTCTGTCTGCTAGTACATCATAAACTCTGTGGTTCCACTTCCAAAAGTGGCCCAGTTGTTTCAAAGGCGACTTTTAACTTTACAGACAACATTTAAAAGGAGTTAGGATAACGCGAAACCAAGTGCTATGTGCCGGGGCAGGGAGAGGGGAAGGGAAGGAAGGGGCAGCAAGAGCAAGCCTGGAGAAAATTCAAGATCCAAATGGATATAAAGAAACTGGAATATGAAAACAAACATATTGCAGACGTATACACGAGACACAAAGTACGAACAGAATTAAGTAGAAATTGAAATAAATGAGAATAAATGCGCTACAGGAGAAATGAAGTATGAATAAAAGGCAAAGAACACGTAGGCGAGAAGTGTAGGTATAAGTACCTAACATGGAAGGTTACACAGGCAAGGTCAGGTCGCCCAGGTTATGTAAATTCATGTTCACGTTATGATATATAAAGGGAATTTCCTCTGCACAAGGCGATTTAAACCTAAAACCTTAAGAAATATCAGGAAAAAACGCATTTAAATTCAAATGCTATCGCCATATATTTATCTACACACTTTTAAAGGAGGATGTAATGACAGTTGCATATTTAAATGGTGCTTTTTTCAGTAATAAACAAATAATTTCTTACATAAGCGCCGACTTGAGCGAGGATTTTGATTTTGTTTTGAAGTTTTCCAAATATCGTTTTTGAACCGTAGATCTTTCACTGGTGTTGAGCAATATTAGAAGAGCTCGACACTTGCCTATTTCGTTCCTATGTTTAGAATCATACACGTTGGATTACATAGATAAATGTTTCTTTTTTATTTATTTATTTATTTATCTGTGTTTTTTAGTTGCTGTGGTTCTTGGCATCCCATTCTATATTAAGCATAAAATACCGCTTTAATTTTGCTCAGAGGCCTCTTTATCAGGTTTGAGTTTCTTTTAGATAATGAGCACTTTCAAATTTGTCAACGTAACTATTTACTCACTAAATATTCAAAATCCGTTCTTTATATCTAATAACCTCCTAACTTAAGGAAACCCCTGCTATAATTATAGACCCTGAATTCAACATGTGCTTTAAGGAGTCATAAATGTACCAAATATATAGGCATTTTAAAATAAAAATGCTAAAATTATTCTTAAAAATAAATAAAATTTGTAAAGTGTCTTATATATACAAATATATTAAAGAAAAAACAATTAAAGTTATTATAAAGATATATAACCCCTAAAATAATAGTAGAGAAGCAAACAAAATAAACAAAAAGGTTTATACTCCGATCCAAAAAATTAAAAATAAAAAAATTATATTTAATGCACGAGTATAATTCATAATCAAATAAAAATATAAAAATAAAATGTATAATTTATATCAACTTATACAATAACACTTTTAAATAAGTATTTTATTCCAGGGTTTTTTTAGTTTAAAGAAATGTTTCATTCCTTGTAATGAATATAAATTTAAGTAAAAATACTAGTCAATATAATAAGAACCGAATATTAAGTCAACTTTTAATATTTAAAATCCTGTCAAGAAAGATTTAAATTATTTCTACTAATTAAAATTTTTATTTATATAAACTATATAAGCTATAATAACCTCTGAGGAGAGAATTAAAAGTGGGTTTTAATATTAGAACATAAGAATGTGTCTTTTGTAATTTACATCCTCCAACGTTAAGTCATATCGGACGATGAATGGAATGGGTGAAATGATGCTCAAATGAGTCTAGGGTCCAGAGAGCTTAGAGTTACCCGATATTCGTCTTTCAGGATAAGGGAAAACTCTGGAAAAAGCCTTATCAGGTAACTCACCCTGACCGAGATTCGAACTAGGGACCTCTTGAACGTGAGGTAGACACGCTACCATCTACGCTGCCGAGGCCGACAGAATGTGTCTTTCAATTATTTTTAGTTAACTAAACAAGGTAATCGCTATATAAGATAGTTCATTTTTACACACACACACACACACACACGCACGCACGCACGCACACACACACACACACACACACACACACACACATTCTTTTAGTTTTTTTTGTAATTTGCGTCCTCCAACGTTGTCATATCGGGCGGTGAATGAATTGGGTGAAATGATGCTCAAATGAGTCCAGGGTCCATGGAGCTTACAGTTACCCGACATTCCTCATAAACCTCGGAAAAAACCTTATCCGGGTAACTCACCCTGACCGAGATTCGAACTCGGGACCTCTTGAACGGGAGGCAGACACGCTAACATCTACGCTACTGAGGCAGGAAATATATCCCATAGTTCACAACAAAAGCAGCCGGCAATGGATCTATTGCAGATTACGTCAGTTCATACAAAATTATATTTATTAAGTCATCTTCATGTGAAGAGGTTTGCCTGTTCTGTGTTCATGGCGAAATGGGTACAACATTTTATTGCGTATTGCAAACCTTGGTTTATCTCCCAACTGGAATTATTTCTGTAGGGTATTTTGTAAGGAGTACAATGAGTGGCACTTGGAAAAATATACAACTTGGCAGTGAAATTGCGTTACACTTCAATTTATTTTTAACTACACCCTCAACTTTATTTTCTGCAGTAGATACTGGTACTTGTGATCTGCAAGAAAATAAAAAATAATTATACGAAAACATTTGGTTATTATTTATATCTCTTACAAACTTATTGCTTTCTATTACAATCCCAACCACTTCTTTCATGTGTGTTTATTATAATTGAGCTGTAGACTTCGGAGGCAAATTTTGCAAATCCAAAAGAGATATGAAGTCTAATCCGTTTTCTTAGAAAAAAAAATTACAGGTAGTATGATTTCGCCATGTGGTTAATAACACGCATTTCCCAGTCTCACATCGGAAGAAGACATTCCAATTAGGTGATGCCTTCACCTACGCGCAGAGACTGACGTAATTTCCGGTCTTTTACTGACCGAAAGACCGCTGTACAGGATGTGATAGTTCCCAGATGGAGCATTGAAGTGAGGAACAAATTCACTGAGGCCCATCTCTGTGGTGTAGGTATAGCGTGTCTGTCTCGCATTCAAAAGGTTCTGAGTTCGGATCTCTGTTAGGAGATTAACTATTTGGACAGCGTTTTCCCGGGATTTTCCCTTATCTTGAAATATAAATGTCGAGTAACTCTAAGTTCTTTGGACCCCGGGCTCATTTCACCCATTTCATATATCAAATTTAGTATTCCAAGGGTTGAACATAAAGATTTTCAAGTCCAACTTCCCACCCAACCTTTTACATTTAAAAGAAAATTCAGTGTCTACAGATACGTATTTAAGGCTCCCTAAATGCAAAGGAGGTATCTAAAAAAATTGTTTGTATGTATGTGCGCCTGCCTCAAAAATGAAATCTGAAATAAGTACCAAACTTGGTATAAATTACCTATCTCCCTAAGATTTGCAAAGAAATTCGCTCACCTGAAGCATATTTACGTATATATGGAAAAATATGGATTTTTTTCCTTCAAAATCACTGTAAACATTTTAATTAAAATGGCGCATATTTAGGATATGTTTGACAAAGAAAATGTATACCTATCTAGAAATCTTCAAGAAATAATCTGTGAGGTCACTTTCATTCAGAAGGAATTGAGTATAACGGGTAGCCCATAGTAAGATATATGTAGACAAATGTTTAATGATAACTTATAGATACATAATAAAACAAATATGTTCTCATTGCTTTCAAATCTATCCCCTTGTACTTGCAACAAAATATGCAATGAAACTGCGTCTGCAAAGGTTTAACTAGATTAACATGAACGAATAGAAAATAAGTTTTTTTTCCCTTTATTGTCATCGCAAGAGTACTTTGCACAAGCTGTATAAAATATAGTGGATGTAGAAACTTGTATGAACATAAGAAATCAGATATTTTAACCGGATGTTCAATTATATTCCATGGACTGTTGAGCGCCACAAGAATCTGCATAGAAATTGCTGAGTTTGAAGTAGGCTGAGTCAGTAGGCAGTCTTTCATTTGATTCATCTGCTGTCACATGTCCTACTCATTGAGTATGTCCCCTTAAGGCGGCACAGAATTTCACGAACGTGCCGTACATATTACGCTATGCGTCCAATTTGAGGTATGTAGTCATCAATAGTTGAATCAGAGCGCGATATATGACAGGTTAACGTCACATTAAGAAATGTCAATAATAAAAACAGTGAAAGAACAGGGAAAAACTGCGATAAAGACCTTAAAAGGCATATTAGGCGCTTGAAGTACGAAAAGGCACACACTACGAAAAAAAGGCAATTATATACACTGTAAAATTATTTTTATCTGCCACCATAAGAAAAACACATCATTATGCAATACTTTTGTCATTTAAAAGTCGAATTATCTCTACCAGTCAATACAATAGGTCAAGCAGAAGAAGAAAGTTAAAATTTGCGAGACAGCAGCATAGAGAGAGATGTGGTTGAAGAATCATCCTTCTCTGAGGACAAGGAGCCTTCGACGTTTTGCCATTCCGGTACTCTGTCCCTTACTGGCATTATGATGAATTTATAATAATAGACGGTGGGTAGATAGTGGTTTCTGTTTTATGAAGCATCACATGTAGGATGTGGCAGTCGTGGTGTCGGAGGGTGAGTATTGCCGCGCAGTTCAGTTCAATTATTTGGCAGGAGCTTGACTCCCAGGGTTGTCAGCATCGCTAACAAAATTTGACGAATATCGATGTCCTCGGCTGCTCTCGGAGTTGTCCTAATATTTATAAATATAGGATTTTTGGCAAGGATCTCTTGATACAGGGCGTTCTGGGTGGATCAATCAGGGTACTTGGAAAGAAACACAGGTTAATTCTCTTATGACGATCGATTGTATTTCACGTACTCTCGAAATACATGCTAATTAGGCGAACTCTGAATGGTAGGTTTCGCGTTTGCGTGGTAGCACTTCCGTGTATATAACACAAGTCGTCGGATTAGCACCCCGCTACTAATTAGCTTTAATCGAACGCGATTTCTTTAACTTGCTCGCCCGTTCCTTAGAGAACGCGATATCTGACTTCGTGCTGGTTAGCACGACAATCTCGGTCGACTCCAAGCCACCGACTGACTTAATAAACGTGATTTCTTTCCGCGTACATTAGCACGATGAACTCGGTCGACTCCAAGCCACCGACTGGACTTTAGGTATCTGTTTGTTCCCGGCTAGGCCATATGACACTTCGCTTCCCCCTTCAGCTCATTATTTTTAATTAGTTGGTCGGTAGAAAACATATGGAGTCCCAGTCACGAGAAATCTCACACACAAAGACAACCTAAGATGTCGCCTTCCTGCCAACTATGAAACTAAACGCGGGGTGAGAGCCTTAGATTTATGGTTGTGGTCAGCTGTCCTAGGGGAGAGAAAATCCAACCGTTCAGAGCTCGTAACAAACTTGACATTCCACAAAACATTTCTTTCAGTACACGTATATATATGTATATATATATATATATTCCTTTAACATTTCAATTAATCTACTCGAGGAAGATAGTACCGTTTCAAGGATGAAAGAGAGGATATGTTAACTATCGGTGGGCCTGAGTCTGGGACGCTGGTAAGTTTCCCCGGGGTCAATGTCATATTCGCCGAGGCCTCGTATAAGTTGATTGAAGCTGTAGGGAAGACAGGAATAGAATTTGTGAGAGAGGTTGAGTATATAGTCATTTAATTTGGGAAATGATAGATCTGAATGGATGTTTTCATTAGACATGTATCATTCAGCAGCTGTTGCTACTCGAAGGTATCGGTTCTGAAGTATTTGAAGTTTGTAGAGGTGAGTTTTTGCTGCTACGCCCCAGACCGATTTGCGAGACAAAATCACGTTATTCTTCAGGAACGCTTGCTCTAATATACCTATAGTATCAAGACATAATTTCTTGACTATCGATTACCTGATAGATATTAGTCCGATGTTCAATTTGTCTTTAGCTATGTGAAAAAACAAAAAACGTACTGTAATTTTTAATATAACTCATAATTCAGGTCGAGTAGTTCTTAGGTAATGGATAAAATTACGTATGGAACTAGCGAGGGTTGATGTCTTTCATGCTCCTGAAATTTAAGCCCTCGGCGCTAACACCTCGGGAGTTAAATTTTTTCACTTGCTAATAAAAGTCATCTTATCTCGCAAGTCCCATGAATAACTTCAATAGGCATTAAACACACACATACACACACACACACACACCCACCCACCCACCCACCCACCCACCCACCCACACACACACACACACACACACACACACACACACACACACACACACACACACACACACACACATATACACGAAGTCCACATTTGACAGCAGTGTGTTGGACTAGAGGTCCGCACGAAAACTACTTAGAAAATGTAATGAAATGTGGAGTGTTTAACGCTCGCTTTTACTACATACGGCACCGTGGTGACATTGGTAATAAATGAGGTGAAGGTGGAGCGCCGGTGGAATGAAATGGCTGAGGAAACCGGAGATCCCGGAGAAAAGCCACCCCAGTGCCGTGTTGCCCACCACAAATCTCACTTAGCGGTCGCCTGGGATGAAACCCGAGCCGCCCGCCTCGGTACGTAGATGGTAGCATGTCTGCCTCACGTTCAAGAGGTCCCGAATTCGAATCTTGGCCAGGACGAGTTACCTGGTTAAGGTTTCTCCGGGGTTTTCCTTTATCCTGAAAGACGAATGTCGGGTAACTCTAAGCTCTATGGACTCTGGACTCATTTGAGCATCATTTCACCCATTTCATTCACCGTCAGATATGACAACGTTGGAGGACGTAAATTAAAAAAAAAAGTCGCCTTGGTGAGAGGTTCGATCCCAGATGCCGGCCCGGTCTAAACGGAGCCCGAGAATAGGTTATATGACAGGTGCTCAAAACCCCCTTTTCCCCTCACCAGTAAATAAGACGAGAGACAGTCCTAGTAGTCAGAGGCAGATGTACCTTTCATTTCCTTTACGTCAGTATGACACCGCAGAGGTCACTGGAACTCAGTAACCACACACGTAAGTGCGTCAGTCTGTGGAGCGGTTGGAGGGAGGTCACTTCACATTCTCTTTGTTTGCTTGAGTTGAGCATTACTGGATTATATTAGATACCACCCGGTGTGAGTCCGATTGTCTAATGTTTTAAATAAAGTTATCTCCTCTGCTTGAAGGTCCTTGGGACAGTGGAGTAGTCACACTTATTGGAAATAGAGATGGTTCAGGTCCTGGAATATGAGTATATAGTAGCGGCATGTTATCAGCATACTCCTACTGTATTATTAACCACATTCGGTCCCTTACTTCACTCTACAGTACGTCCTTGTGGGTGGACGGAGGAGGCGAATATTGCAGCTACCGTGCTGTCGTTATTTGCAATTAGCCGAAACGAGCATTTATTTATTATTACTGTCAAAATTGTAGAAACCTCGAAATTTGTTATTGATTTGAATTTTCAAATACTTTTCTTGAATTGGAAGTCATTCTTTTAGGTCTTGGCGATGCAAAGAGAACGGAATTTCAAAGCATCACATATCGACGAGCTTTAAAAGATTTGACTCGCCTAAAGCCCACTGAATTCCTACATTCCTGTTGCAACTACAAGACAGCAGTAAGGCAATATCTGCAAAAGCTTGTCATAATACGAAATAGAGGAATAAGCGTTTGTAAAAATAGTTTGCACAAGGTATGTTAATATGAACGAGTCTTGTAGTTTTAGAATCTCTACTTGGTGTCTATTATTGATAATTGGGAATAATTTTACACACATTTTAAACATGCTTACGTAAAAGGCCAGATAGCGTTTTGCAGTTACAGAACTGATTTCCTCACTTTCTGTTTTTCCTATGTTTTTATGCGTTAAAGATGTTCTACAGAATGCAAGGTTTGTTCGTTTTCCTTCAAATGTGATAGAGAAACTCCCAAAACTAAAGTGTTCAAATATGGGGTGTGATTTCTCTTAATCGGTTATCATTGAGGAATATTAATTAAAATAATTAAGAGTGAACTAATATTGTTTCTCAAAGTTTCTCATTTGTTCTCAATAACTGAAACATAAATAAAAAGAGGGAGTTTGCAAAATTGTTACAAATATTCGTTATCATAAAAATATATATTGGAACAGTTCATTTTTTCATCGTATGACCCATTTTTATTTACCGTTAAAATAAACTCAATAGCTGAAAAACCACTGGAGTATTGTAATGAAAATTTGTGTCCGTGTTAATGATTTTTTGACGATGTGGGTATTACATGCTATATAAATTTTAAATATGCATGTACATAAATTACGTATTTATATTTCTAGTTTCTATTATATCTCTGAAAGATTTTTATGAGTGGGTCAAGGAAGGAAAGAAAACTAAGAATTTCGCTAGTTTTACTGTATAACTAATACATTTAAATCCACACGTGTTTAAAAGTCTAGTATTTTCACCCTAAAAGGCGCAATTTCTGTTACTCAGCTAGGGGCTAAGGGAAGAAATTAAACAGTTGTGTGAGCTATGTGCGGTAGAAGAGAGCATGAACATTATTTTATAGTCACGGAAATGGTGGACTGGAGAACAGATAGCTGGATAGCATACCTTCAGCGTGCACAGAATAGAGGACTCCGATCCATCTATTCTGTGGGCCGTTCTTTCCCCGTGAGGTTGCTTCACGAAGCTTCTCTTCTCCCATACGTGGAGGACGAAATTAGGCGCCGGGCGACAAAATTTTACGCTCAAATTCCAGCTCATAGAAGCGTCCTGGTTCGGTCTCTAGGAGATTACGACGCTACGAGACGCCGCTTCAGGCTTTACCGGCTACCCCGTATGGCTTGCGGGCACCCGAGGTAACAAAGGAGTTAATCCATACAACACATAAGCTGAATTCAAAATCTCCAAATGAGCTGTTTGGCTACAAAATTTACCCCAATTTAATAAAACAAAACACCAGGGTGTAAACAAAAAAGCGGTTTGGCATCCTGTACAAAATTAAAGAGGTGCAAAATGCTACCTCAATTAAATTTCCTCAATAAAAAATCCCACATCATCCTGTAACCATCTAAATAAACAACCTGCGGTCAGACCCAAAACCTGGGTGGGTACGCAGCAAAAACCTTCTGGCTGTTAACAGCCTGTCAGTAACACGACTTGGACTTGGACTGGAGAAATAAGGTATGGGAGGAAAAATGGGATAAAATGGATAAAGAAAAGAAAATAGTAGCCATGAGAATGCTGACAGGAAAGGGGGAAAGAAGAATAAGAGTATCGGGGAGTTTCTAAAACAAGATAAAAGAGAAATGGAGTAACAGAAAAAAGGGCAGCAGAAGAGAATAGAGAACGAAGGGGCAGAGCTATGAAGTAGAGGGCACCCCGAGGTGAGCCAAGGCCAGGGGGCCAAGGGGATAATGAACGGCTAAACTACAGTTTGTTCTTAGCGTAAAGTAGGCAATAGAGCTATTGTGAATCATTGTAAATTATATAAAATGGAAATAAGGGTACATTGATTGATTCATCATTCATTCATTCTCAGATATGAATAAAAAAGTTTCAAAAGAATATGACAAAATGTCATCCCAAAGGATTTCTGCTCTCCATTATGTCCTTCAGACAAGTTTATCTAACAGATTTTCTTTTATGTAATATATTTTCCACAGTTTGCTGTAGCTTCTGCCCCTCTTTGGCTATTTTATTTCTGAAAACAGCGCGTCTCTGAGGTACAACAAGATGAAACATGTTTGATGCTAATCCCACGATTTGAAAAAATAACTTTGGTTTGTTCAAAATGAATGATCACAGGAAAGTTTAGTGATAAATTAGAAATGAGTATTTATTGGACGTCTAAATAGAAATATGAAGATCCAATAATGCTATAATATTGGCCGATACAGAGTTACGTTAATTGCAAGTGTGCGAACAAAAACAAACCCATTGTGCAGTTTACAGAGCTCTGCATTTTTTGAGCAGTGCATTTGTGTTTATCCCATATGGTTTTCCAATTAAATTCCATGGCTGAGTGGTTAGACCGCTTGGCTCTCACCTAGGGGGGGGGGGGGGGTTCGATTCCAGGCGACCGCAAAGTGGGATTTGTGGTGGGCAACATGGCGCTGGAGTGGTTTTTCTCGGAGTCCTCCGGTTTCCCTCATCATTCAACCAATTGCTGCATCATTCGTTCATCTCAGGCGTTGGGCTGACCCCTCAACCCTGATTTCATCTGAGGTCAGATGCTTCGGCTCCCTCGCTCTGAGGGAACCCAAGCGCCTCCTACCATCAGCACTGCTGAGAACGGGGGGGGGGGGGGAATTATTCAAGGTATGCAATTTGTATACTGTTGTTTTAATTCAACCCCTAAAATGTTGTCAATATTTTAATTTTGTTATTTAAAATTTATTTAGATAATAATTCTTTGGAAATTATTAAAATTGTAGTAGAAAGGGAACAAGCCTAAAAATAACAATTGAAGGTAAAACAGTGATTGAAGAGGCTTGCCCCGTAGCTCAGTCGGTAGAGCACCTGCCTGCTATCCAAGGGGTTCCGGGTTCGTTTCCCGGCTGGGGGGGATTTTTCTCCAAGATAATTCCACCACAGTCTGGAAGTATGAGAGTAGAATATATGGATGATCTAATGATTAAAATACAAAGTACAAGCAAACCAACGTATACGAGTTAATACCATGTATATGTTCCAAAGGACAAGTTTAAAATTTCAAGAAATGTTGTTTGAATGTTAAATTATTTAAAACAATGATACAAAGAAAAGATTAGGAAGATTACTAAATATGGCAATAAAAAGTGTGGAAATAAAGATGATAAATCAATGAAAAGTTATTAAATAGCCGTAGCAGCGCCTAATTCAATAGTTTCACATCAAAGTTAAACTAATTCTACATTGAGACTCCGTCGAGTAAAGAAGCAAATTGTGATTCTAAGTATAAACGTCGAGGTGTAAAGACGCAAAATATTATTCTTCGTTTAGACGCCATTGAGTAAGGAAGCAAAATTGTGATTCTGCGTACAATTATCGTCGAGGAGTAAAAAGTAATAGCGACACTTCTGAAATCTTGTATTTTTTTTTTCTTTGTAATTTACGTCCTCCAACGTCAAGTCATATCGGACGGTAAATGAAATGGGTGAAAAGATGCTCAAATTAGCCCAGGGTCCATAGAGCTTAGTTACCCGACATTCGTCTTTGAGGATAAGGGAAAACTCAGGAAAAAAGCTTATCTAGGTAACTCACCGTGACTTGAGATTCGAACTCGGGACCTCTTGAACGTGAGGTTGACACGCTACCACCTACGGTACCGAGGCGGGCGAAATGTTGTATTAATTTCGTGTTACTACATATTTATGTTCACTTCTGAAAGAATTAAAATTGGAATATTTGAAAAGAAGTTAAGCAATTATTCAATTTATTTAGTAAATTACTTTCATTCTATCCCATCTATGCCCGAGGCTAGAGGTTTTCATGTGAGGACTGTAGCAGCTGAGGGTAACAACTAGAGGGCATCGCGACCCAGAGCATGACACCCAGCCCCGAGAACCGGACGCTGCACTTTCCCAACCCAGAAATCCAGTCGCAATGTGAATATCAAATATATAAGCATGGTTTGGAGTTGAAGATTTTTTTTGAAAATGAAGATGCTAATTCGGAGTCAGAAATATTTTGTTTCTCGGGATTATGCTGTGCACACACGCACGTGAACATTTATTATACGTAAAATGTGCTTGCTTTTGGATTCAGAGAATCTCATAACTTATTTTCAGTCAAATCTCGACATCGAAATTTTGGTTGGAGTGTAATACTCCCTCTTACCTACAACAGGTAGCAGGTAGAGAAAGGTGAAAGCAAAATATTATTGACCTTGTACCTACAAGGCAACTTGTTACCCACATATAACTTTGTAATTGCTTAGCTCTGTGTGAGCAACTGTTATGCAGTAAGGATTTTTTGTTCTGCCTGAAGCTCTGTAAAGTTTCATATTAAAATTGTACATCCAGAATATAAAAGCCCTCTGCAACAGTAAATACATTAAATTAATGTTGTCCTAACAAAAGTTGTATTACACATGCCGCATTGCTGGTTGCGCATGATCCAGAACAGGAAGGGGCGTGGCCAGTCGATAGAGGAGCTCTGGTATTGCGAAGGTCTGGGATCGCATCGCACTATGAGCATGTAAATTGGTGAGGAACTTCCGTGCAAAAAGGTGTCTGCACAAAGCTACTAAAATACCGCCCAGGTCAGATAGAGTTTGGTGTTACTTTCGTGTGTGCATAAGTGGTGGGCTTAGTGAGCACGAGAACTTTTTTTTAATCATGCCCTAAATTTTCAACTTTTTGCGATAGCTGCTCATGAATGGTCCCATATTTGGTTTCATTTCTTAGAAGTATGTGTATCAAAATTAATGAACGATATTTCAATAGGTAAACAAACAAAAATCGTCTGTCCAAATGTTCCAAATGCATTTTAGCCACTGCATGGGTATATTATGTGTATTTGTGTATGTTTCCTCCCCTTTTCTTAATTATAAGTAGCTCCAATTTCTATGTTTAAGTGCCCGCTTTTAAAGGGAAGCTTGCTCAAAGTTCTGCTACACATTACAGTAAGAATTATTGCTGTAACTTTTTATCCCTAGCCTCTTAGAGGAAGGGAGAAAAAGAAAACATTGCAAAACTAAATTATTCTTCTACAGAACAGTTCTTCCTTGTTCCGTAATGCTAACAAATTAAACCTTATTTTTAAATATACTATCTTAGACTTTCTAGAAGAGGCATTTTAAGCACAAGAATGTGTTGTTCCAAGTAAAAGTATTGCCCTCTAAAAACACTTGCATGTTTAGTGTTCAGTTTGATGCCTTAAGATGAGGTTAATTTTTTCCACAGGTTCTTGTTCAAATTTCACACATATTTCAAAAGATACCTCGAAGTCAAACGTCAATTAAATTTATGCATTTAAAATGTAGCATTTTTGCAGCACGTATTTAAAACACTTGCATAAAGAAGGCGATGTGACTGCAGATATTTTTATTCTTTTTAGGTTAATTGAAAGTTGTAATTCCAAAGCAATTTTGATATGGTTTTATTTTCGTAACAGCCAGATATCCATATAATGCACCGTATTTATTTCATCGCATAGATGTGATTGTCGTGGAAGCGTTTTCAAATATAACAGCAAAATTTCTTGGAACCTTTTATGTTTATCTTGCACACAACTGGAGAAATGCTTTTTAATTTCGTTAAAGTTTGTGCTCTGATAAAATATTGTTTGCGAATTTGAACTGTATACCCCAGGAATGATTCCTAGCATTAAAATGGAAAAGTGCTGCTGAACACGTGATTATACATGATAAACCTGTACTAATATGATATAAAGATAACTAACTGCTCAGTTTTATTTTGCATGTTGGTTTATCTCGAGTCCTGGGAAACATGTTATTGATTTTATTCCCTTTCATCCCTGTCCTGGCATTAAGTCTGTATACGTTTCCTGTTCTTGAAAATGCGCTTCAGTCGTTAGCTGTTAATGTAAAAAAAAGTATATTATACGTTTTACGTGACTTTCTCTTTCCATTCTTCTTCAAACCATTCTTACAAAATCTTATTTTCTACCTACTTGATGGTAATACAGATGAACCTATGGAGGAATAGTTGTCATAGATACTGTACTGCTACATATGCGATGATTGAAGACGACGAACTATAAACCCTGCGTTGTGAAAATCATGTTGAAACAGAAGTTTTTGGTGTTAGGGGGATGGTTCGATGTTGAAGATGCTATGAGCCCCACGTTGTGGCGACATATGTAGCAGGTTTCCTCCGTTGTTGTGGGTTTCGATGCCCTAAATTTGCGGCAATATATACCTATAGCAAGATTCGTGCTGGTATCTCGTTTCCCGTCGTTGGTCTTACTTCGTCGATCTTACCTTCGTCCAAAATATTATGACTCGATGAAGATGTTCCCCGAAGTTATCAGGAAAATCCTTAATTATATCTCGGCTAGCTTTTAATATTCTTCTGTTATATTCTTACTTACGAGCGATGTTTGTTTCTTTTACTACTTACGAGAAATTTGTTTCTTTTAACACCAAATCCATTACAATTCTTATCACAAAACTTAATACTGTGATCGGAATCAATCTAATACTTCAAATTGAACTAACACTTAACTATTTTCGAGCAATTTAAAAAGCGTCTGATCTCTTCGGCGTTCCAGAAAGAAAGAAAGACGAATTTTCTTTCGGTTTCTACACCAAGATTATTTAATCTCTCGTTACAATCGCTACCCATATATTACTTTTATATGATTGGCCGATTTACTACTACGTCACTACATTAAGTAATACAATTATTACTACGGCCAGTCATAAAATTACAAATAGTTTTACACAATTTTGTTTTTCTTTTATAAATTTTTCAAACCCTTTCTAAATATAAATCGAAACAATGTTACAATACATAAGGTTAAAATGATTGATAGATGTTTAAAAGAACAATTGACGTCTTTAGCATTTCAATATATATAGTACTTGAAAATTCAAACCAACAACGAATATATCGGGAATTGTTAACGTTGCAAACCATCCTGTTTTAATAACACATGTTGTGTTTTATGGCTTAAACTCAATTAGATTAAAGAGGAATTTACAAATTGTTTGTAGAAAATTCAAGAAATGTCTACATTTTATTTGCTATATAAATATCTTAAATTTGTAATCAAAATCTTTAGAGCTTTTCTTAAGAAAATACAACTAAAACTTTTTTTATATAGTTAAAGGGTGTCCCGGGGTGGGGAAATTTCTATTTAAAGTTTTTTTATCAACGTCCCGTGAAAATGCTCAACTTAAATATCAGATTTGGTAGTTATGCAGCTTTTCGTTTCTGATGTATGTGGTGACACATACGTGAATAATTTTTGCTCGAGGGTTCAAAATATCTATTTAGGCCAAAATCTCAGTACCTACATAATGTGCATGCTGTTGAAAGTAAAAAGAATGGTTGGGTAGAATCAGGCTGAAAAATTCATTTGAACCACGCATTCTCCGCTCTCCGTGCGGTTGCTCTAACCAACTGAGCTACTATGGCCAACGTGCCCACATGCCATTAAATTCTCCAACTGACTCTTATGTTTCCCGGTAGACCACTAGGGGTTCTCATACGTTATGAGACACGCACCTTTTATGGCGACTTACTCTGCTGTGAGTACTTAAGTCCCAGGCTTCATAGTTAAACCTCTGTTTTTATTTTAGGTAAATTGATGGAAATAATCAATTCTTCCACACGAACCGTGTGTAGAGTAAGGTTTGAATGTGTAGAGCCAGACTGAACAATTCAATACCAATGCCGGGATTTGAACCACGGATCTCCCGCTCTCCGAGAATTTAATGTCATGTCGGCATGTTGGCCATAGTAGCTCAGTGGTTTAGAGCAACCGCACGGAGAGCGGGAGATCCGTGTTTCAAATCCTGGCTATGGCATTGAATTTTTCAGTGTGGCTCTACTCATGCAAATCTTATCCTACACACGGCTAGTGTGAAAGAAATGATTATTTCCACTAAAAAGAATGGTGTTACCCAGCTAGAGGACTCCTATTACTGTTTAGAAGTTATTATCAGGTAATTAGGTAAAACGTTCAAAGTAATTCATTACTTTTTTATTTTTGTAGGTGCATAATATTAAACCACATTCATGAGTTTGAAATGTTTGTATTTTATAGTTTCTGAAATAAAAGTGTTGCTTATCATAATTTCCGCTTAAACATTTTGCTTTAATGTTTCTTTATGAGTAATATAGTTAACAAGAATTTTCTGTATATTTTTGAAATCTAAATATTTCACATTTCTGGAAATATTGTGGAAGAAGGAGGTTAAAAATGTGCATCCGAAGTTTCTAGAGAATATTGGAATATTATTTAGTAAGTAATGTTCGAAGTAAGTAGGTAATGTTATCTACTGATATTCTTCTTTCCTCCAGAATCCCGTTTGGAATAATTATATTCTTTGATTTTGCTCTATAATATCTATACTGCAATCCTTTTCTTTATTTGCTTCATTTACATGTCTTTTAACTTCTGTGGTCGTATGAGGACTTTAACTTGAGAAATGGACGAATTGTAAGTTTTGATAACGTTATTTTATATTACGTTTACTATTAAACACACTCAGATTCACTTCAACATTTATAGTTCCAGACACTATAAAGGAAATGACTTTGGTTAAAGAAACATTCCCTGCCCTAGTTGGTGAAGGACCCCGAGATCTGGATTGAGAAACCATGACCTTGACCAGCTTACCATTATTTTCATATTAAACTTTTAAGGTCTTTCCTCATAAAAATAACTCCAATTAATTAGAAGCCATTACAAGACTCAATTTACATCACCGTCCTCAATCTCAAATGATAAAAACATCTAAGTCAGGTCTTTGGAACATTGCTTCCAAGGTGTCAGGGTCCTTCAAAGCGGAAAGCCGCTTCCACTTTTTTTTTAAATTTTATTATCCATCGATCAGCAAGTATGCTTTACAGAAGTTTGTTATTGAGACACTTAGTAACAGTACACATAACAATGGAGGTAGCCGTGAACGACTCCTCTAGCTAAATATGGCAGGATCATTATAACAAATTGAGGATTTAAGTTTGATAGTTATCAGTCGTCTGTACGGGAGAGGTCACTCAGAAGAAGATCTTGTGGCAGTCTACGCTTGAGGCGAGTTGGTTTTCGAGTGCGAGCGCCGAGGTTGTAGGTGACAGCTCCAGCAACCTCCTGGAGATGGTAAAAGAAAGGTCGTGTCAGCCGGCGGATGTACTGGTAAACGGATAGAAGACCAAACTCGTGATGAAGTTGTTGGTTTCTGGCGAACCATGGAGTATTTGTAGCTGTACGAATCACCGTGTTTTGTAGTACTTGCAGTCGGCGGAGATTAGTCGGTTCCACTTGATAAGTGTTACTAGTCACTGCAAGTAAGGAATGGAGAGGCTACTCTGTTTACACCTCCGGAGTACTCTTTCCCTGACCTCATATGAGTCATTGTGCAGGATCAGCTCAAGTACTTTTAGTCCATTTTGTGTACATCTACCGAAGTTGTGGTGCCCCAACTGAAATTATTTTAGGTTTAATTTCACGAGAGCCCTGCCTCAACTCTTTTCAGTTCCAAAGTCATAAAAACCTCCTTTATTTGAATTATTCTTGCCTTTTCATTTTAATTTTTCTCTGTATATAAATTTTGCACGCTCCTTCACTGTACGAACTAATCTTTTTCGTGTTCCCCTAAAACAAATAGTGATAGCCTCCAGCACTACGGTATTCCTGTGCCTAATCACCTCGAATTGAGCCTCACCTCTCTCTCTTTCACACATACACATACACATGAGATTACTTCAGACTGTTGATTAATTTGGTGCATAATTAATTTAAATTTGAGTCGAACCACATCCTTAATTGGATGTAGTAGAGTTCGTTGTTATCCTGCTGCCAGCCAAGAGGAATACGTTCATATCTAACAATTAATTTAAATTTGAGTCGAACCACATCCTTAATTGGATGTAGTAGAGTTCATTGTTACCCTCCTGCCAGCCAAGAGACATACGTTCATATCTAACAATTAATTTTAATTTGAGTTGAACCACATCCTTAATTGGATGTAGTAGAGTTCGTTGTTACCCTGCTGCTAGCCAAGAGGAATACGTTCATATCTAACTTTAGCCAATCAGGGGCATCAGAATCTCTTCCCCACGTAGAATAAATCATGCTGTCGTAGCTGGTTTCGTTTTACTGCTGTAAACACCTTAGTTGGGATGCCTAATGTCTAATTATGTCTAGTTGGGATGTCTAATTATAAAATGGAGCATACATTTTTTTTAGTTAATTGATGGAAATTAACCATTTCTTCACACTAGCCGTGTATAGGCTAAGGTCTTGATAGTCAACATGAAAAATTCAATGCCATGGCCGGGATTTGAACCACGGATCTGGTTTCCGTCCAATCGCTCTAACCCATTGAGCTAAGGTCTTTGATAGTCAAAATGAAAAATTCAATGCCATGGCCTATACACGGCTAGAGTGAAGAAATGATTAATTTCCATCAATTAACTAAAATAAGAGTTAAATGATGAAGCCTGGGACTCAAGTACTTACGATAGGAAGTCGCCACAAACGGTGTATCTCGAATGCGAGAGCCCCTTGTGGTCTACCGTGGAAATATATGAGTCAACTGGAGAATTTAATGTCAGTACGGTACGTTGGCCATGGTAGGTCAATGGATTAGAGCGACTGGACGGAAACCAGGAGATCCGTGGTTCAAATCCCGGCGATAGCATTGAATTTTTCATGTTGAAAGACCTTGTATTAGGTCAAAGACATAAGAGACATAAGACATAAGAGTTAAATGATGAAGCCTGGGACTCAAGTACTTACGATAGGAAGTCGCCACAAACGGTGTATCTCGGATGTGAGAGCCCCCTGTGGTCTACCGGGGTAATATATGAGTCAACTGGAGAATTTAATGTCAGTACGGTACGTTGGCCATGGTAGCTCAATGGGTTAGAGCGACTGGACGGAAACCAGGAGATCCGTGGTTCAAATCCCGGCGATAGCATTGAATTTTTCATGTTGAAAGACCTTGTATTAGGTCAAAGACATAAGAGACATAAGACATAAGAGTTAAATGATGAAGCCTGGGACTCAAGTACTTACGATAGGAAGTCGCCACAAACGGTGTATCTCGGATGTGAGAGCCCCCTGTGGTCTACCGGGGTAATATATGAGTCAACTGGAGAATTTAATGTCAGGACGGCACGTTGTTGATGGTAGCTCAATGGGTAAGAGCGACTGGACGGAAACCAGGAGATCCGTGGTTCAAATCCCGGCCATGGCATTGAATTTTTCATGTTGACTATCTATGGAGCATACTTTGTTTTGGAAAACTAAAGAGGAATCTCTTTAAGACGAGAATATAATTGAGTTGATGTATAACTTTTTTCATTTATACAGAATGTGTATTGCTTTGTTTCAGATGGTTCCACCCAAATATCTCTGGCATCGATGCAGAGGTGCTTCTGATGGAAAGAGGGTACGATGGAAGCTTCCTAGCTCGCCATAGCCGGAGTAACCCGGGGGACTTCACGTTGTCTGTCAGGTGGGCTGCTTGGTTTTAACCTGTTGCACATTTGCGAGAGAAGAGAATGGAGGTTAAGAGCAGCACTGTTCTCTTTCTAGACGCAATGGAGAGGTCACGCACATCAAGATCCAGAACACTGGCGACTTCTATGATCTGTATGGGGGCGAAAAGTTTGCCACTCTCTCGGAACTGGTGCAGTTCTACATGGAGAACCAAGGCCAGTTGAAAGAGAAAAACGGCGAAGTTATTGAGTTGCGATATCCTCTCAATTGCGCCGACCCCACTACCGAAAGGTAAGTCAAGTTGCAATTCGCTTGTTAACGACTATAGGCATTTTACGAGAGACTTTCTCCGAAGGACACCACTCAAAATTAGATGCCAAAATTTTACCTGTGGCCCCTGAATGGGGGGAAAAAGGAAGAAAAGGAGGAAGAAAGAATTAGACAGCATAACCCACAACAAAGTAAAGATAACTTGGTATTTAGAAACAGCATTTTCCGGAGGTACGTCACGAAGACTTCCAAGAAAATCTCCCAACCCCAAACTATCCTTTACATAGAAGATTTTTCGAAATTTTTGGTCCTCAAAAATGGCTCATAGTTCTGATTAAATTATCACGTTTTTAAGATACGTAATAAATAAAAAATATAGGATTTGCAGTCCAAGGAAGGTTTAAAAGGTGCGAAGAAACCTTAAGTGATAATGGACTGGGTTATTAACTAAATATAAAGGTACACACACGTAAACTTTTACGGAACACATACGTCTTCTATTTTCGACAAACAAATGCATTACAAAGTACAGTTCGGCCGTTCTATCTCCGGCTCTGACATTTCTCGAGAGGGGGAAGCAGGCTCTTGCCAGTTCTTTAGCGGGAATTTCAAGCAGAGGAACAATGCGTATTTTAAATATTTCATGTATTTGCATATTTCACGAACCAGTAGCCATATTATTATAAAAGCGATAATAATAGGACTTACGAACATTAAACATCGTAATTCACGCACGAGAAACATACCAAAGAAAGTTCACCAACGCTATTAGGCCACGTGGCTCAAACAAATTTAAGCTGGCAACACGGTGTTGGGTTCGGGAGCCACGCTTACCAGCGACAATGCTGATTGGCGCTAGCAGACAGTTTTAACTTCCTGACCACGACACCGGATGTAGAGACTTCCAGTACTACCAACAGATGCAGTTAGTGTGTGTGTGTGTGTGTGTGTGTGTGTGTGTGTGTGTGTGTGTGTGTGTGTGTGTGTGTGTGTGTGTGTGTGTGTGTGTGTGTGTGTGTGTGTGTGTGAAAGTTGTGAATGAAATATTCGAATAGAGTGGTGTTGTAATTAATATCTTGCATTATGATGAAATTGTAAATTGTATTTCAGTGTTTTAAAGTTAGTATAGTCCTATATTTTCATTCTAAAGATAATTTTGAGGATATGTTTTCAATTGCTCATTACTGTATGTTGGTACTATTAACTTTCCCCCTCCACCTCTTGCAATCGCAAAACGTCAGAGCCGGAGATACAACGGCCGGACAGTAGAAAGCTATTCCACTTCTTGCCAAAGCCTTCAAAGCTATTTTACTTACCCTATTTTATTAAATAACGTTTATTGTTTGTTATCAAAACTGAGCAGCATTGAGCAGCGTATTTGATTTTTCAAAATAACTTTTCGCTGATATGATGCAAACACTGATAAGTTCTCATGCAGTTTTTCAAATAGGAAGTGTATCATTCAGCAGACAGTTCTAAACATCAAACTCACATGCTAGTATTTTTGACCTTCAGTAGGTTTTCACTGTATATGAGTTAAAAATCTGAGAGCTTAATTTAATTTCACCGTTGGAAATTCGTGAATAAGTGAGTCTAATACAAGCACACGGTTTTTATTTTTCATGTTTGTATAGGGCCAAACAAAGCAGCTCGCAGGCCAGAGCCCAGTAGCTAGAGGACTGGCAAAGCGCTATAAAAACCGATTTCGGAACTCTGCTATTCCGATACGCATGGTTTTGTTTCGGTTCGTCCTTTACCGTCCGGCAAATTGCTGCCCGGCCATGGATTCGTGTGTTGAATTATGCATAATAGCAATAAGGTGGCTACAGAAATAACATATTGGAGCACTTCGTAGTAGCTTACTGATTTAACATCTGAGCTATACTAAGAGATGTTTGTGGTAGGCGGTTTGCAAGTAACAGTGTAGCACAGAACAATTTTTACGGTGATTGTTAGCTTTTTTTACGTTGGTTATATCTCCGCGTGACCAGTTTTACCAAAAGTGCACTTTATCTACATCTGAGAGCACAGATGATAGACGAAGTAGTGAATTCAAACATCTAATGCCAGATGCTAAGCGTGATCATAGCCACTCCTGTATGTTTCTTTAGCAGCCACTGCTTTTTTAATGTTCTATACTCTTTTTATTTAAATGCATTCTTGCTGATTTGTATTTCTAATGCTATTATTATTATTATTATTATTATTATTATTATTATTATTATTATTATTATTATTATTATTATTATTATTATTATTATTATTATTATTATTATTATTATTATTATTATTATTATTACGGCTACTAGCATTTTCTTTGGCTTCGTTTCTCATAGGAGATTCATTGCACATAGTACCATTTTGTAGCAGTGAGTTTTATAAATAATAAAACTGGTATATATCGCCATCGATAAAAGTAAGCGTGTATTTCCATAAAGTCCCTGGCAATGGCCGCGATTCCAATATGCGAGCCGTTACATGCCTAAACCTGTGTCCGTGAAAGTCAGTGTCTTGTTGGTTACAAACGAGTAAAGTACTGTACGGGACCAAGCTCTGTGTGGTTTCCAGATGCGGGGAATACTTTCTGAAGCATTGTTTTAACTCCATTATTAACTTAACTAACATTTACATTAATATTACCATCCGTCTCTGCAGCGTAGGTGGTAGCGTGTCTGCCTCATGTTCAAGATGTCCAATGTTCGTATCTGTCAGGGTGAGTTATTTGGATAGGTCTGTTTTTACGGGGTTTCCCTGTACGAGACGAAAGATGAATGTCTGGTAACTGGTCTGGTATGTAAACTGTTACCACTACTTTGCATTAATATTATTAGATTGTCGACAAAAGTTCTTAAGTTTCTTTCCAAATGTTTTATCCAAAATAGTGAGGTAATTTTCCACCCACAAAACATTAGTAGCAGATACAAGTTATTTATTCATGAATATCTATTTTTTCCCCTTCAAAGTTTTTGACCAAAAATTCGCGTAAAAGCAACGTTATGTGAGCAGGGGCGTTTCATGCTGCAAAAGCCAATGTTAGTTCTTCCACAATTCCGGGAGGTTCTGGCGGGTTGCTTCGCTTTAATTGCGCATAACTTGCAGGTAATATTCCTTATTGACCGTTCTACCCTGTGGCAAGAACTCATGATGCAACACGTCCGTGTAGTCGAAGAAATCTATAACCAAAACCTTCACATTCGACCGAATTTGGCGCGCTTTTATCGGTTTTGGCTCGTGTGACAGCATTCATTGGGATGATTGAGATATAGTTTCCACGTTATAACCATAAACTATGATTCGTCAGCAGTTATGATCCTCAGGAGCAAGTTTGTGTCGTCGCGGACAGAGTTTAACAGCTCCTTAGCAACGTTAATACGATAGTGTTATTGGTCGAAATTGAGCAACTTTAGTACGAATTTTGCGGCGACCCGTCTCATGCACAAATCATTGGTCAAAATCGAAAGGCACGAGCCACTTGATATGTTTAGATCATCAGCAACTTCTCTGACGGTTATTTGATGTTTGGCTAATACTATTTTCTTCACTTCTTCACATACACATCAAGATAATACCCCGATACAATTGAGGAGATCAACAAGATTTATACAAAGAGATGACTTCAATTAACATCAACATCTATTGGAAGAGGATAAACATTCGTAGGACCTTTATAAAGAGATGGCATCGTTTAATATTAATATTTATTGGAAGGAGAGCAACATTACTTTACGGAGAAGGAAAAGAAACTCAAACGACACATCAAAAAGTACTCTTAACATCGTCGAAGGTAAACAGGACAATGGAGTAAGAAGAAACAACTAAAAAAATTACCTACAACTGTCAAATAATTATTGAATGACCAATCAACATGGAGTTTCAAGGAAATTTAATGGACTTCAGGATACAAGGTTGAGAAGACTTCACTTTCAGGCGCAAAATATTAGGCTTCAGTCAGTATAATTTATTATTCAGATTAAAACTGTAATTTAATTATGTATTAGAAAATGTACATAGTACTAAGACTGCTGTTAGGTTAGTTAATGTAAGCATAAGTTCTGTCTGCAAAAAGAAACTTTTCGTTAATTAAATGTATATGATTTGAAATTTCTTAAATAATAAAGAGCACAATAAGTCCAGGTTTAGACTATAGACACCTGGACCTAAGCTGGCAGAATAAAATAAATAATAAATAAACAAATAAATAGTTTCCTCTGCTGTTACGAGCTTGGGGTCAGCGACGCGCTTCGTCGTTCACATCTTCTCGATTCTCTGTACTACCGATAAAGTTCCTTTGGTTGAAAGTAGCTTCACCATATGCCACAGTCAACATTCGGAATGCATCCGCGCACTTAATTTTGTTTTTCACACAAAACTTGATACAGATTCTTTATTCCACTTTTTGGAATAGGCTAAAATCGAAGATTAGCCAAAACACGTCCAAGCAAAATAGCTGTCAACAATTAACGGAACATTCAATATGGCCGAACTTGTCAACATAAGTGAGGGACATGAGTACCAACAAAATGCCACAAAACAGTGGAAAATCGAATATATGTAGCCCGCGAAAATTCAAAATTTGCGATACTTTTTGAATAGACCGCATACATAACACGTGCCTCAACGTGACAATACAGCAACATTTACGGCAAAACTTAGGTAGGGGTGAAGGGTTGTAATTATGTGTTCGGGCCATGAAGAGATGTGGTCAATGTCGTTGCCATAAAAACTCTCCCTTCCTTAACGGTCGAAGTTAACTCAGGATCCTAAAGTACCAAATTCGACTATGGTGTTCAGCTTTATTGAATCGTCCTCGGCAACGTTTTGTATGAGTAATTTTATAGGATGATTTTGAAAATCAAAATGGTTGGAAAAATCGTGTAATTGTTTCACTTGCAGCTTGGCGCCCCCTTGCTTTTTGACTGCGCGTGACATAATACATAATCATTTGTACAAATCCTTGGAGAGTCCTGCAGCTTCTCACGTCCGCAGGTTTTGTAGAGGAGTGTACCTTGCTTGCAACCTGCTTCGTGGAACAGCGGGACGGACGTGGGTACAGTCACGTCGTGTGCTAAACCGGAAATCCCACACAGAATGACTCCTGTTGCACTGTTCCGTGAAGAAAAGCCTTTGGCGCACTAAAATTAGAGACATTTAAGGTAATGACATGTATTTGGAATTTACCATTTCAGAGAAATTGGATCGACGACTTTCCTCGTCTGTAGACATGAATAGAAAGGTTATTCAAACAAGGAAAACATACACTTCGCTGAAAAATGGAATGAAAAAAAGTGTGCACTTCTCTCTAGGCAATTTATCAAGGTAAATATCATGCGGGTTTGTGTCGTATTTCAAAACTTTACAAACTACGCATTACAATAACCACTAAATATGCTTTCTCCATACTTCTTAGTACGTTCGATATAGACATAATATAAAGTTGTTTAAAGGTTACAAAATATGCCAAATATTAAGGACATGTAATTACAAATTCTCAATTTGTACTATTATGATTATTCTGTGATTTGATAGGTCGTTTGCTGAATGTGGTATTTTCACTTTAGTTTTAACTTGGCAGCGTTTAAGGTCACAAGTGTGCACGAAATTGCTGTTGTAAACAAAATTAGATACGAATGACATAACAACTGTATTGTCATATATAGTTCTCATGCATTTGTTTTGTGATTAAGGCTCCATTGTGTTCTATTGCATGCCGAATGTGATATTCAGTATCTTGCAATAGCATACCATCGCTAAATGGCTTGATGGAAACTTCTCATTGTATTCGGAAACAAATGTGAAGCATGTGAGACGGTTTAGCCGGTGAAATCTTGCTGAGTTCTCGCCTTTGTTCAGCGCCTCACGATGATGGGTTTTGTGACGGGCAAGGATTAAGGATTGGGAAGAATTAAACTTGGTCGGGGATTTCTGTAGGGTATCTGCGCGTGGATACTCTAAGCTGGATTCAGGGTGTGGGTGCGTCCTAACTGGTGGTGTAGTTCTGACAGAGATACCTCGACTGTTTAACATATCATGCTCGATTTCACCAACAGATGTTAAAACTTAACACGAGTTTAGCAATAGTTAAAACAAAACTTGCATTTCACCAACAAATGTTAGCGTAACACTCGTGTTAAATATCTTGTTAAACTAACACGCCAAATTTCTTATGTTAAGTCCTTAACAATTGTAAATAGTCAAGATGGCGAGCATAAACTCAGCTGTTGATGTCGATTTGCGATATTTAAGACCGTGTAAATGGCATTTGCAATAGAGTACGGCCTATGAGGAGAAATGATTTTGAGGAGCTATCCGAAGAAATATTTTACGGAGGTATAGACTGTGGAAACAAGTTGCTGTGAAGGTTACTGCGGAAGTACAAGAGGGTTAGAACATGCATCGAAAGGAATATGGCGATCTCGCCTTTGCTTCAAGTATTAAAAGCCTTGCGATTTTATAATTCACTGAATTATGTGGATGATACATTATCCACCTCCCGTTCAAGTAACTTGCCCTTCTTCGCTCCTCGTTTTAACTTTACGTAATACTGAGTTAGAACACGCATCGAAAGGAATATGCTGATCTAGTCTTTGCATCAAGTATTAATAACTGCGATTTTATAATTCACTGAATAATGTCGATAACACACTGTCCACCTTCCGTCTTGAAACGTTGAAATCACTCGTCACTTGTACTTCTTCGCACTTCGTTTTAAATTTACGTAATACGGTTCGTGTTTCCAGTAATGACACATGCATTTGAATTAAGTTTGTTTCCAATTTTTTCCCACGTGACATTTCTCTTTTACATTCACCGAATGCGTCCTATTTTCCACGATATCGTTATACTTCGTCACCAATTCAATTAATAATCCTTTCTCCATTTATGAGAAATTTGTTTCACGGCTTTTGTTTATGATTTTGTTTATCCGCCATTTTTTTTTAGCTGTGTGCAGACTGCGGTGCAGACGAAAATGAAAACAAAAGCGCATCGCAGTCATCCACAGCCTTCTATAGCTGTAATATTTACAAGTTTCTTGGCGTTAGCTCGTGTTTGTTAACATTTTCAGAAAACAGGTTGATGAAATGCAAGAAATTGTTAGCGCTGTTACAATTGTTACGTTACATTTGTTAACGTGGATTGTGTATTGTGTTCCGTAATCTCTTGTTGAGCTCGCCACCTGTGATGCCGCTACTCGTGTAGAAGTGTGATACATGCTGCTGTGTCCCGTGTCTGTAGTGTGATGTATCGTAGTTTATTTTTAAGCGTTCGAAGATACACTGTCTCACTCGCGATTCAACTTAATTGTCCGAAATATGTATAGTTTCTTGCGCCAGACGGAGTTCTTGTACTTCGTGTTCCTCGGTGAAATGTGTAGTGTTTAACGCCCGCTTTTACTACATACGGCACCGCAGGCGATGACATTGATGATACATGACATGAAGATGGAGCACCGGTGGAATGAGATGGCGGGGGAAACCGGAGATCCCGGAGAAAACCCGCCCCAGCGCCATGTTGTCCACCACAAATCTCACTTTGCGGTCGCCTGGGATCGAACCCGGGCCGCCTTGGTGAGAGCCAAGTGTACCTCGGTGTGAACAGTGCAGAGTGTAGTGTATGTTATCTCTCACACGCGTATAAATGTAACTGTTGGAAGATTCACTGATGTCTGACGTGCGATCAAATACGTCCAGTTTGTAACCGCAGTATCAGGCAGCGATTAGGAGGCGGCGAATTAATCGAAATCAGATCCTAATTAAAAAAGAAGATAAATTAATAAAAATGCTTCCTAAACTAATATAAAACCTTGTTATAAAATGAAACTAGAATGGATGGAGCAATGATTAAAATAGTGGTTGACTTAAAGAATAAGAAGGGATGAATATAATTTAATATAACATATATACTAGCATCCAGGCAAGAAAGATAAATATTCTTGTAAAAATCCGTACACGTCGGAGAGACAGGAAGGAAAGACCCTTACCTTCTTTGTGCTAGGATAAGTTCAATGTCTGAGAACTGTAGAATATTTCCAGCCAGGAATGTTTTGGGACAAAGGGGCCTTTAAAATGCAGTTAAGCATGAACGCTAAAGGGATTCACTTCGCTGATTTGATAACGATGTATACCGTTACAAACAACTCAGGGTAGGCGTTCCCCAACTCAGGGTGGGCTGAACGTCAATGAGTTAAATGAGTTTTGCAAACCAATGCAAAAATTCGAAATAAATGAGAAACCAATAATAATGTAACATCTGAGAAGGGTGAGCTAGTTAGGTCATGTAATAAAGTTAGAGAGGGGATCAGAATAAGGTTCGAACTGAATCGTGAAGTAAGAAAAACTTATTTAAAAGTGATACTATGACAGGAAGAACGTGTTCATGCGTGTTAAGAAGAGAAGCGAAGATTTATAAGTCTGAAATGTAGGGAAGTTAAGAATAGCGCAACCAGCGTAAGTGGTAGCAGCATTAGAAGTTTATTAGAGCAAAGTAGTCGCCGTATAAAGAAGAAATAGAAACCGCGCGGAAGTAACTTTAAACAAGTAATCCAGGGTTTCAAGTAAAATTGAATTTATGTTAGGAATTTTACTAACAGGTGGTCACCGATCCAAGTCGATAAGCAAACTTAGTAGGAATTAAACCAAATAGTTCTGCAACAAACAAAGTGTTCTTAATACGACTGAGTAGCCAACAACCACCAAAATCAATTTCCTACAACCATACACCTGAGGATAAGAGAACTCATAGCTCCAATTAGAACCCAGTCAATTTAACCCTGGTATGCGGGTTTGCCGCAAGTTCCTTGCTGCGTAGTTTGCAGAGTGTTCTATCGTCTATCAAAGTTCTGCCGTGGTGATTTTCTCTCCCACTCTTGCTACTTTTTTTAAATTTTAAAACTCACGTGATGCATTATTAGTTTGACATTGGTTGATTTTTATTCCCTCTTCTGATAAACGTTCAAATTTCTCAGTTTCGACGTTTTTCGCCTAGATTTCTCTTTTCCCACCAGGGAGATAAATTTTGCGCACTCATGTCTCCTCAACTTCTGGTATAATCCTACGGTCTGTTGTGTGGAGCATGAACCAGATTCTATGAAAGAGCTTTTTCACCGCCAAACTGGCGTCATTAACTGCCTCAAGCAAAATCATACAATAGTTAATTGTTTCCGGTGGATTGCAAGTATGTGCACCTGTCTGAGAAGCTTCAATAACATTTCTGTAGGAAACATTTCTGTATTATTCATATATGTCGAACGTGATCTTTATTTATAACTTAACTGTCTCTGTCGGTTATTATTATTGTTAATTATTTATTGTTATTAATTATTGGTTTTGTCGTATATGGACCGCTTCAATCATTAAATTTAAAACAAAAAATTTTACGTATACCACCTTGCCTTGCATGAACACCATTATTTGAATCACTAGAAATCTACTAAATAATAATTGTATACATTTCTGTTTTGCTTTTGGATAATATATTATTAAATATAGAATCCGTTACAAAACATAAGTCACTTGTAGGTAAACTATTTGCACTACAAATACGCTTTACAAATGACCGAAACAACCACTTGCAAATTCTGTACAATTTCATTTGTAACTATTTGAGGCTGTTTATAGAGTTCAGGTTTTAAACTTTCATTGTTAAATATACTTTTACAAATTATAAACAACGCTTACAGATGATACAGATTGTAAATATTTGAAACAGGCCTCAGAGCTGAGATAAATTCTTTTAAAATGAAAATCAATAGGACCGCAATCCTCACCGCACCCCGCCGTACAACATATCCTCCTCCTCCTCCTCCTCCTCCTCCTCCTCCTCCTCCTCCTCCTCCTCCTCTACTCGGTTTAGGTCGTTGTTAGCCTGTTCCGGCTCCAAAATCTTGTGTCAATCTTTTCTTCGGACGTCCTGTTTCTGTATCCTTGGAGTCTGTAATTATACGCTGCATGGGGTATCCTGTTTGCTAGCATTCCTTCCAAGCGTTTTTTAAATTGATTCTATATTTGTTATTATTTTGTGTTATCCTAATAATACAAATCATATTTCGGTTTTATCGCAATTCGTTGGTTGTTTGATTGGCTCCAACACTCCCTACATGGCAACCTGAGCCTTCTGGGTAACCTCGCTTCACCATGTGATGAACCGGACCCATTTCTCAGGTGGAGGCACCCAGAGGGCGGTGTCCATTACCTCCAACGTTAGGGTTATAGTGAAGATGACGGTGAGGCGAGAGAACCTACAGCCTATACCGAGGACTCCGAACCACGTTGGGCATAGGGAACACTTCACATGTACGAGGCAGAGGTGAAGGTGGATAGGGCCGACTTAAAATCACCACCCCAGAGCCGGGAATCGAAACTCGGAACCCTTCGCATGGGAGCCCCGAACGAAATCACTGCGCTACCCCGGCGCCCATTTATCGCAATTCGTTGTACATTTAATCTTTGCATTACATTATGAGCCTTCTGCTTTCTTTGAACTGAAACGTTATACTTCTATAACCTACATAAAGATCTAATTGCAGGAAATATGCATTTAAAAGAAAATTATATGGAAGGCCCAACGAAATTACACAAGCTCCAGAAAGGATAACGCTAGAACTACTACCTAAAAGACCTATAAAACAATATGAAGTGCCATTTAGTTGCTTTATTATCTAGTGCAAAATAAATCATGGCAATCACAATACACGAAATCATCTGACATCTCGCTACAAAAAAGTCGATCTCGTTTTTAACGTCATTTCTCTTATCTCAGAATCTCGCTAAATTGTATACGTGAATAAATCTCATTCTAAGCATGATTTGTCTTAGTTTTAGGAATCCGTATAATATTGTCGATATTTTAAAAATTCGAGTTTAAAATTGTTTAAAAAATAACACCGCAGGGGCTAAAAATAGTTTTTTGTTTCTAGGATTGCGAAATAAACGACACTTTTAAAACTTTTATTATCTAATATAGGTAATTGTGAAAATCATAGGTATTTTGATTTTAGTTCGGCAAGACCTTAAGTCCAAAATAGCAGCAGTTCTAACCCTATCGTAAGTGAATGCCACTTTTCAGACAAATGCAAAACTAAATCATATAACGTCTCATTATTTGCCTTCATTGTTCTTCAGCATTGTAAAACTAAGTATTTTGTATGCATCATTGTGTTATGGTTGTGTTTAAACTGACATGATGCATGTATAAATTAGATTAAAAGTCGGAATATACATTTGGCATTTATGGTTAGAGGCATCTCTGAACTGCAAATGAGTGCTAATTGAATTTCACATCCAAAAAACTTCGTCTTATTAATTAGTTAATACAAACACAAATTCTTCTCTGCCGCGTTCCTAGTAGATATGGCAAACATATTCTATTCAAACCTGTCAAATAATAGCAATATGTTGGTATAATAAAATATTTTAGTCATCAAACAAACGTTTTGTTTCCCCATCCCTCAAAGCGATTTGGATAGTTCTGAGGGGTGCCCTGAGTGCCCGCCTTGGTAGCGTCGTGGCAGCATGTCTGCCTCACGTTCAAGAGGTCCCGAGTTCGAATCTCGGTCAGGGTGGGTTACCTAGATAAGGTTTTTTCCGAGATTTTCCCTTATCCTGAAAGATGAATGTCGGGTAACTCTAAGCTCCATGGACCCCGGGCTCATTTGAGCATCATTTCACCCCTTCCATTCATCGTCCGATATAACAACAACAACAACAACAACACTCTTTGAGTGCATCGAGCGTTTCCCCTTCGGTTGCCTTCTTTACTATCCTGGCTCACTCAAACCAGCAGTGTGTATTACTTTAGAGCTAAGAGTATTCCCAGTGTAAGAAAGCATTCTTTCTTTAAGGACTGAAAATGGATTATTTTTATATTCAACAGAATGAAAAGACAGCATATTTGTTATGCATTTTAACACCAGACGTCACTTCGATATGAAGTCTGCCGAGACATGTGGAACAAGTATCATATTTTCAAGTTTTGCTTACTTATAAATTGAAATAAATTGCTGAATTAACTTATCTGTTAACGTTTAGCTGGAATCAGTAGAAAGGAACTATATAAAGACAAACAGTGTAAAACAGTGGGCTACAGAAGACGATTTCCACATAAACAAGAACAAAACTGTTTAAATGGTATATAGGAGAGGTGGCAAAATAGCGAGAACGGATAATCCGGAAATAGGAAACGAAAAACTGAAGTCAACAAGTTTAAATACCTGGGCATTATAATTCAAAGAATCGCTTCATCGTAAAACACCCACATGCTGCAGCCATCAGAGCAGTGTGCAACATAAAGAATATAACATTGCTGAAACTAGGAACAGCGCTGAGACTGTTTGAAACGACAATAGCACCGATCGGGATTGAACTCATATGGGAGATCAGTGACATGGAAAAATTAGAGAATGTAAAAGCGAGATACATATAAAGGACCATTGGGGCAAGCAAGATTGGTGTCTGTGGTTCCTAGAATGGTATAAAGATAGGGACGTCACTATCAAGCACAGAACCATACAAAGAGGTAATAATAAGCAAGAAACAGAAAGAAGTGGAATGGATGCGCAATTCTTCGGACGGACCCCTAAAGGGCGGGCGACAACCAAACGCAAAGGCTCGCGATCCATTGTTTGCATCATAAAAACAATAGATACCATCAAGTAAACGATCAATACGTGTGCAAAATATGTAAACAAAAGTGCGAGCAAGACCACTTAAAAGGACACAAACGCTTAATGAATTTATAAAAGAATGAAATCACTACACGGAACCCCATAGAACTGTAGCAGCAATAAAAGCAATGTATGCAATAGCAAACCTGGGAAAACTGTCAATAAAGACAGCTATGAGAATCTCCAAGTCAAAGATAAGGCCACACATATGATCACATATGCTTTCCAAATAATGTGGTAGAAATATTGAACAAGTGAAAGCTAGGTACCTCAAACTAATCCTTGTACACCCGAAAAACACACCTTCATGATTAACATATGAGTTAAGCGGAGAACTTTTCTTTTTAGAGAAAATCAGAATTGATCACTCTTACACAGTCAACTCCCAACATGTAATTGAAGAAATTACAAAAGAAAAAAGAAAGAATATGGCAAGATTTGTATGCGACAGATGCAATGTTATATAAAGATTGGACACAAGCAAATAAAGAATTGCGACATCTGGCTACGAGGCTGGCAACGCATGGATTCCACCTCAAGATTTGTAAGAATACTAAGTACCACGAACCAGGCAAGAACTCGTGTGTAGCCTATGTGATCTGAGATGTGATATTATATTCGCAAGAATAGAACAGAATCCATAAAGCATTATAGTACACTGTGAAGAAATGTAGACAGACACATTTGTGTGCAATTCCTCTTTAATAAAAGAATGAAATCAGAGTTCTCAATACTCATTCAGGTACAGCTTTGTGGTTTATTTAGCTGTTGTAATGATTGAGCAGTGTTTAGTAGCTCTGTTCAACTTTGCATCAATTCAGTTGCTCGGTAACTCATCTATATATTCGATTCCGAAAGAGAATTGAGCTTAAAATTAATACCTCTGCCAGACAGTTTACACTGTCATCAGTAAAAAATTAAAATTTCCTGGAATTTCAAGGTTTATTTGTAATACATACATGTAATATACGAAAATCTAATTTGGAAGATAGCTATACTGAACTGCAGAGATATTTCCGCCTGCTGTTACTCTAGTATAAAATAAATAATTTGATTAATTCGGGAATTATTAACAATTATGTAAACAATTATATCAATAGCAATATCTATGATTTTATAATATTTGTAGGAACGTATCACATATATAAATGAATCTTAAAACTTTGTAAACCTCGAAAATTATAACCAAGAAAATACACAGGCGTAGTTTCTCCGGATTGTCTGCTAGGTTTCGGGCAACTAACGGTACAGCTTCCGTTGTTGCTACCTTAGCTTCGGCCATAAGTGTTATTGGCCTTCCCTTTTGTTTAGCCAAAGAAAGGAATTTATCGTTTCTGGGGAGTTTAGAAGAGGGCAGTTTGGAGCAGAATCGAGGCAGTCTGGCGAAGTCTACGTTACAAAGAGGAGTTAAGCCGTAGCAGCATCAAGCTACGTAAAGCGCGAGGTTCATCCGACGTTATATAGACTTCTCAGATTAAGATAAATATTTTAGAACTTCGAGTATATATAGTCAACAGTCCATTCCGCGAGTGCCGCCTAAATCACTAGAACCTGCAGACCTCCGAGTAACTCGACGCCGACACAAAATTGTTAGAAGATTTTCGTTCTCAAGAACCCTGAGAGAAACCCAAATTCCCAGTCCAGCCAAATCACCTACTCCATAGTTCAGTAGTGATATAAATACTCGTCGAAGTGGACCATGAGATCATTGCGCCACCTCAGCCACAACAGCGACGAGTAAAACGAATTCAACAGATCGTCGCTTCGAAGCCCGATGGAGTGAGGGACCTTCGAGATAACGCGGCAGATCTGAAGAAACATTTCCAATTATATTTTCTTTACTAAAATGATGCCTAATACGTTAACATTTCAACTGATGCAAGCTATGAGTCTTGGAACTGGTGGGGCCAGTCACTAACCAAGGGGTTTCCGGGTACACATACGTTATTCCTCCACTACGATTTCCCGACCCCTTTTTTCCTCTAATGACCAGGGAGTTACTGAGCTGTTCCAGAAAGGGTGCCCAGCGCCTCCGTGGAGCTTTCCATAGGGCAAGACTTAGAGACTAACAAGCCCCCCCCCCCCCATCTAGTCCTATGGACTCAAGACGGGATGGAAGTGGATACGCCACTTACGCGCGCCAACCCCAAAGGGGAAGGCTACAGATTAACCTCGGGAGGGCCGCCTGGTGATCTAGCACACCTACTAGCTATGCAGGCTAGTACGCGGGAATATATGGCTTACCTCAACCTCGTCCGAAGACGTACCCGATCTCCCAAGGGTATCGGGAACCACTGCCCCCTCGAGTCCAACCCAATTAAAACCTCATCATTTGTGTGCATTAAAAATAAATAAGTGCTTTTTCTCATGGTTATAAGAGCCCAAAGGTCTTGTCATAAACTACAAAACCTTGAATTGTGTTTAATGAGAAATTCTTGACGGAACTTTTGGAAATTCTGACCAAAGAAAGTAGCTTTACAGTTTTTGTTACGTTACTGACGTTTGAACAATGGCTTGCACGCTTTATTGCAGTAAACAGTTTAGGTATTAATGAATGTGGGCAGTATTGGTAGGCTACAAAGCCGTGATGTCATGACTTGACCACTCCTTGTACAGCTTCATTACCTGATGGTATGCTGACATTGCTACACGACATTTCATTCAGAGACTATAACGTGCCAATATTTACCTTCCTGGGCGGTCGTTGTACCCGCGTATTATCACAAGGGAAGTAAAACCGTTTTTGCCTGAACATGAGGAGCGAACTTAAGGACTTTTATCCTTCATGTTCGTACATCCATTGCAATTCAACAGAAGTTCATCTGTCATCAACAAAATATGCAAATAAAAATCCTATGATTAGAGATGACTGCAAATACGACTAACCTGAAGTGCTTATAAGAGTTCTGTTTCATTTTTCCCCACCCATATATTACTTTACAACATAAAATTGGCTCAAAATGTAAACATTATACTAGATATGAAATCCAAGATTTTTTAAAACAGTAACTTATTTCCCTTTCTTTTGAAAACTTCAGCTGGAGCTTGTACATTCTTAGAGTGTTTGCGATGTTCTTGATCCTCCGTTCTTCAAGGCAGAGAGAGTGGTAGCGTGAAAAACTGACACCGTATTGACATGACTTTCTGTACTCTTTAATAAACTATTCTAAAATCGCTTCTATCAGCTTCATGTTAATCGAGATAAACATATGTAGACATGCCTTTAATTACACATTTCCTTCTAAATTTAATGGGAATGGCCGAATACAGTAGGCTTAAGTGAAGTCAAATGCTTTCAAAACTGGTCGTTATATGATGGCAAGGACACTAACAAAACGAATAAATACTTCCTATTTCAGAAAACTTAAAATATTTGAAAATTCAGACCAATAACAAGAAATATCTCAAACAGTTATCTCCAGAAGAAAAAAAAATATTCGAAATAAATTTTGTGTTTTAATGAGATCTACATTTTTTGTACAATAAGATAAAGCTCAGGATGTAAAACAAATGTACAAAAATAAATAAATATATTTAAAAAAAATAGAAGGGCAGCTGCAATAACGGCTTTTGTGCTAAAGGAGTAAATGTTTTCTCATAAGAGTATAAACTGCGGATTGCATAGATAAGAATAAAATAGGGGCAGCTGATTCACCTGGTATATATGAATTGACGTTTGTTAGTCTCGCAAAAACTCGGGAACAGCTGAACCGATTTGCCTAATTTTGGTTTTGAAATATTTGTGTAAGTCTAAGGAAGATTTAAAAGTTGAGAAAAAGAATCTGAAGTGATATTGGACTGGGTTATTAACTAAATGTAAAAGTACATACGCAGACTTTTACGGAAGACATACACCTTTTATTTTCAACAAAGATAATTACAAAGTACAAAGATTTTCCATTTCTTGCCAAAGTCTTCAAAGATGTTTTACTTACCATATTTTATTAAATAATGTTTATTGTTTTGTTATCAGGACTGAATTTTTTTATGTAGCATAATACACCTTTCGAAGATTACACATTATGTACGAGGGCTGTTCAATAAAGAACGATCACTTTTTTTTTGACAACGTACCTTTACTCATCCTCATAATTTTGATGGTTCTTCTCAAAATAGTCTCCCCTGAATGCGATGCACTTTTCTCAGCGTGTCTGCCAGTCTTCAAAGACATGCTGGAAAGCATTTTTGAGAGACCCTTCAAAATCGCCACCGCAGCCTTCGCCACTGCTTCTGATGGTGGATAATGTCTCCCACGAAGGCGTTTCTTCAAGTTAGGGAATAGAAAAAAGTCACATGGTGCTAAATCTGGACTATAAGGAGGGTAAGGGATGCACTTCACGTTGATTTTTGAAAGATATTCAGCAACAACATTGGCAATATGTGGCTGCGCATTATCGTGGCAGCTTCCAGCCTGCTTCACGGAAATATGGTCTTTTGCGCCTGATATGGGCTTGCAATGTTTTCAGGACATCCCTGCAGTATTGTCCAGTTACTGATGTGTATGCAGGTACAACATGCTGATAATCCATTCCATGAATAACAAAGAATGAGATGACCATAACTTTCCCAGCAGAAGCAACCAATTTTGCTTTTGGGGGAGTTGGTGATGAAGCAGATTTTCACACTGAGCTTTGCTGTTTGCTCTCAGGATCAAAATGATGTAACCAAGTTTCATCAGCAGTGATTACTTTGAAGGAAACTCCGGATCTTCCTTTAACATCAACTTTAATTGCATGCAGACCTGCTTGCGAGTGTCCTTTTATTCGGGAATCAACAGTCTTGGAACCCATCGCGCACAAACACGTCTCATGTGTAATGTTTCTGTCACCAACGTGAGGGTGGCACCCAAAGAAATGTTCCGTATTTCAGAAAGTGATCTTAAGGTAGTTCATCGATCCTCTCTCACAATGGCAGCAGCAATGTTGATGTTTTCTTCCGTAAGAGCAGTCACTGGAGCACCGGGTCCACCTTCTTTGAAATTGTCTCCCCTCTTTAAACATTTTAAACTACCTTCGAGCTGTGCTGTAGGGAAGAACAGACTCCATAGGCCTTCTGTAACATTGTATAGGCCTCAACTGAAAATTTGTTGAGACCAAAGCAGAATTTCAAACCGCATATTGTTCCTCGCGTGTTACCTCCATTGCAGCGGTAGGCGATACTGAACTTGTCTGCACTTGCCTGGTTCTCACAGGCGGAAACCAGGAGTACCAACAGAGAAACTACTACGGCGTGTTTGTTTCACATTAAGCTAACAGAATATAATAAGTTTGAATTTTAGGTCGAAAAATTGTGGCCGTAAAAAAATTATGATAATTCTTTATTGAACAGCCCTCGTAGCACTATAAATATTTGACCACAGACAATTTTTGTTGTCAAATATTGGTGAATCCTTGAATACCTTCGTTATAACTTACGTTTGTGAGTTCGTGAATATGAATTGAATTGACACAAAATTAATTGAATTCCATTGTAACTTTAAGAAGTTCCTGAAAAGTATTTTTTTTTTCTATGCCATTGAGAAGACGACCTGTGACGATGTTGATACAGCCGATATGGAGATGTGAAGAAATACCTCTAGTTAAGTAAAATATGCAAGTTATTCGGTTAAGTGAAGAAAAAGTTGAAAAGTTGAAAAGACGCGCGATTGTAAAAATGGCGTAATAGCTCAAGAAGAAACGGTACGAGCGAGGGTTTTGTACAAGTGGCGGAGATGGCCGGAATGCACGGATACAGCTTCCGGTCACTATTTGGAAGGTGGCGATGCTAATTGTGTATACGAGACTTCCGCTGGCAAACCTTTCCTTGCATTATAATGAAACCCTATAGCGCTAAGTTATAACTGGACCAAATTGGAAAATACATTACCCGTGGCCTGATTCTCTCTTGTTAGTGGTACCGAAACAGACCATTCACGCAAGCAGTATCCCAAGTGATTTATAAACTCTATACAAATAGGCTCTAAATTGATATTTGTAATACAGAGGATTGTCATTGAACTCTCATTGAATATCGTCCTGAATTACTGGTTTCATTTTGGTGCATTTTAGTAATTTATTGAACTACGAGGGCTGTTCAATAAAGAATGAGCACATTTTTTTTTTTTTTCAACGTACCTTTCCTCAACCTCATAATTTTAATGGTTCTTCTCAAAATAGTCTCCCCTGAATGCGATGCACTTGTCCCAGCGTTTCTGCCAGTCTTCAAAGACATGCTGTAAACCACTTTTTGAAAAATCCTTCAAAATCGCCTCCGCAGCCTTCACCGCTGCTTCTGATGATAGATAATGCCTCCCACGAAGGCGTTTCTTCAAGTTAGGGAATAGGAAAAAGGCACATGGGGCTAAATCCGGACTACATGGAGGGTGAGGGATGCACTTCACGTTCATTTTTACAAGATATTCAGCAACAAGACTGGTAATATGCGGCCGTGCATTCTCATGTTGCATCATCCGGCCTGCTTCACGGAAACGTGGTCTTTTGCGCCAGATATGGACTTGCAGTGTTTTCAGGACATCCCTGTAGTACTGTCCAGTTACTGATGTGTGTGCATATACAACATGCTGATAAACCATTCCATGAATATCAAAGAATGAGATGACCATAACTTTCCCAGCAGAAGCAACCACTTTGGCTTTTTTGGGGGGTTGGTGATGAAGGAGATTTCCACACTGAGCTTTGCTGTTTGCTCTCAGGATCAAAATTATGTAGCCAAGTTTCATCAGCAGTGATTACGTTTGAAGAAACTCCGGATCTTCCTCTAACATCAACTTTAACTGCATGTTAACTCCATTGCAGCGGTAGGCGATACTGAACTTACCTGGTTCTCACAGGCGGGGAGCAGGAGTACCAACAGTGAAACTACTACGGCGTGTTTATTTCACTTTAAGCTAACAGAATATAATAAGATTGAGTTTTAGTCGAAAATTTATGACCGTAAAAAAATTATGATCATTCTTTATTGAACAGCCCTCGTACATACAGTTGGTGTTACAGCTTCAATTTGTAAACTATAGGTGTTGTTGAGGGGAATGAAAAGGGCAAATAAATTGAATCTGATATTTTCTATATTTGGAGAAAATATATTTATTACTCAGAACATTGTTGCAGAGCCATAACATTTAAGTGGAATGTATACCTTTCTAAATCTGGTTTGCCACACCCCTTTTAATGGAATTCTTAACATTTATTGAGTACCTTAGTAACCTTGAAGGCACATTTAATTAGTCTCTTTGGCTTCAAGCTGGTTTGTAAGGGGAAAACACAGTGTAGAAGAAATTTGCCCAACAGGTCACCTTGTAATTACATTTTCCGATGTATTTATATAATATTAATAAAGTTACCGCTTTGAAACTTTTTGACTAACGCTTTAACCTAATATATTCTTATTTTACCGAAAACGAAACGAGTTAATCAAAGGCATCAATAAATAAGATAAATAAGATCTTGAAGAAGAGTGAGGAGAGAAAGCCATGTGGATAAAACAAATTTTTAATAACATGGAAGCTAAAAGGGAGAAACTTCCCATGCTTTGAGCGAAAATTATGGTATTAATAGGATATACTAAGTTTTAAAATACTCTTAATTTTCTCTTAAAACTAAAAACATTATAGAAGAAAGCACTCCCGTGATGTGACAATCTGCCTCACATTTAGAAGGTCCCAAGTTCGAAACTCGGTTTGGTTCGGTTACCTGGATAAGCGTTTCTTTCCAGTGACTTATCCTGAAAAGGCGAATGACCAGTAGCTTTGGACTCTATTGACTCCGGACTCATTTATGCAACATTGCACGCATGCTCGCCTCGGTAGCGTGGATAGCCTGTCTGCCTCACGTTAAAGAGGTCCCGAGTTCGAATCTCGGTCAGGCTGAGTTTTCTGGATAAGGTTTTTTTCCCCCGGATTTTCTTCATCCTGAATAACAAATGTAGGTAACTCTAAGCTTTATGGACCCTGAGCTCATTTAAGCATCATTTCTTTCATCGTCCAATATGACTTAACGTTGGAGGACATAAATTTAAAAAGCATGCACGCATTTCGTTCATTCAAGTCGTATGTAGCCTATTCGGTTAAATGATAACTAAAAGTCAAAACAAACAGAAGGGGGGAAAAGTTGGCATAAGAAATGAAGCTACGCAAATTATTAAACTTTACTTCCTTTTGTTCATGGAAAAGAACGTCTTACTCTTTCTCACGTATTTTCTAGAAAGAAAAAGAAACAGGAACATTGAGGGTCAATATTTGCACTTGTCCAAAATATATGAAAATTCAAACCAATAATAAAGAATCCCTCGGAAATGGTTAACTCCACAAAAAAATTTATTTTACATACGTAGTGTGCTTTAACGAGATATGATTTTTCATGCAGTAAGATTTTGTCTCACTTAGGGTTTGCCTATTTATACGAAAGTAATCAGAATAAAAAGTGCTTCAGAGGTTACTTCCAGTAAATTCAAGAACTTTATTTATTATGAAAATATCATATACATATGGTGGGTATCTTAATTAAAATAAATAGAGATGTTTTTAAGAGAATGAACGTATAATCACTATAAAGAGCAGTGGGATTGGAGATTTTTTAAAATCTTCGTGTCCTACTCTTGAAAGGTCCTAAACTTAAATACTAGTATCTGTCAACTTGAAAAATTCAATGCCATGGTCGGGATTTGAACCACGGATCTCCTGGTTTCCGTCCAGTCGCTCTTATCCATTGAGTTACCATGGCCAACGTGTCGTCCTGACATTAAATTCTCCAATTGACTCATATATTTTACCGGTAAACCATTAGGGGCTCTCGCATCCGAGATACGCCATTTGTGGCGACTTAATATTAAGTACTTAAATCCCAGGCTTCATCATTAAGCTCTTGCCATTTGAGTTAATCGGTGTAAATTAACCATTTCTTCACACTAGCCGTATATAGGCTAAGGTTGTGGATAAAGGGAATCAACTTGAAAAATTCAAAGCCATGGCCGGAATTTGAACCACGGATCTCCTGGTTTCCGTCCAGTTGCTCTTACCCATTGGCACCAATGCCAACGTGCCGTATATACGGCTAGTGTGAAGAAATTATTAATTTCCATAAATTAACTTAAATAATCAGAGTTTAATGATGACGCCTGGGATTCAAGTACTTACGATAGTAAGTCACTACAAACGGTGTATCTCGGATGCAAGAGCCCCTAGTGATTTACCGGCGGAAAAAAATATATATGAGTCAGTTGGAGAATTTAATGTCAGGACGGTACGTTGGCCATGGTAGCTCAATGGGTAAGAGCGACTGGACGGAAACCAGGAGATCCGTGATTCAAAGCCCGATCATAGCATTGAATTTTTCAAGTTGACTCCACCTATCCAAAACCTTAGCCTATATACGGCTAGTGCGAAGAAATGATTCATTTTCATCAATCAATTAGTATCTGTATTTAACCAACGTACAGGGGGTGTCTCTTGTCTCTTTCTCACCTGCTTATTAGTTCCTTTAGTTGTCTAACATTAAAGATTTTTCTGTAAATACATACAAAAGTTGTTTTGGTAATGAAGCCACTAGAAAAGTTGATATCGTTCTACACTTCAGCAACAATTTCGCAGCAGCATAGGAAAAGCAGCCTTCATTCTACTCTGCTACGGACCTGACCTTACGCATCAAGTGTTGACTCAGCCGTAGTGTCGCCAAGCCTCCCACTGATCTTTATGTGAATATTTGCCTAGTAATTAAACAATATGTACCTATTTATTGGAATATATAGAAACGACATTCAAATATTTATATTCCTAGTCGATTTTGGTTTGTGGTGAGCACATTCGAAGAAACATAGAATCGCTCGTCAGATGTTGTAGGTGGCAACCGAAGTAGATTCAACCTGAAAGGAAACCTGCACAATCTGAATATTTAAGAAACCGATCAGGAGAGAGTTATTTTACATAAATAGTATATTTTGATAAGATCACAGTTAACTTTGTTTAGTTACCATGTTGGGTAAAATTACAGATGCTGACCGGGTGAGCCAGGAGCAGCTCGTATCATAGACCCCGTAGCACCGTAGCTTACACCAGAGACAAGTAATGTGAATGTAATCATTTGCACGGCTTGTGTGCGTTTCCAATAAATTAATCAAATTCTAGAGATAAAGTGAATTGAACTTCAGGAACATCTGTGTCGTTTAGTAATAGTTAAATATTTCAATTCCCTATAAAATCTCAAGATCTGGTTTTTAAAAATATTTTGAATAAAGTTTGTTTTAAACGCTATTAAAATATCTAAGGTTTATAACATGGTTTCATGCTGTCGAGAGGGGCCCTGCTTCCCATGAAAATAAAATAAAATGTCAATATTTATGTTTGTTGATACTTTTAAAGGTTATGGTCAGTATTCTATAAGTTTTGTTCACTCTGTATATAGTTTAAAATGTGGAATATTCCATCACAGCTGTGCTTCCTTTTCGTAAGCAGCAAATAAACACTTGACTGCGTAATACATTGGCTTAACTACCCTAGATATAAGCAGCAAGAACAGTGAGACAAACTGCAACACGTGACGTTTAATAAACTCTGTTGGTGTATTGGCCATTTACATAGTAAATGTGAAAAAATTAAAGCTTCTTCAGTTCTTGCGACCAAGTGCTATTTTTTATCTCCTAGACCTTTAAAACTATAATTGCATCATATTCGACTCCTTGACGTAGAACCTGTAGAATGTTCTGTAGCTGATCTCAAGATTACTGGCGTGGGACACAACTACAGGAGGTAAATGGCGACTCTTTTGTTTTATTGCCTTGTTTCATAACTTGTGAAGAAGATATGAATTATTTAACTCGCATTTGCTCATCAAGAGTTAGTAGTTGCTTCTGACATGCAGTAGCATTCAGACCGAATGGGTTTGAAATAACATTGTCCTATCCTTAAAGATAATAGCTAATAAACCCTCTTTTAGGTGCGTGCGTGTTTAAATTTCCCACAAAATCCTAACTAAAAGTCTTATGCGTTACATTCACATTCTTTGTCTAGCCATCTAAATATTCTTAGTAAAGTTTAAAACACTTAAATACCAAGTTTGGTATATAACCAAGATTTGATTTTTGAATTATGCTCTTCATATTGTGTCTTTGTGGGTTCGTAAAATTAAAAGACAAGTTTGCAGATATTCAAAATGCTGTTTATTTCCGTAGAAAGACACTTTTGTACGCCCTTTTGTAGCAAGGTGGCGTAACACATACCAACAAGTCTCTCGTGGCTTCTGCACACCTAAATAAAAGAATTCTCTTTCAAATCAGTACACCTTTATCAGTTCTCAACTCGCAACTCGATACAGTTCAAATGTCTACACACACAACAGACGGCTCACTAGCGACTCTGTTCCTCTTAGCAGCTCCCTGCTGACACTGGCTGTCTCCACTCCACTCCACTCCACTCCACTCCACTCCACTAGATGCTGGCTGGCTGTATACAGCCAGAAGGTTTTTGCTGCGTGCCCACCCGTTAAGGGTTTTACCGCAGGTAAGGTTAAATTTGGAATTTGTAGGATGAAGGTGGTGTAGGTTTTGAGGTTGGGATTAAATTTACTGTTACAGAATGTACCTTCGGGTTGAAGGGGGGGGGATGCAGTACTTTGCACCCAATTTTTATTTTATTAATTTTTAGCTGGGGAAAAATTTAGATGCCAAACAGCTTATGAGAATTATGAGGAGCTCAGCTTTAGCTGCTGATAGGATTAGCTCCTAGGTTATCTGGGGTGCCCGCATGCCATACGGGGGACCCGGTGCAGCCTAGATCGGCATCTAGTGGGGTCATAATCTCCCAACTGGCTGCCTCTCGCTCGCTCGTGCTGGCTGGCTGCACACAGCCAGAAGGTTTTTGCTGCGTGCCCACCCATTAAGGGTTTTACCGCAGGTAGGATGTGTATTGAATTATGTAGGATGAAGGTGATGTAGGTTTTTTGATTGGGAGTTAATTTTGAGGTTACCAAGGTACCTTCGGGTTGAAGGGGAGGATCCAGTACTTAGCACCCAATTTTTTGTGTTTTAAATTTTAGTTGGGGAGAAATTTAGATGCCAAACAGCTTGGAAGAATTATGAGGAGCTCAGCTTTAGCTGCTGATAGGGTTAGCTCCTGAGTTATCTAGGGTGCCCGCATGCCATACGGGGGACCCGATGCAGTCTAGATCGGCGTCTAGTGGGGTCATAATTTCCCAATTATACTGGCTGTCTAGTCCAGTCCAGTCGCTTTTTATACACGAGCGGCTGTTTCTCGAAGGTTCCCGAAGCTTCACGAAAACTCACGAATCTTCATGGACTTTGGTGTTGGAGCGAGAACGTCTAGACTACCTCTTCTCTTTCTCCCTCTGTTGCTCTCTCACACTCGGCAAGTGCTCAGCGCTTGTCGATCCGCGGGCGTGGTTTCGACGCTATCTGTCCTTTTCACTCATGGCTTTCTCTCTCGGTGCTCGTCTACGCAGTAGCGAAACAATGCCTCGCGACAATATACTTACACACAGATGGTATTTTTTATTCTAAAAGTGGTTTTATTATTCAAGGAACTTCAAAACATGTTTTAAATGAAATCTCGGTATCGAAATTTTGGGTGGAATACAATGCTTCGTATGCCCTTGCCACAAGTGTTTGTTCCAAATAAAAAACCATGGGTATGACCTAGATGAAAATGTGTAAATGGATCCCCTTTCCACGCAAAAAGTTGAAAATGTTCTATATTACTACTTGTCAATAGGCAGAGTAAAAATGTAAGTAGTATGTGAACTAATAACACTTATCAAGTTTAGCCAACGTGTGTGCAGTTCCCAGTCAAAGGGACCTCAAAGAACCTGACCTTTCCGCCCACTAATGACCGTCATAAATCTATCTCCACACTTCAGAAATGGAACACTGACGTTGGGGACCAATGGCAACCCCGATTTTCTGAAAATGACAGTTGCATGTGTACTCCGCGTGGAGTCTCAGTTGCCAAAGTTCCAACTTCCAGTTGTTCTGTTTCATTAGGTGCAAGACGGTGATGTTAAAATGTTGCAACCTTGTAGAGGGGACCGTCAGGAGGAGGGTCCATGTTGTAAAACGATTATGAGGGTTCCTCAAAGAAAGCGGCCGCCGTGCACTTGCGTTGAGTAGACAGACTTTAACAATACCAGAAAGCTAATCTTATGCGAAGATCTATTGATGAATCAAGTACTAACTGACCACTAGAATAAACTGGCCGGGACTTAACGTATGCAAGGAGAAATGAACTTATGATCTGCTTACAAAGTGAACTTGTTTACTACCATGTACCCATGCTGCCAAATCAAATACTAGTATGTTTTTTACCTCCCTTTCTCAGCAATGCTGGTGTTAGGAGTAGCTCGGGTTCCCTCAGAGCCAGGGAGCCGAAGCGTTTGACCTGAGATACCAGGGTTAAAGGTTCGAACTAACGCCTGGGATGATGAGATGAATCATAGAGCAATTGGTGGAATGATGGTGGGGGAAACCGGAGGACCCGGAGGAAAACCACTCCAGCGCCATGTTGTCCACCACAAATCCCACTTTTGCGGTCGCCCTGGGTCGAACCCGGGCCGCCTAGGCGAGAGCCAAGTGGTCTAACCACTGAGTCATGGCGTAGCCTAAATACTGTATGCAATTACTGTAATAGATATCGCCGCATTACACATATACCTGACAACACTGTATTTTGTATACGATATTATCGGGCGTGAACACCAAGGGGGATTTTGGAAAATGTTCACCTAGCACATTTCCTTTTGCCCTCTTTCTTCTGTTGGCCAGACCGGGAATATGCTAGTTAGAAACACGTTTGCTAGATGTTTATTCTTAATAATGGTAATAGTAATGTTTTACAGCATACTAACAGCATTATTGTTTATTAAAGTTGACAAATATATCGAAATATATGTGGAGGGAATAATTCTTTAGTGTATAATCTTCGTTTCCTTGCCCCTTCAAAAGAAACGTTTTCTCACCTAGCCCTCCTTTTATAAGGTCTAAGGTCGAGTCACTCATCATGTCACAGCTACTTGGTTCAGGAATCAGAGTAGAATGTATTGAAGCACTTATTTCTGACATCTCTTTCGTTTCATACTGAGTATCAACATATCTCATTGGTTCATCATCATTCTTGGGATTGGTTTCAAGCCTGAGTTGAGTTTAATAAGTATGAAAACACCTAGTATTGTAGATCATCCTTAGCGGTGAGTTCTCCGCGGCCTCCGTGTGCAGATGATGGTTGGAGTCGCTGCTTCCCTAATCTCACAGTCGTCTATTGAAGGATACAGATATAGCTAATGGAGTTTGGTCATGTTGGAATGGCAAATGGATGATGTGAAAGACCTCGGACTTGGGGGATCGTTCTCCGTCGAAACCTCAGAGGTCCCTATCGTCAAGTAACGAACCTTCGGTAGGAAAAGAACAAAACTCTTCTTTAGACTAATGGCTATTCTCCATTTTTCACTCCAACTAATGGCCCTTAGTTGTCTCTGTAGTAGAGAGAAGTAGGAAAGGAGATTCTTACTTGTGCCATTATGGCGTAAATCTCCTGGGAGCCGCTGGTAAGTTTGACATATACTACACGGAGAAGGGAAGAAGTGACAGTATACTGCCCTCTGGGACTCCTGGTGCTATTGATCTTCCCTTCCAGTCTTCCACAACGTGCGATCCCTAAGGAAACTGTCTAACGTGTAAGATGGGGGAGAAAAACGTTTGCTAGTTTCTACAGTAGAACTCAGAAATGTTTTTTTTTTTTTTTTTGGAGCAAGCTTTCTCCACGTCCTCCAACACCGCAAAATTGTCTGGAAATTCGGGGGCTATCAATAGCAATAGTCGCATAGTCATGGAGTATCCATAACGAGAACATGTGATTCGGAATGAGGTGCTTTCCCCCAAGATATTTAAATACATATAAGAGCAACCGCACAGAAACCTTTTAGACATTTGAGAAGATAGCGATAGAGCGAGGCTTGTTTGAAACGTTGGCACTTGGCCGTTTCCAAAACGCATACTACTTCTGCCTCTTTACAACAGGTGGGGAAATTGGCGGAGATCCAGATATGTAATGCGAGTCGGTGTCAAGTGGATTGCGTCCTTTGCAGAAGGTATTAAAGAAATGGTCACCTTGACTTCACCATGTTTTTGATAGGGTTGAACTTCTGGATCTCATAACACACTCGTTCACCATGGAAAATGGTGATTTGAACAGTGTCTGGTCATTGTTCCTCATAGTTACAGTTCATAGGTTCCAATTGTTTCTTCAGGTGCTGTGGAAACAACTTGCCTTTTCTCTTGGGTCTTCGAACGCGAGTCTCTCGAGCACCAATTAGGGGTTGCTGAATTGTGTTTCATCCTTCCTTAAGGGCTTAATTATAATTATCCATCAGGCTTTCTTTTCTTAAAGGTTGATGTCCGTTCTGCAAACCAGAAGCCTTGCTTATTCCTTGTTAACCTTTTACCTATATTACACAGGTAGAGATGCACTAAGTGGCCATGAACTGTACCAATTTCACATTCCTGACGAATATGCTCTGATTCTTGCTCAATTAGTGCCGGTTTTTTTTTTTTTTTTTTTTTTTTTTTTTTTTTTTTTTTTTTTTTTTTTGTCAAAGCGAGCTGGCACTACAGGGTGTTCATTTTCATCTGTAATTTTATCGCGAAAAATTTGACGTGATCAATAGCATCGCTGATGGAGCGAGTTTATATACGAATCCCTAGCGGCTTTGGTTCGTATTTGATATGCTGACAGCAGCTTTGAGGCCTCCCTCTACCGGCAGGTAAATATACTATTTGACAGGTGGGTCTGCCCGCGTAATATAAAGGTACGTTATTTCATCTGCTGCGTAGATACGATAACGTTTTTTTTTTTTTTAAATACTATATATTAGAATGCAATGCACTGCGAATATACAAAATGATAGGTCTATGAACTCTAATTTCACAATGAACATCTGTTTTTCTGTTATAGTAGACCTATATGCATATTGTAAACTAGTCACATAAAATATTGATCCTAATCAATTTGATCTTAATTCTTTTCTATCACCCGCAGTCTCCTCACAATGTAACTTTCACTACAAACCAGAAAATTAGCAGAACACGTTTTAGGAATGGAAAATAAATTAGTGTTACAATATGTACAAAGCTTTTATCCAAGTCTAGACAAGAAAATATCTCTAGTACATAGTCTTGTGTCCATTTTCTCATATTTCCTTTCACTCTCCCCCTTAAACACTGTCTGTATTGCGGGAGGGTATGCTTGAGGCCTTTCTGTCATAACATTATTTATTGCTTCTAGATTGATCCTATATCTTGGAAATGTTTGATGCACCTATTGGTTTTAAAAGACATAAGGACCCCAACATTAACAGACATTTTAATTAAGGGCGAGAATGGCAAAAAATTTATATCGTTTACCAATAAAACGTAAGGCGTTTATGCTACAAACAAAAGTATGTCAATTTGACGGTACCTGGACACTTTTGACAACATTGCCCTCTAAGGGACTTGTCTGAATGCAGGATAGCGTTGTATAAACTCCTCTATGCAGCGGTTTAAATTATATTTATATGTCGCACAAATTTTTATGCTGGTACGAAGGTAGCATTCAACCATAGAGACGCGGTTCTCTGTATTCATGTCCAGGGGAAGCTGCTTGTATTAGTCACCAGTGCAACCACACTTAGAGCGCCGTAAGTTGCGTACTGTGCCGCAAAAATTTCCGCTTCTTCTCCGTAGAGGGCACTGATTACAAGATAGATTCACCAGTCAGCTATGACGTCATTCTTGCTTAATCGGAGGGCGGGAAATAAGGAATAAAAATGAACACCGTGTGTAATTGTGTGAACACGTTTTGGCCGTTCTAGAGCGGCCGTGGAGAAAACTCCCCGGGCGGACAGTGTATAAATCTGTACCATTTGACCAGACAAGCGAACTTTTAAGTTTTAGATCTCGAGAAAACTTAGTACTGCCATTCAGAAACTAGCCCTGCCCTTATTTTGAACCCGTTACTTGCGATGTAACACAGAATTGTAGATTATCATTTCTACGATACGAAAGAATGATTGAGTATCATACCTCACCTGCACTGAATTGAAGTGTTTTATTAGAATGCAACTGAATAATGCTGTTAAAGTTGAACAAGAAAATACAATCATGCATGCTGCAGTGGAATATTCTTTGTAGCCATAAGAATGAACATGGAATGTCCTTCTCATATCCTCTAAAGCGTGAATAAATTATAAGTGCATTCGCAAAAGAACAATAAAGGCAATATGAAAAACAGAGAACTGTGGGATATTTTAGGAAGGGGAAAAATAATGTTGATTCAATCCTAATGATTCTAGAACCAGATTATCGTCAGATAATTTCTTTAGACTGTTGATGTACTGAAGACAAAATTTTTTAAAAGTTAACATAGCATTTGAGCCGGCTTTACAGGGCGTGGGTTTCTAACTGCATATGCAGAGGGCTAGGGTTGCAATCTTGCTTGGTACAAGGTGTCTTATCGGAAGTTTCTGGCCGAGGTTTCTCCTCGATCTGAAGGTCAAAATGTTAGAGCATCATGGCCATTTATCTCAGTCACGTAGGATCAAAACCATCTGAGGGTCTTTGACACAGTCCTTGCCTTTCCCTCCCCTGTGAGTTTCTAATGAACTTTTCTTCATACAGATACTTATAAAAATATTCGGTCAAAATTCTGCAGTAATAATAAACACATAAAAATAATGGTGGAAACGTCAGACTGAAAAATTCAATTCCACAATTTAGCCTACACACGGCCAGTGTGAAAGAATAATTAATTTCCATTAATTAACATAAAAATAAGATAGTTGATGCTGATGACGGCATGAAAAATATAAGCATCTGAGAAAATGAGTATTTTTATCTTAGAAATGTAATAATTTTATTGCAAAGGTTATACGAAATAGGCCTTACAATCTACAGCACCGTGCTTATTTGCTGGGAAACCACAGTTAATTGTCAGTTTCCTTGTTTCTTATATTTTACCTTATTCTTTCGAGTTATTTTGTTAAGAAATAAATAGTTTTTAATGTTATTTGTTTGAAAGGTTTGAACATCTTTGACAAATGCAACCTTGACTGAAAGTCCCAATGACTTTGACCTCTTGGTTTCCGTACCGACCTCATTGACCCTAATTGAGAGAGACGTGTCTTATAGATTGTCCTCGGTGATTAGTGTAGTTAAATAGGTGTAACTCGTTTTCCTGTCGTCCCGTGACAGTTGGACCCACCCGGGATTTGATTCAGGACCCAAGTGGGTTGAAATCATTACCCACGTAACCAGCTCGACATTATCTGCACAAGGTTTGTATGTTGCAACTAGCCTCTGATCAGTTCCGGGAAAAATAATGCCATTGCATTGTTTAAAAATACCATAACTCTTAATGGCATACATTTACGTCACCTTGGAGTGCATGAAGGAGGACTGTGGAATGTGCACAACAGCATGTTCCATCAACAATGATCATGCAAGTCAAATGACTTAACTTTTGTTTTCTTTATGGATCATTATTACTAACATCAATACATTTTCCCCCTGATTTTAGGCTAAGTTCTAGCGCAGGTTTTTATACGCTAAAATACGTTATTTTTTAAAACTAAATGCTGACACGAATATTTTAATTGTTTCTCTAGTTTTAATAGTTATTTATGACCTTATTTCATACCAGTACACATCAATAACCATTAGGATTAGGATTACTAAGGAGGGAATTGGCGCCGAAACCTGTAGTTCATTGAACCTAAGTCCTAAGTGGAGCATCCCCGAGAAGAAGGATGAGGCAAGAGGAGACAAGGTGGCCGATCCAAGGAGTCACGACAGCGCCGAGACACCCGCCGACAATTCTATCCTGAAAGAGACCACCAGATGAGACATGGTGTGAAATGATATTGGAGATGAAATGGACAGGAAATTCAGATGATGTAATTAACCTTACCAGCATTCGTCTGGCGACCCGGGGGAACCCCACAAAAGCCGTGAGTCAGATAGGTCGGTTACAGGAATCGAAATCGGGCCTACCGAATGCGGGCCACAAACGAAACCGCCTGAGCCATCCCCTTGTCATCAATATCCATCAGTTATAAAACATACCTACACAGTATATTTACCACTTTTTTTTAATTTACGTCCTCCAATATTGTCATGTTGGACGAAATGAAATGTGTAGTGTTTAACGCCCGCTTTTATTATATGCGGCACCACAGGCGGTGACACTGATGATACATGAGATGAAGATGGAGCACCGGTGGAATGAGATGGCGGGGAAACCGAATAAGTCGGAGAAAACCCGCCCCAGCGCGTGTTGTCCACCACAAATCCCACTTTGCAGTCCCCCGGGATGGAATCCGGGCCGCCTTGGTGAGAATTGAGCGGTCTGACCACTCAGCCACGGTGCGGTCTATATCGGACGATGAATGAAATTGGTGAAATGATGCTCAAATGAGCCCAGGGTCCATAGAGCTTAGGGTTACTAGACATTCGTCTTTCACTGTAAAGGAAAACACGGGGAAAAACCTTATCCAGATAACTCACCCTGATCAGGATTCGAACTCGAGATACCCTGAACGTGAAGTAGGTACGGTATGTCTACGCTACAGAGGCGGGTACTACTTATTTTTGTATCAACAGCCAGTAAAAGCATCTCCAAATATTTATTTGCACAGTTTCTTACTACCAATTTCTGATTTTATTTTAATAATATTTATTTTGAAGATACATATTTCACAAGAATTACTCAATCAGTACTACTCAAAAGAAGACACACATAAATTCAACTGTTTCTCTCTTCTTTCTGCTTTTCTGGGGAGGGGGAAGGGGAGGTTGCGTGCATATACATGACCAAAATCTCTGGTAAGAATGATTTTCTATTATCATGGAGTACATTTTTATATTAAGGAAGGGTACTCTCTATAAAGCATAAGCATAAATCGTAATTCTAACCCTCCAGGTTCTAGGGTTAATATTCTTTATATTTTAAGGTCTGATTAAGTATATCAGCTTCATGGAAAACACGCAAACACGCATTATATACTCCACTGTTTCTGTCATCTTTCTGCTTTTTTGGAGAGGGAAGGTTGCGGTGCATATGCATGACCAACATTTCTGGTAAGAATGATTTTTTATCATGTAGTACATTTTATATGATAGAAAGATTTGTAGATATGATAGAAGTATTGAAAACAGCGATTTGGGACATTTACTGTTCAACAACGCAAAGTAAGTCTCTGAAAGGAATGTGTCACCCAGTGCCACCCTTACACAGTGGGATAAGGACAGCGAATGTGTGTGACAGAGAACGAGCGCTTCACAAGGAGTAGAACCGGTATAAAAACATGCGTCATGTTCACTCTGTACTAAAGCCCGAGATCTATTCACAAAAGTAGACGACGTCAGAATGTTTTTCAATGATCTGTAACTGAACTGACATAGGGTGTCATAAACCTATCCAGGGAGGGTGTGGGAACCTTCTTCAACCCCCCTGCGTCTCATACCACGGAGACTTTCTTTGCTGTGGTATACTGTAGTCGCAAACCCTCATTTAGGCAGTTTAGGTCCAGTGGAATTCGCATATTAGTATCAAGAAGTAACATACGAGCTCTAATAACAAATAGAGAGAACTACAACCCGTAAAACAACTGGATAGTGGATGCTAACAGCCTAACTTTCAACCGCATTTGGTTCAATATTTGGAAATGGCAAGCCACTTTTCATGTGGGGGTACGATGTCTATTTTAACTTGAAATAGCAGTTTCATGCTAAAGCGTAACAGAATACAAAAGTTGTTTTAGCTCATAGTATCTATTATTCCTAATAGAGTTTAAAAGTTCATAGAATGTTGAAGCATAATCTTCACTAAGTTGCCTAAGCAAATAAGAAATTGCTTCCCATCCACTGAAGGGTCTGTGTTGACTGGATCCCTGATTAAGTTGTGCTGTGTTTCATGTGGAAAATAGATTTCGAAGTGGATATGAGGCTATGACAGAGAGTTCACAATCAACTATTTTATTTATTTTATGCAATTTTGAAATGGTTCTTTTTCTTCAAAAGTGGAATTTCGGTTTGAATGGTCGTGCGAGTTGTTTATTCGTTTTCCCCTCCCCTCTCCATGCAAACAACGGAATTTCAAAGCCACCACATCTAATAGCTCTTAAAAGATGTAACTACCGTTTAAGTGTACTGTTTCCCTATTGCTGTTGTATCTGTAAGGGAACGTGCAATGGAACCAAATGTCTCGACTAACATGAAGTATTTACTCGACAGAGCGTTGAGGCGTATCGACCTTCAGGTGACCAACTCTGTGATCGTCTCATATCGGGTCTTATCTGATCGATTAGAAGAGTGAAATATTAGTAAGCTGATGTACAGTAAGTTACGAAACATAAATAGAGCGATTGGAAGCTACGTGTGTCTATATGATGTTTTCTCGCGCCTGCCAATGAATAACACATTGCTGTCCAGAAGACATGATTATATCTGAACAGAGTATACATACACTGGACTCACCGTGAGTGTGCGATAAGCTGAGGTAAACATCTCTGGGTTGCGAATTTTTCCCGATACGATTTCTCGCTTTGTCATGTATTAGGTACAGATGTAATTTTAGACGTGGCGTATGACGTAATGTTGCGCAGTAGTTTATGGTCGAGTCCACTTGTTTATTTGGAAGAAAAAGGGGTGTCAGGTGAGCCATTGCTTTATCAGCAATCTGCTGGCGAAAGCAGAGATCTTACCCCCAACCATTGATTTGCATGACGTCACTCGCATACTTTCGAACAAGGTCATGCGCCATATCTAGAAAATACATCTGTAGAAGGATTGTAGGCTATTTTATACAAGATTGGGTACAGACAGATGTGAGTGCAACATATTAGATTTGTTATGTTTTAAAATTACAATTTGTAAAGTGCTAGATCTCTCACCTTCCCTAAAAGACTTTGGCGCCTCACCAAAATGGTACGCCATACACTTTTTTTATGTTCCATTTATACCCCGCCTTTAACTGTAGTGGTCATATCGTTGGCCGTTCTCCTTTGGAACATATCGAAGGTGTTAACTCGTAATGTTTGGGTTGTATCATTACATCATGCATACATTCGCACTCTCATTCATACTTTCAGACTCTGAGGAAGATGGGGTATCATCTTGGTTGGAGAAAAAGGGAATCGAACCCGGGACCCCATACACGGCGCCATATTTTTTGTATAGTCCTGATTTCGGAATTGAATCAAACGAAAGACAGTCATTTGTTTACTGTTTTACAGTAAGAAAGGACGTATCCCATTGTGCAGTTGATAGGAATAATACTGTCCTATTTTAGCAATTTTGAAACGAAAGTCACGTTCAAGATCCCGAGTTTTAGTGATTACATTCAAGTTTCAAAGGTAAAATCCTGTTTGAAATTTTCTTTAGTCTTTTCCCGTTTCTTCCTTTGGTGTCTCTACATCTCTTATATACAATTCGTTTTTGTACCAGGAAAAGGCTTCGGAGTGTTTTTAGATCGTCGAATCCATTTCCTGGGGAGAATAAATGAATACACTGATTAAGACATTGAAAACAATGGAAGGTTGCTTTTCTTTCTTTATCCGTCACTAAAACAAAAGCATCTCTTGAAGCAGGCCATCTGCTAAGTCGTCTCTGTGAATACAGAACGCGTAACGGTAATATTTAATGTTCGTCTGAATACTAGAACATGCATGGACAACCTTTGAGACGAATTTTATAGAAGCAAAGAAACACAGAGAAAAGACATATCATTTGGCTGGACTTTTGGTTCAGCTGAAGCCCATATATTGTCTGTGTTAACGAGTCGAGGAAATCGCAAAGATATGCTACTGGATGGAATATGTACCAGATTCTGTAAGCGTATATGCAACTAGAAAGAGGGGTTAATCTGACGAGATAACTACGCTTAGCTAAAACTGTCGATATCAATCTCTTATTAGGAAAAACAAACCACCCAAAAGTCTTATACACTGAAGTGCTTTAGAGAAATCGCTTCCAAAACTGTAGTCAAGCGAGAGTCCCCACGAACGTTTCTTCTTAATGTTGCTAAATTTCAAAACTTTTCATTCCTTGTGAAACAATTTTCTACCCAGTGAATTGTTAAATACTAAGAATCCGTTTGCATTTTTAACTGAGCATTGAATTATAACCATAATTGATTACCGGAATCTTGGGCTAATGGGTTTCTTGCTGAATGAGTGCACTAGAACTGTAATTACCTTAGCTATATTGCCTTAATAATTGTTTTTCCTTAACACGGAAGTTAACTAATGACCCCCCTTTTCTCATGTCAAATTTGAGCATTTGCTTCTTGCATGTGTACTGATTTTGACCTAAGAAAATTACTTTTTATAGTTATCATTTATATATGAAATTACTAAGTTTATCAATTTATAATTTCCGTGTTAGCTGTTAAAGAACACTATATTTTAGAGAAAGCAACTTTTTACACTTTATGGATTTTTAAAATACAGTCTGATTTTTAAAAGAAGATACGTGAAGGTCATCTGTTTCTCCACGTGGGTGCTTGCAATGTTGCCCGGCAGATCCTTGAAACATAAACAAGGGTTCGAGTTATCTCTCCTCAACAAAAACATGCACAGTTAATGTGTATTAGCCTACTTTAAAACAGAAAGAAATTGTCACACATTCCTGCGTTGTAGGTCTTCACATATGAGTTCTTTTAAATAATTTTTGCACTACGTAACTAATATTTCATACATACCGTTCTTGTTGCTATGCATCGTTAGTTGACATTCCTGTACTAGTGCAGGAACACTAGAAACCCATATAGGCGATGCACGTTCTAAAATCTAACATTTATCTTCAATTATACTTATTAATATTTCAGCTAATATCTTAACTACTAAAATTCAGATTGATATAAATACACATAGTGCAAAAAATAATGTGCAACACGTATGTGGTAAGCACATAATGGAATCTCGAGAATTGAAGGGGGAAAAATCCCGTCAAACCTTTCCTCGTTCCGTATACATTAATATCACAATATACTATTATTAACGACTTTGTTAATTGACATGGTCATATCAACGCCGCCGATATGCCGGAATTTCCACCCACAGGAATTCTTTTACGTGCAAGCATATCTACTGACATGGGACTGTCGATTTTGGATAAAAGGAATAAACTGTTCATTGATAAGGAACAAACTTTCGACTTCCTTTTGCAAGAATTCTTTAAGAGAACAAACAAATTCTCTAGCTTGACTATGCAATGAAACAATGTGACCGTAAGCTGATCTTTGCATTGGGCCGAGATTCCTCGGTCCACCTCTAACCCTACCGCCACTACGTCTTGCTTCCATAAAAAGCGTATTTTAATTGTGTTTGAACGAAGTAGGCTAACAATACACAGCGCATTTGAATACTCGAGCAAACTCTGTTTTCCGCATACAACTAGCGATAACTGACCTGAGGAGTATGTGATTCAGCAGTGTAACAATCAGGCAACCTTTGTTTACGTTGCCATAGGAATGACCTTCACGTATCTTCTTTTAAAAATCAGACTGTAGATATAATAGTGAAATTGTGTGCAATAAATTCCAGGAGTACATTTCACTGGTTGTTTACGTTTTGAGATCCTCTGTCCGAAAGTATTTTACAAGTAGGTCCCTTTGTGTATCCGTTTATAAACAGCATAAGTATACGACAAAGGAAAAATAGGATTAGCAGGACAGTTGTAGGATGCGAAACGAAGATTTTCAAGAAAATCCTCTCTCCTAAGCCGAACTATCCATTACGTGAAAAATGCTTCAAAATTGTTGATTTCCTTAAAACGTCTGGTGAAATACATAAGGGCGCTGGGAGTTTTTGTTTTTAAGTTAAAACGTTGTATAATTGTTCAGCTTTAAAATGATATATATGAACATAGGGTGTCAGCTGGTATTAAGCCCTTTAATCCATCAATTTAAAGATGGCGTATTGACATGCTCACTTCCTGAGTTACTACTTACACATTTCACTCTGCATACTTCCAAAGCTTGGAATATTTGAACTAGCCCACTTAAGAACGTGCGGTACATTTTGGTTTACATGTTGGTCATTCTGCTTCCTCCTGCTTCACTCGTTTATTTCTCTATGACAAACTTCCGAGTTGTTGATCATCTTTATGTACATGTGGTCCAAGTTTCTTGTATTATAACTTGTGATATTACGTTATTGTACGCGTGCTTTCTTGTTTAGTATCATGGAGAGAGTTAAACAATCTGGAAAAGGGAAATTTTTTGGTAGTAAGCATGTAAAAGACTGTAGAAATCCGATAAGTACAGGTTACTTTTCAAAAACTTTAAATGCATCCGAGAGTTCTTCTGAAAATAAACTAAAATTTATTCCTGAGAAAACTGACGACGAATTTGTGGTGGATGATGCATGTCAAGATGGCTATGTTATTGTTAAGTTGACTTGCTGACTAAACTGCTCAAAAAACTACTGAATTGTGATAGTGGAAATAACAAATATTGCAGAAATAAGCAATAGGTAAGGTTTTGCAACTAAATTTGTGGTGCATGTGATTTTTATAGTAATAAGAACTTCTCAATGACTTCACCATTCACAGGTTCCTGTTTATAAGTCGATGTAAGATTAGTTTATAGTGTAAGTTGCATTGGTAAGAGTTATCAGTGCTGCCCGGGCGTTATGTGGAGTATGGATTTGCCACCACCTCCTTCAAAAACTAACCCAGGTGTAGAGTGAATTTATAAAAGTATTAGTAAAGTAGCAATAGAATGAATTACTTGTGCAGTAAAAGAGATGGTGAATGAAAATGAAATTATATAATCTGACTGCTGCATTTGTTGGTACATAGCAAAAGAATGGCCACACTTCACTGAAGTGTTGTGACAGCTACTCCCTGCCATATCAGGTGAAATGTTAAATGTCCAGTGTCTCTCATAATATTGCAGTGCTTGTAATGAAGAGAAATATATCAGGGAGCATGTTTGCACCATTAATTTTGTAGGTTCTAGTGGGGGTGAGGGGGTGGTAGCTGCTGGAATCCTAGAAATTTTCAACTATTCTATAAGTCACTATAGGGTGAGATATGTGAATTATCTTGAAGAAGGGGATTCAAAGGGTTTCATGAAGTAAAAGAAAGAGTTTATGGTGAAGATACTACAATTAATTAGAATGTCTAAGACATGTGCAAAAAAAAAAAAAAATGGATAAAAAACTTAAGAAATTAAAATATAAAGGGAAAGATTCTTGCAGATGGCAAAGCACTTGCAGGTCGTGGAAAATTAAGAGAGTGAGATTGACCTCCGCCAGCAGTATTATGGACTAGTTATCAGGCAAAACCATTGTAGAAATTAAACAAGCTATTTGGGCCATTTATTTTCATAAATTATTTATGTTAGCAACCCACATCATGGTGAAGATTCAGGTGTGTCTTTCAAAGAGCTCAGATTAGGAAAGAAATTTATAAAAAGAAACAGCCTCTTCCAGAAGTAGTTCTTTTGGCAACTGGAACTTTCTCAAGAGAAATTACTGAAAAAATGCTTGCATGGTCAAACCCAAAATCCAAATGAAAGTTTTTATCACCTAGTATGAGGAAGAATTCCAAAAACTGAACATGTTGGGCCAAAAACTTTAAAAATTGGTGTATATGATAGTGTTATTTATTACAATGATGGGTAATGTGTTAGGCTTAAAGTAATGGCAAAAATCGTATAGGGGTTAGTGAATACAGGAAGGTAGCTTGTCTAAGAAAGATTTATATTGACTCTCAGAGGCAAAAAGGATAGCTCAGTTATTTGAAAATAAAGTTTTAATTAAAAAAAAGAAAAAATGGAAAGAGGAAACTGAGTAAGAATATCTAGCAGGCACGTTTTGAGAGTATGTATAATATAAAAATAAAGGTACTTAATCTTTGATCATGATTCCCCAAAACCTTGATTTTTCATACTTTGGGTACATGTTTCTCAAAAATTATAAAAGATATTAATACAAAATTTTAGTGTTTATTTGTTAGTGTTCCTTGAACACTATAGGCTTTTATGTTGTAGGAAAAACATTTTCAGTCCTTAAAAATTATTTAGTTTTGTATAAAAATGATAATATCTTTATGTGCATATATGATTTTTATTTAGCCTATCATATAAAACTGTGTATGATGTTATCTAGAAAAAAAAATGGGGGCGTGTAGTGTTAAAATCGTACGAGAAAAGTACCTGAAGTATATGGTATTTTTTTTGAGGATACACAGAGTGCTTTATGACACTTTTGCATGAAATTGTGTGAATATAATTTAAATATTGTGCAGCAGCTAAATGTACACGTTCTTAAGCTATAGTCATACCAAATTTCAATTTCTTACAATGATATAGTGTTGTATTTGCATGAAATAAACTGTATCTCTTGTATTTTATACGAATAGCATATGAAGTGTATTTCATTCTTGATGAATTTTGTATATTCATTAAACATTAAGATATAGTGAAACATTTACTGTTTGAAAATGCAGGTATCTTTAAAACAGCAAACCTATGTCAAAATCTTGTGCTCATTAAGCGTTTTGAGATAATATTGTTTGTTATTGATATGAATTTTCAGGTACATACTTACATGTTTAAGTGCTAAGTCGCTATTCATGTTTTTCTCGTGATCTTGCAAAGAAAATAATTTTAAATACCTTATATAGCCACCTGCTTTTTAAAATATCAATCACTTTGACTTACTGTATTATTCTACGAGAGCTGTAATGAAGCAGTTTCTGTAAATATTTATCAGTTAACAAAAATGGATAAAAATAGCCCTTGTAAGAGCTTTTTGCAGAAGAGTGCATAACGGAAGTCACGTGAATGTACACCTTTGTAACACATCAGGTTTTTTATTTCAATTATTGGCGTAGGTAAACCGGTTATCATCGGAAACGTATAGGTTGATCACACAAGGTTAAAGAACAGACTTAAATTTGAGTATTGGCAAACCTACTTTAAAGGTTTAATCTTTCCTTATACCCAAGAACAAGTGGTTTTATTGCTAGTTTCTAAAACATTACATTCCACCTAAGTTGCACGTTGAGATAGGCATTGAGCGAGAAGGAAGTGTAAGAAAGAGACACAGGAGAGAAGGGAAAAAGAGGGGAACAGAGAAAAATCTCTAATATAATTCGTAAATTCGAGCAGATCTGCTAAGTCTGCTGGTTTTTATAACGCAGTAGTTAGACAGATATGGCGTTCTAACATCGCAAGTAAACATACCTTTTTAACCTGTAATCTTGGAAAATAAGTGTTGCAGTTTTCTGAACGTTTGAACCGCAAATAAAAACTGAACTTTTGTACTACAACCTTTATTTCTCAAACTATAGTTCAGTTGATCGGATATATTTCGTCATTAATATTACTTTATAATATATAGAGACGAATTGGATGCCACATATACCATAACGTGAAGGGCATAAGGACCAACATCTTTCAGGAGTAACAACCACAAAAAAGTTTAATAAATTCAGTAGTTGGCACTATCTTTTATTACTTCAATCTTATTGTGCGTTTGTTTATCTTACGTTTTTATCTGGTTTATTTTTAATATGTATATTTATCTAAATTGTTGTGTATATATATTGTACCCATATGTCAAGGTTCTTGACTTTAATATGTAAGACATTTTGCCAGGTGAATGAAGAATATCATCGTCAGCACTTAAGTCAGGTTCGTTATCACAATATTTCTCAGAGATGACATTAGTAAAGCATTAGTAATGCAATTTATAAGTACAATAGTCGTTTTGTCAGATGAAAAATTCACATTGGCCGTAAAACTTAGGTTTGTTTTCTCATTTATGGACACGATTTAAACATTTTTCTGTGGTTTTGCCTGAATTTATAGAAAAATAGAGATAAATGCTGAAGCAAGAAGAAATTTTGCTAGTGTTATTTTGGATCTTTTTACACACAGTGGACGGTATTATATTATAAATAATAGGAAAACCTTTTTTATGTAGTTCATAAAATGAAAAGATTTTAATGCTTTCATGAAGCAGTTGACTTAACCTATCACTGACATCATTACTCTCAGCCTCTCGTGTAAGAATGGTTACGTATACATAGCTATCCATATTACTGCGGAACTGCCCTAAGGATCAAGGTTATCTACTTCAATCTGGTTTTGTGTACTAAACGAAGGAAAACTAATTGTACTTATAAACCTAGCAAGCAAAGCTGGCGTAATAGGTAAACAACACTTTTTTTCTGATGAACGCGAAATCACGTCTTGGAAATATGTCTGCCTTTCGAAAAATGGTTGCAGTTGCAACACAATATAATTGCAGCTTCCATTTAACATCTCTCACTGTCTTGAGTCATTAGCCAGTAAAACTTGTTTTAAAAGGAAGTTAATGTTTCATTAGTGGTTAATGTGAAAAGTGTTAATGTGATTTTTTTTCTTTGTAATTTACGTCCCCCAACGTTTAGTCATATCGGACGATGAATGAAGTGGGTGAAATGATGCTCATATGAGTCCGGGGTATATGGAGTTTAGTTACGCGACATTCGTCTTTCAGGATAAGGGCAAACCCCGGAAAAAACTTACCAAATAATTCACCCTGACCGAGATTCGAACTCGGGACCTCTTGAACGTGAGGCAGACACGCTACCATTTACGCTACCGATGCGGGCCCGACTTGAGATGCTCTTACCTCTCATTTGAGTCAAATATTCACTTACTTCAGCACACCGAAGTGCCATCTCTTAGTGGTTTGAGTGGAAGTTCATATAGTACATGTATTATACGAGGGTGGTCTGAAAAGTTTCCCACCTAATAAAGATACAATACTTTTTTTCAGTTTATTTATTTTATTTATTTTTCAACATAGTCTCCTTGTAACTCTACACACTTCTCCCAGCGATGCTCCCATCTCTTTAACCCGTCCAAATAGTACTCGGCGTTTTTCTCTGTAAAATAATTGTTCACGAAGGTGATAGTCTCTTCATTCGACGAAAATCTTTGTCCCAGCGCAATTTTCAGATGACGGAACAAAAAGAAATCGCTTGGGGACTAAATATGGTGAGTAAGGCGGATGGTCAAGCAGTTCAAACCGTAATTCCTGGATTTTCGCCATTGCAACCGCTGAGGTGTGAGACGATGCTTTGACTTGGTGAAACAGGATTTTCTTTTTCTGCAAACGTGGCCGTTTTTCCGCAAGTTCTGTCTTCAGCTTGTCAAGTAATGATGCGTAGTATGCTCCTGTAATGGGTTTTCCTTTTTGAAAATAATCGATTAAAATATCTCGATGACTCCCAAAAAATAGTCGCTATCACTTTCCCAGCCGAAAAAAAATAGTTTCTGCTGTTTTTTTTTTTTTTTTTTTTTTTGAGCCGGTTCCCCCTTTGCAGTCCATTGTTTGAACTGTATTTTTATTTCGGGCGTATAATGGTGTATCCAAGTTTCATCTACAGTAATTAATCGGCGCAAAAACTCGGATTTATTGCGTCTAAACTGTACCAACAAAGCATTGGAAATGTTCATTCGAACACGTTTTGGGTCTAACGTGGGCAAACGCGGCACCCAACGCGCGGACAACTTTCTCATGTCTAAATGTTGTTTTAATATGTGATAAACACGTTCTTTTGACATGTTCTTAGCCTGTGCTATCTCTGTCACTTTAATTCGGCTGTCGTCTAGCACCATTTGGTGAACTTTGGGGATGTTTTCGTTGGTAGTTGCAGTTTTGGGATGTCCCGAACGTTCATCGTCTCCCAAGCTCTTACAGCCACGTTTAAATTCAGCAGCCCCAAATTTTACTGTGGTAAATGATGGTGCAGAGTCCCCATACACAGAATCCAACTCATCTTTGATTTGCGTAGGCGTATTGCCTTTCAAAAACAAATATTTAATTGCAGTTCGACACTCGATTTTGTCCATTTTCATAAAAACACTCGCATCAACTCACTCAAGCGACTGTTACATAACAACTGAGCGTCCAAAATGACTGAAACTTGGTGAGTAACTGTCAACAGATGAGAAACGAAGTGCACTAGCTTTTATATACGAGTGCTGCCATCTTCATGTTGAGGTCGGAAACGTTTCAGATCAGCTTCGTAGTATTAAAAATGTAGGACCTAGATGAGCGGTGAAATTGCAGGAGTACCGAAACATTTTACTAGAGTGGCCAAAAGGCTTACCTTGCAACTGCGATCCACACCAGCTTTTGAATAAGCTCTTGTCGTACTTGTTTTGTGTCGAGTGATACTCAAAGCATTAACCAAGTGTTTCAGGTGCACGAACGAATTAAAGGGGGGTAACAAACATTAAGGGGTCGGTCCTGGACGTGACATAGTTTAATATTGTCACGTGTATAGTTCAGGAATACTTGAAAACACAATCAAATTTTGGAATCTTATTACTTACAACTTATTTCCTGTGCCGTGACTTGTTCGCACACATTGCACATTCTAAAATACTTAATTCTGCTGATCTTTGAAAACAACAGAATAAGACTTTTCACATCACTTTAGCTTATGATATCAAGTTTCCTGTGTACTTATGTCGACCACGTTGAAGCTAATTTAACAAGGGCGCACAGTTCCACGTTGGGACGCCAATTTGAAGCTAATTTATTGGCGAGCAAGTAGTTCCACTTTTACGCGACAATTTGAAACAAATAGTGTTTAGCTCAGGGTTAAGCAATGAGGTTAATCACAGGGTATGCGTGGATATGTGTGAGAAGGATAGTTTAATGACACTGGAATGCCCATTTCAAACTGGTTTAACGACTGCTTCTTTTCTTAAGAGTATTGAACTTGAAGTTGCCGACCACGGATTACCAATAGATCACTGTTCAGAGAGACTGAAGGTGGAATGCTTATTACTCGATAACCTTAATTTGTTCTTCCCGTACATATGAACCGACAAATATCTTCTCTCACCTCTTCTGGTCTGTCCTCAACCAAGACAGAAGAAGTGGACCGCCCTAATCGGCCTAACGCCGTGGACTGAATGAATGACCACAGATGCGCGTGGGTGTATCACGTTCACTTTCTGAAACCCCTTTGTTCAACCAAAGATTCCCTTTGTGACAATCTTGTCTATTGTCATTCTTAGGGACCGAAGAATACCTCATTCAACAAGTCAAGTGCTCCCCTTTAGAAATCTGCTAAGGACACTGTTTCTTACATTTCTTTTGTTATAACTATCCTCCCCCAAACTGCTATTCGACTCAACTGCCCTTGCACGTGTTGTAACAAAGAACCAACATTCCTTTGAAATCCATCATGATTCCTTATACATTGCAATTCTTAATTTCGGTATCAACGTACAAGTGGCCGGACGGAACTGTGCTGACTAAAGTAATTTGAGTCACGTAGACACCGAATTGCAGTTAGAATGTTTGTGAGAAATATGATTAAGCTTACGCTTGTATAGGGACCGTCTAAGTAGCTTCTTTGGCGTGAGAATGCTGATTTGACAATAGGTCGCCATATTGAAAGTAACCGAATTTAAAAACTGCGTATTTTGGCAGTCTGGGGATTCGAGTGATTCATTTTAGTTTGGTTCTTCCGGAGGTCACGCTGATCTTAGATTCAGACTCGTCACGCACCCCTCCAGTGACGGCTATTCTACGTGACAGTATTTCCTACCAGCTTCTAAACACCGCATTATTTTCGACAATATTCCATTCATATATACTTATACATATTAAATAGCATATCTCAGATGTAGATAGCAATGTTGAAACTACTTTAGTTTCCAGGTCTTTTAGATAGCCACTATTTGTGCTAATTTGCATAGGATAACGTCTTATCACACTAACCATGTAGAGACAGTTTGGGCATTAATTGTTGTTTATCACATAGCGTGTGTAGGTTAAGGTTAGAAAGATAGAATCGGACTAAAAAACTCAATGGCATGGTATTTTGTTATGGTAGTTAGACAATAGAGTGTAGGCGCGGAGAACCAAAGATCTTGGTTCAAGCTCGGTCATGGAGTGTGATTCAATTTGTCTACTTCAGGCCTACCATATAGAAAGTTGCATTAATTTGATTTCTTCAATAAATGCCCTAATCATTATAAAGCGATGAAAAACAATGGTCGACTGTAGGTATTTTTAACCTAATTCGAAGCACATTTGCTCCACCTGCGCACTTGCATAGGGTAGGGAAAGGTTATGAGCAACATTGACATAACCAAATTGTTTAATTTCAATTGTGATGGGAGTAGCACTGTGGAGGAGTGAAGGATAATGAAGAGGGAGTTGCGAACTCGAAGAAAAGTTGACGATGATTTGAATTCTTGTGCAGTTTGCTTTGCCCTCCATACCCATAAGCGAAATACAACACCAAATGAGTCTAACCACGCTCTACCAAAAGCACATTTTCGGTTGTGAAATATAGGCTGGCGTGGCAGAGAGCAGTTCTATTCGTACCGGTAATTTCCGATGAATCACTCAGCTATAGGAAAAGTGTCCGTGAGAGTTGCTTGATTGTCACTGAAGGATGATTAACTTGACCCGGATTTTGATGACCTAAAATATTAAAAAATGACATAAAATGATTCTAAAATTTAAAAAGTCAAAACACTGTAAAATGACCTAAACATTTAGATTTACTATCCTTATGTAAAATGCGAGTAATGTTTTTCCCTCTCAGTTCCCTCAGTACAAAGATTTGTTTACAGCAAAACAATTTCAAAACGCAAAATATAAATTCAAATGTTTAATACACAAGATTATATTTTACTGTACCTAGCTCGCTACTATTTTGTATGATATTACATTTAACGTTAAGTTCTTCTTTCATTTGACATGTGCACATTTTATATTCCTCGTTCTCTACCCTTCTCATAACTTCCCATTTTTAAAACGATTTTGGTTATACCTCCTTCAGTTCTATGGCTGTACTAGCTACTAACCCATTTCCCTTCAACTGTAATAAGTATCTTTTTCCACGTTCTGTGTGTTTTATTCTGTTTTTTTCCTGGCTGACCTTTTCCAGTGTATACATAATATCGCGTTCTTTTTATTTAAAGTTCATATTCCTGCTCCATACAAAAATGCTCTATATTATGAGTTTTGCAGACATTCCTTTTTTCCTTGCTAATGACGTGGCCACTCCATAATGTTCCAATTACTTTCTTCCCAGTGGTAATTTGTTGATTGATTGTCCATGTTTTGATACCGAAATTATGGTTTGCCAGACGTAAAGAATCATGATTGATGTCAAAGGAATGTTGGTTCTTTGTTACGACAAGGGCAAGGCCAGTTGAGTTGTGGGGAAAGTTTTTATAACAAAAGCAATGTAAGAAGCAGTGTCCTTAGCAGTTTTCTAAAGGGGCTCACTTGACTTGTCGAATAGGGAATTCTTTGGATCATTTACAATGTCGACAAAACAGCCACAAAGGGACTTTGGTCGAAAAGGAGTTTTCAGAGTGAAAGTGATACACCCACGCGCATTTGGGCTCATTCAGCAGTCTTCAGCGTGGAGCCGATGTGGTCAGTTCCTGGCTAGGAAGCCATTAGAAGAGTCTTCGGCGTGAGGTCGATGAGAGCAGTCTGAGGCGTGAGGGCGATTAGGGGCAGTCGTCTGGTTCGGTCTTGAGTTTATCGAGCAATAAACATTCTGCCGTCGGTAACTCTAAACAGAGATTGGTAACCCTTGGTCGGCAACTTTCATTTCGACGTTTTAAAAGAAGAAGCAGTAAATAAATAAGTTGGAAACGGGCATTCCAGTGTTATTAAAACATCCTTCCCACACACACCCACGCATACCCTGAGAGAAACCTCATTGCTCGCCGACTTATTTGCTCGCCATTAAATTATTGCTTCAAATTGGCGTCCACAACGTGGAATTGTGTGCACCCATAAACATTTTTGTATCAGTTTTATGTACCCACTTTTTCCAGGATTTAACTTAGGGAACGAAAATTCTGCCTTTTTAAATATTTTCCCATTAATGTATAATTCATTTAAGATAAGGCTACACTGAAAATTCGAACTTGTATAATAATAAACCTATCATTGTGAAAATTTAGTCATATAATTAGAGTATCATTTTAAACTTGCATGCAAATTTTTATGTTGTTACACCAAATAGTTCTTTAATTAATAATTAAATATTGTAAAAATTTAAAATGTCCTACGCGTCAAAAATGAATCTTTGTTTTTGGCTAGTACAGAGCAATTTTAAAAGACCCACATTCTTATTTTTTTGGAATACTATTATAGAATTTGTTCTAAAATATTTTCTTCCTGTTACCTCTCAAAATTTTGAAAATATTAACTTATTTTATTACTTAACACTATATAATTTTCAAAACATGAGCATTAACAAATAAAGGGGAAATGTGAAGTTTCTTATATACATATTATGGACCTATCCTATACGTTTCACCAAGTTAAATGGAAAACTTTGATACGTGAGGCATTTTGTATACTGAAAAGCGTTAGGAAAAAAGTTTCTCAGAAAATGAATTTTAAAGTCATGATTGTTACTTTTAACGATTGTTAAAGGTCTCTTTAAATTGCTATGTGATGGCCTAAAATGGTGCAAATGATAAAAATAGCATGTCATCTATTACTACAAACACTAAGCTACCAAAAATGTCAAAAAAGAAAATTCCACGATTTTCAACATTTTCGGCGAATTTTCAGTGTAGCCTTGCCTTAAATAGACAAATACTCTATATAATAAATGCGTAGGCTTCCACGGCCTGAGTCGTTATGAGTGCTCACCGGAAGCCTAGAGCACTCATAAATACTGTTTTATGATAGTTAAACTTGAGGTTCCACTTTTGTAATGTTTTTCGTTACATAATTTATCGTTGGCACCAACTTTCTGTTGTGCAATAAACATCTGGCCATCTGCAAATAGCAGGTGATATAAATGTATCCCTTCTATCCCGTTCTTTAACAATTTTAGACCATACACGTAGGGAAAAAGAACCGAACAGTATGTTGGTAATATAAACCTCTTTATATACACGATTTAATACAAGAAAACTGCGTAAAGTGGTTAAAGTCTTATTAAACATGTATTTTCAATATCTGGTATCCATGATAAGCGTTTGTGTTGCCTATGATGTAACAATTAAAGGCGGCGTCATCAGAATCCACTGGTTAAAATAAATATATGTTGAAGCAATATAACAAAATCAGAGTAATTAATATTTCGTGACTTGTCATATAAACGGAAAGCAGCAAATCTTGAATTAGGTACTTCTGTATTCGGTGCATCATCTCGGTAGATCTTCAACGCCATAAAAGTGGCTTGACTGACTTGGAGGAGACTTGTGGCTCGCGTCAGAAGTGCGTAAGTATGACTCAGACAGAGACATCGCCCTCACTCGGGCCTATTCATTGCTCGAGGACACATTTCCTTACCCAATTCCGGTATGTCTGCAATAACAATGGTAGTAGCCTTCATCCAACTGCGTGTCTGGTATTTTATGAATGGTTATGCACCTGCACTGCAAATTACCGCGTTAAGCACCCACGTACACATTTTAATGTGTTTAAAGATGAAGCGATAGCTGTTGGCTACAATTGAGGGCAAATAGCACAATGTAATTCACTGTATCACAGTATTGATTGATTAAACATTTCTCAGAAATAACCTCAGACAACCATGGGAAGTCAGCGTGTTTAACATATCTCTCAGCTTCATAACCAATTAGTTATCATAGGTAATATTACGAGTGGTTTTGAATTTACCACGAGTTGCATTTGTAGAGACTATTTCACGAATAAAACAAATTGTTAAAGCAATAAAACAAGTTTTAGTTAATTGATGGAAATTAATTTCTTCACACTAGCCGTATACAGGCTAAGGTTTATGATAGAATCAACATGAAAAACTCAATGCCACGGCCGGGTTTTGAACCACGCATCCCCTGGTTTCCGTCCAGTCGCTCTCACCCATTGAAGGCCGCGCCGTGGCTCAGTGGTCAGACCGCTGGGCTCTCACCAAGGCGGCCCGGCTTCGATCCCAGGCGACCGCAAAGTGAGATTTGTAGTGGACAACACGGCGCTGGGGCGGGTTTTCTCTGGGACCTCCGGTTTCCCCCGCCATCTCATTCCACCGGTGCTCCATCTTCATCTCATGTATCATCAGTGTCACCGCCTGCGGTGCCGTATGTAGTAAAAGCGGGCGTTAAACACTATACACATTTCACCCATTGAGCTACCAGGGCCAACTTGCCGTCATGACATTAAATTCTCCATTTGACTTGTATATTTCCCCGGTAGACCACTAGGGGCTCTCACATCAGAGATGCACCGTTTGTGGCGACTTAAAGTACTTGAGTCCCAGGCTTCATCATTTAACTCTTATTATTTTAGTTAATTGATGGAAATTAATCATTTCTTCACACTAGCCGTGTATATGCTAAGGGTTTTGATAGAGTCAACTTGAAAAATGCAATGCCATGACCGGGATTTGAACCACGGATCCCCTGGTTTCCGTCCAGTCGCTCTCACCCATTGAGCTACCATGGCCAGCTTGCCGTCATGACATTAAATTCTCCATTTGACTCGTATATTTCCCCGGTAAACCACTAGGGGCTCTCGCATTCGGGATACTATCGTAAGTACTGAGTCCCAGGCTGCATCATTATTTGGTTCCCTAAATCACATAAGGTGCACATGAATGAAACTTAACCTCACAAGTCACGGCATACAAGATTTATAGTTATTACAGGCCGTGCATAAGTTAACACTGGTGAAAGCAACTTTGGTGGTGCTGATTGATTATAAGAAAATAATAAAGTAATATAACATCTATTTTCAAACAACAAACGTAATTTATTTTAAACTACAATAAAGTTGCAATTATTTAAGTCGAATATTCGTTTTCTACGAGAACAACAAATTTGATTTAATTATTTAAATTCACAATTTTAAATTGGCAATTATTGAAGTTGAATGTTTAAAGCAACAAGTGATAATTGCTGAGCGATAATTGTGCATGGTGAACAATTATCGATTTAGAGATCAGCGAATGGTCAGTATTTGACGAGTCCTAGTACTTTATTGGTCTATACGAGGATAGTGGCGTATGTGTAAAATAGTCTTTGAGAAGTAGCGTAGAAGTTGTGTATATTTAAAAAAACAAGGATGCCGCTTTAGGGGATGCCAGATTTAACTCATCCATTTGTTTGATTCGATTTAACTATCGTCCAAGGAGCTCCAATTCCATTAGCCGTGAAGTCCGACCACCTCAAACACATGGAAGTTGGAGGGTGATACGAGAGGAATGACATCGAGTGTCACATAATGGCATGCTTTTGTACACTCTATTAATATTCAAAGCATTTCAAAAGTCTTGCATGTTTTCTAATACAATTAAACAGGAAATAGTTTTAAAAAACGCCCTGGTATATCATGCAGCAAAATTTAAACCACGTTTTTTTTTTTTCACAGAAAAAAGTCATTATTATTATGTAGTTATGACATTAATGGAAACATTTCTAAATTACCTACACCCTACATGTTTACTTTATCTGCTGCGTACTTGGAATTACTAGGGTTTGTAATATACGTAACTCAAACATTTGATATCTACCGAAAATACACGTTTCGAGGTCCACTGAACCGACACATATTTTAGAAGGAAAAAACAACAGTGCTTTTATGGATGTGTGTAAATACCAACACGAAAATGCTAGGATAAATACTGAATTTCGTACTGGGCACTCATTGTTCAAACGTGCTAGGAAAATGTTTTTAGAAAAAAAAATTACCCCGCTTCAAACTACTCTTGACTTAGAAAATGTTTTGTTTTTATTTGCTAAAAATGGTTGTAATGATTAAAGTACGATATTCTGAACATTAATGAATAAAGCAAAGATTTTTGGAATATTCTTTTGGATCTTCTTCAGACTGACTGGATTTTGTATAATTGGAGTAGACTAAAGTTTACTGTTGGAGGAATGTATAAATTACAGAATTTATGTTAAATTATTTCTTATTATCAACATTTTTATGTTGCATATTTTTCTTTTGCAAAGGAAAAATCACGCCTAAGAGGTGATGATTCTTTTCTCTTTCTATTACAAATATTTGTTAATATAGTCAAACATGTCCATCTTTCGCCATATATTATATAAGTACTTTTTCCTTAATTTCAAATCATTTCAAAGCCAGATGTCGTACAGATAAAATAATGTTTTGTACGTTCTCTGAAAGTCACATCAGCATATTTAAAACCATCCAGTGCATGGTGCGAAGAAAACTGAAAAATAAATATTATATAAATAGGACACCGCCTGTCGCCCAAGATATCGCACGTGTATTAATATAGGATTCAAAAAAAAAAAAAAAAAAGGTAACTCATGGAATTAAATCTTCAGTGTAATCCAGCAAGCTAAAATGAGATGTGCAGAGCTTATGAAAGTCACTTTGAGTTGTGAATTGCAAGATTTAGATTATAAAAAAATACGAACTTTGTAAATATTATCACACATTGAGAAATACTTCCTTTGCTTTACAATAGCAATGGAACAAACGCAACAACAACAAAATGATAAGGAAAAATGTATTGTGTCTAATAATCCTGGTGCAAGACTAATTAATTGTTGTAATTAGAAATGCTAATATATAGTTTAGAAATGTAATGTCCGTGTTACCTATGTACTTGACCTTGTCATTTCTTTGACGAGCTGCCAGAGGTGATTTCACAATCCTCTAGGATTTGCCTCTGGCCAGTGTTTACGACCAAGAAAGGAATTTATATCCATTATCTCCTCAGGCTTTATTATTTCTACGCATCATAACGATATTGTCTCGTGGAAACCTGGTTGAAAAGAGTAAAAGAACAGTTTGATAAGGGTGGATTAGATTATACGTAGCATAGATATAGCTTAGCATGGGGAGTATAGAAGGTAGTTAGATCTAGATTTGAGGAAATTGGTCGTCAAACTATATGGGCTGAGATGGAAGAGAAAAGGTCACTGGTTCTTTTAAGGATGTTTGGAACAGAATCAATGTCAGAAAATTATTTATCTTTAATAAAAGGGAAAGAGAAGCGATAGCATGGTAAGATTAGAGGTTTGGAAACTGAGAGCTCTAAGGGGTAGTGTACTGCAACGTTAATGTCCGATATGTGGGGACAAAGAAGGTAGCATATTATATGGGAATGTGGAGGTACCGATGACTGGAGGAAAATATTGATTTGGGAGAAATGGCTGAGAAATAAAAATATTGTAACCATAAAGAAAACGTTTTCTGATCAGAGTCAGAGTACACAATTAGGAGAATTTCTATGGAAGGTAAAATCCAAATGGAAATGGTCAATTGACAGAAGTTATGAGAAAGAGTCGACAATGTAAAGTATAGAACATAGGATGTATGAGACAAAGAGATTGTGAAGGGTTGGTAGCATTTAGACATCTACTGGATAAGTGACTAGGTCAATTCCAGTAGATGCATTCTATGCAATAGCTTGGCACTAAATAAATAATAAATAATTGTCTCATGTCTAAGGGTACTAAATTTATACAGAGGAAAGGTATGTTGGAGAGGGGATTTGTATATTTTTTCACCATCCAAAAGCATAGTTCTGACCATAGACTATAACATATTTCGACATATTTTAAAACTGGTATTATTTAGAACTTCATAAGATATTTTAGACACTTTATTGCAAACATGGCAGATTCTAAATCACTTTCATGTTCATTTTAAAATTGAGTTGGAGGAAGGGAATTATATGCCTTTATCATATCGATAGAGTCCTCTCTGATTTTGCGAACTGTTTTTTTCCCCTCATTTTCTTATATGTTAAAGTTACCGCAAAGTTCCCCCCCCCCCATATATATCCCGCCTCCAATGGTCATATCATCGGCCGTTCTCCTTTGGAACATATCGAAGGTGTTAACTCGTATTCGTTGGGTTTTAATCGCACTCTCGTTATAACTTCCAGATTCTGGGGAAGATGAGGAATTATCTTGGAGAAAAATACCCACCCCCACCGCCGGGAATCGAACCCGAGACCCCTAGCACGGCAGGCAGGTGCTTTACCGAGTGAGCTACGGGGCCAGCCTTTCAAAAGTTTGCGCTATCCTTATTTTCAATTCGTAACATCAAAACTTGCGCAATGAAACTCCTGAAGTTACAGTTTTCGACTCCTGACTTACAGGTCAAATAAGCCACCTTCCATTGTTCATTAGTAGACATGTTATGATTTGACAGCTGAACAATGGTGATTTGGTTTGAGCAACACAATTAAGAAGTTGCAAGTATTATTATTTATTTACACAAGAAACTCATTTATCGGTTTGATTGCTTACTTTTGCTCTGCAAACGCAGCACAGATTTGAAATTAGAACAAACGTTCAAAAAGTAAAGATGAGTACAGAATTGAGTTTAAGCATCAATTGCGGATTTGTCTTTTCCTTTCTTATTCTCTTAGAGACAAAATAATTATATAGATTAATAGTTAGTTTCCGGATTATCCGAACCTTTCATAATCCGGATTATCTCCAGCTCCTCTGTATACATAAAGTTCTTATTAATCTTTCACAACTTAAAATTCTACTCGACGATATGAGTTTCATCAAACTCTTGGGATTGCCTCTGATAAATTGCATCTAGACTTAAGTTTCGAAGTATCGTCTATGTGTAAAAGACTTTTGAGGATGAACATTTTACCCTTCTGATCAAGTTTACTTCGATGACAAAGTCTTCTTTATTATTTACTCAAATCTTAACACAAGTAATATCACTTGGGTTAGGGTTGAGTCACTATATGGCAAAGCGTGGAGGGGCGTGTAAACAATGTGAAACAATGGAGTTGTTTACGCAACCCTGTCGCACATACTCGTACATGCGAATCAATGTGTGTACACTGTGTTTAAATGCAAACACAGCAACATGTCATACACCAGCATGCGTAAGAAATAATATATAACGTAATTGAATGTGACAAGGAGCAAAACAGAGGGAAAATTAAAATCCTTTTGTATTAAACGACAAAACATGCGGCTGCAATGGTTATTTACATTTGCCTCCATAATTGCTTAGCATTTAATATCAGTCACACAGCAACTAAAGTGCTCTATTTGTGTTTTGTCACTTACTCTACACCAAATATTTTGCTCTTCTAGTAAACAAGATAAGCGAATGCAGCGCTGCCATGAAGGTCAGTGCGCTTCAACGTTTTGCCATGTTGTACATATATTATCAGATAGAAACCTGTCTCTGTAGCGTAGGTGGTAAGGGGCCTGCCGCACGTTCACGAGGTCCCGAGCTCGATTCTCGGCCAGGGTCAGTTATCTGGATAAGGTTTCGTCCGGGGTTTTCCCTTATCATGAAAGATGAATGTCGGGTAACTCATTTGAGCATCATTTCACCCATTTCATACGTGGTCCGATATTACATAATTTTGGAGGACGTAAATTAAAAAAACAATTATGGATAGTGGGTACTTGTACACAAAGTAGCTATTCTGAGGAATCATCAGTGATTGGGTTGTAAAGAGTCTTTCAACTAGAGTGTCCTATCTTTGAAGTTAAATAAAACACGTTCTATAAATGATATGTTTATTTTTTATTTATTTTTTATTTTGGAACATAATGTCATTACGTGTGCAAGAGAACATCAGTTCAGTGACCGACACGACTTCGTCGGGTTGCGCATATACGATTGACCCAATTTCCAATAACAAAAGAACGTAAATTAGGTCCAACTTCACGAATAACACGCGTCATATTATTCATGAGATCAATTACTGTTTCTGGCTTGTTAGTATAAACTCGAGATTTAACATAGAGATCGATTCAAAAGATGGATTGTTTGGAGAGCAGTATGACAAGTGGCGCCATCTTGTTGGAACCAGGTATTTCTGAGATCCTAATCATTCAAATAAGGCTAAAATAGTCCCTTATAAGAGCCCGGTATCTTTCTGCATTGGCAGAACTTCTCCATCTTCGTCTTGGAAAAAGTATGGAGCAATAATTCCACGTTGCCAAAACCCACACCACACAGTAACCTTATGGGGATGAAGTGGTCATTCTTGAATCTGCATCGGATTGTGATTGCTCCAATAGTGGCAATACAAAACCATTTATCAAAAAGTTTGCTTCCTCGCTGAAGATGAATTTTCGACAAAAATCCGGGTCAACTTCCAACTGCTCCATAGCCCAGTCAGCGAATGCACGGGCAACCTATGTTCATTGGGCTTTAGTTCTTGAGTTAACGCCATTTTGTAAGCGTGCAACATCTAATCCAGATGCAGAATTCGCCAAGTTGTCGGCAAAAGCCCTAGTTCTTGCGCTCGACAAACAAATGGTTTTGTTTCCGCTCTCGTGTACCTCTCAGGAAGGGCGCCTGTATTTTCGTTGGCGCGCTTACGTCGATTGCGTACAGGCGTTCTTTGATCGCTGACAGAATCACTTCTTTCAAATTATCGATCATACGCTGAATCGATCGCTCGCAGGAACTACTATGCACACCGTAAGTTTTACATAATACACGGAAGGTTTGGAGAACATATCCATTTTGATAATAAATTTTCATAATTTCTACACGTTGCTGAATGTTGAAACGTTTCATGTTTATTTGTGAATAACTGCAACCCCTTAAAAAAAGACTACTGTAACTAAATAACGGCAGTAATGTTAAAAAAAATAGGACACTCTTATTGAAAGAACCCTTTATAAACTGTTCTGGAGGACAAATCAGTCAATGTATTCGGAACTGCTCAGGGGCCTAAACCCTCTCGCTGTGCACCTCTAACAGTTTGTTCGTAAAACGCCGCCCGTTGATATAATCGACTCTGCTATATTGAGCGAAGACTGTCAGGGTCGATGTAACCGATACAATGTTTGTGAGGCTATAAATCTATTTTTGAATCCTATTGGGATGCCTTTTATGTCATTGAAAAGAGGAAACCTATCTAATGGTGTGTTTCCTGTTCTTTTGTTATTAGAAGGACGGTATTTCCAATCCTCAGCAACATAGTTTGACCATATCGTGTTCAGTGCTGTTTTTATCTTGGAATATTAAGCATGGCAGTTTGCTGTCGTCATGTTTTTGTGCCAGAGATAGATGATAACGAAATTATGGCATAAATTGGCCAGTTTGACGTCAATGCAAATACTTTAAGTTAGAGTGACGGTGAGGATTATATAGCTGAGACACCTCCAGGTTCGTCCTATGCTAAGAGACACGTAACACAAACTTCAGTGATGATAACTTGATGACATTGTCGACAATATTGATGCGGAACAACACAACAATAATGGAAGGTTTCAAAGAAGTATTTCCTGTGAATCCTGACCCTGTTATTTAACTCCTTTCGATGAAAGGAAACGTGCCCCAATCCCATCTCCTGTTTCTTATTTTGATTTGTTTTTCGCTTTATCACTGTTGAACATGATTGTTACGGAAACAAAAACGCCGATCAGTTTCTTTCCACATGTTTTCAATCACCTGCATCGAGAAACAAGAGTTGGCTACGGACAACAATGGACGAAATTTGGGCATTCATAATTGTGATTATGAATGTATCATCTATAGAATCCCATTGGAGCAAAATTGACCACGCTAGCACACCTTGGTTCGGGAAAGTGTTTTCTCGAAATCGGTTTCAACATTTATTAAAAATGTTTCCATCTCACTGTCAATAAACTACTTTCCCCCTGGATCCCCTGAGCATGATTCTTGTCCAAGATTTTAATCCATATATGAGCACGGTAATAAATTGTTTCGACATCACAACGTCCCTCACCAACAACTTTCTATAAATGAAACTCTAGTGGGAACAAAATGTCACCCAAATTATTACTTCTTTATATGCCCAATAAGCATCATCACAAATGGGGGATAAAGTTTTGGATGATTTGTGATTCTATTTCTAACTGTTGTTTGGGATTTTTCGTATATAAAAGGACAAAATCATTTGATGAAAAATCTGCAAATGAGTTAGGCCTATATAGTCTTGAAGCTTCAGCTGGGAAATTATTTAAACAAGGGATGTCACTTATGTTACCAACCTATTTCAAAGGAGCAATACAAAAAAAAAAAAAAAAAAAAAAAAACTGAAAAGGAATACCAAAATCACTTAATTTCATATAGATATTTTAGACAACGTCCACTCATGTTAATTGAATCAAAACAAAAAAATGTCAGGTCATTCTTCTCATCACAAATAGAACTGCAGCTTCACAAGTTAACCCTGCTCCGAGGAATAATAATAATAATAATAATAATAATAATAATAATAATAATAATAATAATAATAATAATAATAATAATAATAATAATAATAATAATAATAATAATAATAATAATAATAATAATAATAATAATAATAATAATAATAATAATAATAATAATAATAATCTCGCCAAACCAGATGTGATATTTGCTTACAATAGTTTTATGGGAGGATTGATAAGGGGTTTTCCCTTATCCTGATAGACGAATGTCAGGTAACTCTACACCCCATGAACGCCGGACTCATTCGAGCACCATTTCATCCGTCATCCGATATGACAACGATAGAGGACGTAAATTACAAAAAAAAAAAAAAAATATATATATATATTTATTTATTTATTTGAACGAAGAATTCTTATATTTTGGAAAAGGGTGGTGTTTAATATTATTTCACGAATGATGTTAAATCATATTCATTTTACTGCAGAAATACAACGGGAAAGAAAATGAACAGAGTTCAATTTTGTTCTTCAGCAATTGAAACTGTGTGCCCTCAGTGGTTGCTGAAAATAAGTGAGACAGATAAAGATGCAAGTAAGTCTTTCTACGTCATATGGTGCGAAATTGCTGCAAAAGAAACAACGCCAGCACGGAAAAGGTCGTGTACGGTATGTGTAAAATCTGAAAAAGTATTACATCCTAAGTGCATTAATCTGCATAAGTGCTCCAAATAAGTATCAAATTAATGATTTGCGGCTTAATAGCACTGATATAATATTGTAGTGCTTTTTAGAAGCTAAAACCAGTGCGAGGTGAAGTTTATCTTTTTAATTGGTGTTTTAATTTGTGAATCCACACCTGATTATTATAACTACTTTTATGTGTTTTATTATGAGTAAACAGTTCTTAGACTCAGTGTATAGCGTTAAAACTTTTGCTGGAAAAACACGAGCATAATTGAGGGGTACGTGTATTCCTGATGCATACCATAACAAATCGACACTGGTGAGTTGAATATTGCTTGTTTTATGTAACACAAGATATGAATGAGTAGAGCCAGACTGAAAAATTCAATGCCATAGCCGAGATTTGAACCACGGATCTCCCAGTCTCCATGCGGTTGCTCTAACCAACTGAGCTACTGTGACCAACGTGCCGACATGACATTAAATTCTCCAACTGACTCGTATGTTTCCCGGTAGACCACTAGAGGTTCTCATATGCTATGAAACACGCGCCGTTTGTGGCGACTTACTGTGCTGTAAGTACTTCCCAGGCTTTATAGTTAAACCACTATGCTTTTATTTTAGGTAAATTGATGGAAATAATCACTTCTTCCACACTAGCCGTGTTTAGGTTAAGGTTTGAATGAGTAGAGCCAGACTGAAAAATTCATAGCCGGGATTTGAACTACGGATCTCCCGCTCTCCGTGCATTTGCTGTAACCACTGAGCTACTATAGCCAACGTGCCGACGTGACATTAAATTCTCCAACTGACTCGGATGTTTCCCAGTAGACCACCAGCGGTTCTCATATGCTATGAGACATACACCTTTTAATATAAGATCGCTTTTAAGATGTGTTGAGATGTTTTTAATTATTTCATTTTTAATGGGGTATATTTTATAGTGCTAAATTTCATTCCCCTAATGTCAAAAGAAAGAGGTGATATTTCATCTCAAATTACGATAGCAAAATTAATACTAATTGTAACTGAACATGCGCCGGATATTTATTCGCTATCTGATGATTCTTTTAATTAACAGATTATAAAACAAATTAATATGCTAAATTTCATTTTTTACATTTTTAATTTATCTTTATATCACATGTGATTATATATATTGTTCTAAAAACTAACATTTCAAGACATAGCAGCCTGGCATTTTTCACCCCTGCCACTCCACTTAAACACCGAACCTGCATCATCGACGTGCGGTAGCAAGAGGGTTAAGAGTGACATAACGTGTCATAATGACACATTAGAGAGTAATGTCGTGATAAATTCCTTATGGAAAGTGTTAAAAGGCTGACTATAATATTTCATTCCGTGCAGGATGTAGAACCTACATTTAAACTATGAACTTGTATATCCTTTCCATTCCTCATTAGTAGTAGACCTCGGATTTGTGGTTTTATGCCGATTTTTTCCTGAAGAAATAATCAAAACCCAATCATATATGTTCACGTTTTATTGTATCTAAAAGTGCATATTTTACCCCAGTGGTAAATTGGGGTAATGGTTTTCATGCCTAAAAGTGCCTAATTATAACAAAAGTTACAAAGTGGTGATACATCAATTTAGTTTTGACTTAGAGTTTGATTCACTGTTTATCACTAAATAAAGAGCAATTGAACATAGACTTCAAGAGCTACATGTATTTTAAAACAGCCTTCCTAAAAGCTGAGAGTTGGGGCGACAGGTTTCCCACCGCAAGAAAGTGCAGCGTTCTTGGGCACAATGGGTGAATTGAAAACAGTGTTGGGAATGGGATGAGATAACGTTGAGCGTCAAGCACGAAAGAAGTTTGTGATTTGGTAGAAACCCTCTAATAAGCAATTCATAATGAGCTTTAACTTGAAAATGACAATTTTACCTGGCCGTTCCCAAAAGGGGCTGTTCTAATGAGGGTCCAAAGCTGTTGCTATATAGCGCTGTCTCTTTCTACTTTCATCATAAAAACAGGAATACAAAACGAGTTTGTAACACCCCTTCTAAGAATTATATCTTGTACTGGGCCTTCTACAGTACCAGTGTGCAGTACTGTATGCTTGTGTTAACAGCTATAAAATATCGTGTTAAAATGCCGGAAGTGAAATCTTCCAAAAGTGCACTAATACAGCAATGGATCCAGCACATATCAGGACTCGCCAGTAATGGAAACAACGTTATCAGGTAACCTAACAAAATTATATTTCGGTTCTATTTGGCGCAAAATTTTCGTTTACTGTAACTCTCCGCTTCTCTTCTGTAGATTTCACGCGAAAATGAATCTCATATCGATCATATTTAGTGGTAGTGGCCATAAAGCTAGAGCCTCCCAGTGTACACTAAGAAACTAATATCAACACAGTTGGAGGCATTTACAAGTGAAACAATGTTTAATATAAATCTGTGCAAAGGTATGGTAACTGCTCATGTCCCTTGGAATGTAGTACTGTATGACTTTTCAGAGGACTCTTACAGTACTGTAATTACTTCATTCCATCTGAATCGACTTTGGAAAGCGTAGGGAATGTCTGCATTGGTTGACGAAACCACTGAAGTGATGGGAAGGTATAAAGATAATTAGTGAAATAAATCCACATGAACCCTCATCCCAGCATTAAAACAACTAGATAATCAACACGAAACAATTGCCTATTTTATTAATAAGAATTGCAATTACTTCTTCCGAATGGTATTGATGATTGCTAAGTTCGTCTTTGTACTGATGTTGCATCTTACATGCTACTTCACCTCTCTTGAAAGCCTTTATCCATATCTTATTCACATTACCTGCTCAGTTCAAGCATTGCACAGAGTTGATTCGAAATGAATTTCTTAAATTTAAGAGTGTTGTGTCAGACATTCCCCTTCAAGATAGCGTTGTTTCGACAGTCTCTTTTGTGCCCTTTCCTCCAGGATCTTTACTATCTTGTAAACCTAAATTGGCACATGTAGTCATTATTTTATTCTAAAAAAGTATGTGCTAAAATTGCTATTATTTTTATAAGGTAAGGAAATAAAATATGTAGTTAAAAGTTAATCAGTTTAATAAACTTCCTTCAAAAACAGTAACAGTTATTAAACCTAATATTCCATTTTCGTTATGGCAGTTGGATTGATACTATCGTGTATTATGCTGAATATTTATAAGAAATAGCCATTGTTGTGAGTGAATAGCCATTTAATCTAACAATTGAATTCTAAGTACATCTGAAGATGTAATTCACTCATGAACGATTCCTAGAATTGGTGTTAAAAGCTTATGCAACTCCATTTCAATTAAATATATTGATTTCGGTTGAAGAGAATACTTTGGAGCACAAAATTTATATTATGTTCTAATAAAAATTAGAGGATTTAATCAGTGGAATTTAATCTAACGACTTATCACTCAAATATACTAATTCATTTAAAATAAAATATATACTAAATATAAAACGTATTAAAGCAAAAAATTTAAAACTATAATAAACCATAGACAAATATATCTACTGCAAAACCGCCTCAAATTCATATGGCTTATGTGCATGTTGTGAAAGAACTCTTGCAGGATAGGGCACTAAAGAAAAATATTGTTTGCATACATCCCAATTTTTCTTTCTTTCTCCTTGCATTACGAAACTTGAAGCAACGGGAAAGTCCCTTACAGAAGAAATAGAAGCCAGAATAAATACGGCAAAGATTATAGTTGGTGCCAAAGCTATAGATAAGCTGAGTGCATTGATGAAAAATAATGCAGGGTTTTTTATTTTCAAAAATGTGTGCGATGTCCTAAATGGTGACGATGTAGGTCCACCAATACAAATATGCATATCAGATGTGACTAAATTTAAATAGGCTCCAACCACTTCAGTGTCAGTTTTCAACGTCTTTCTTTCTCGTCGTATAAAATGGTTCTGTCAGATAAAAGATGCAGCTTAACACTGACAATTTGGAAAAATTAATAATTGTATACTGCAAAGCCAATTACCATAGGGTACACAATGCTGCTACCAATGATAATCAAGATTAAACAAAAATCAAAAGCTTGAATAAGAAATAGAACTCTGCATGTGTGTAGCAAACGTATTTTTATCTCTTTGTATTCATTCTTCTCTTATAAGCAGTATTAATGTATATTTAATAAGTGTATGTTTCTTTTGAGAGTAATTCAGGCAGTGTTTGCAGCAATTAAATATTTAATCCATTTGTTAGTTTATATTAGCTAACTTAACATATATGTGAATTATGGCATTTGTTGTTATTAATCTCTTAGACTTAACGTCCTTTGCAGGTTATACAAAATTTAAACAATCTTAATTGGCTTTTAAGGACCATTTTAAAGTTGTAAAACCCGTTTAGTTACTTAAATGTTCATGTTGAAAATCCTAAAAATTCGAGGTCTAATTAATTCATTTTAGCGTTTAGGGATTGAATAATTATTGCAGTGAAAAGATATGAATCTTGTATTTGATAATCTCCAAAGGTAAACAGGGACTGTATTTGTTGTTGATCAATGTGCATTAAAATGTAAAACTTCTGCTTACTTAGGTAATCAGCTTAGAAAGTACAGTGAAAGTAAAGAATAAGAAACAAAAACATGTTAGTCACATGATCTTCCCTACTCGCTCTTATACAGGTTATTCTAACAAATATTTTCTCCTCTACTTCAATTTAAGACGGATACATGTTCGCAGCAATTGTTTTATTGAATGTCTGTAGGTACAATGAGAGTAAGGGAAATATACGGTAGACTTTAAGCGATAGACTAATCAGAGAAGGGTTGCTGTATTACAACTTTGAAACTCCGTTCTCTTCGTATGGTTAAGAGAAAAAAATGAATAACGACACGCCATTTGAGAAAAGTATAGGTATTTGAACATTTAAACGAATAACAAGGAATATTTCGGAAATGGTTAATTCCACAAAAATTGTATTTGTGATAAATTGTATGCTTTAAGAAGATCTACATGTTTTTATGTTGTAACATGTTTTCTGTTATGTTTTATGTTTTTGTGTTGTTTCTATTTCTTACGGGTTCCCAATTACACAAGTCAGCCAAAATGAAGACTTCAAAGGTAGTTCCAAGAAAATTCTAAATTTGAAAGTGTTTTGTTTTGAAAGAATCTTAAACATGAGGCATTTTAATCAAAATTGTCACTCATTTTTCGAAAATATAAAATTTCGAAATTGTTTTCTTGTAAATTGTGTACCATCTTTAGAAGATGCTGAACTTATAATCCAACTTTGGTATTTTAGCTTATTTTTGTTTTGTGATGTTTCCATACGGGCGCTCACACACCACACACACACACACACACACACACACACACACACACACACACACACACACACACACACACACCACACACACATCTCTTTCTAATTTTGTTTTATTCAGGGAGCCTCAAAACACAAATTTCCAATAAAATCTCCGTATCGAATTTTGGGGTAAAATACAATCCTTTCTCTGCTTCTGTGAGTACGTAAAAAAAATATCACATAGTGTGTAAGACATCGGATTGTAGGCATGCCGTAAGGGCTTCCGTTTTATAAAAGAGATTCGCGACTTAAAAAGGAACGTTAGCATCGTTAAATGGCGAGATCTCCCTCCCCCCCCCCCCCCAGGATTTCCCTACTCCTAACATTAATTGGCTTTAGCGGATTCCAAGAGCTGGTAAGACTTGCAGTTCCTGTCAGCATATTTCTCATCCAATTAAAGAGGTAATCTTTATAGTACCAGGTCACGCGCAGGAGGAATTAGGTGTTCTCTCCATCTAAACTTTTGTTTAAAGTGTAACGATTTTCACTACCTTTAAAAGCCTCTGAAAAATAACATCCAGCATTCCTATATCAATTCCCAACTGGTTTATACAAATTCAATAGCCTTGGTATAATGTACAAGTCCCGGGCCTAACAAAGAGAAGGCGCCACTGGGATGGTTCGACGGAAAGCATCGTATAGTTCAACTCTACACTAGCTTGTATCCATAGTTAGAGGTCAGAAGTTGCTTAGTTTTTAAATGAAAGCATTTTAAACATGACAAGTGTGGAGGTTTGACCAAAATGGAGGATTTGGAAAAACGAGCAGTGATTAAATACTGCCATTTGAAAGGCTACAGGCCTAAAGAAATCAAGGAGGAAATGGACAGTACATTGAAACACTCTGACCTTCATATACAATGATTAAAAGGTGGGTTGCAGAGTTTAAAATGCGACGAGCACTGGTGATGAGCCTCGCGGTGGACGCCCTGTAGAAGTCACAACTCCAGTTATCATTGAACAAATTCTTCGTTTAGTACTGGAAGGTGACAGATAAAGTTGTTTGAGATAGCAGAGGCTGTAAACATATCAAAAGAACGTGCAGGTAATATTTTAAGTGATGTTTTGGGAAGATAGGTGCTGCGTTTGTTGACACCTGATCAAGTTGCAAAGAAAAAGTGTTTCTGTTAAGAATTTGGAGCAACACGGTAAAAATCACAGTGAATTTTTGTGACGGCTTATTACCATGGGTGAAACTGGAATACATCACTATACTCCAGAGAATAAATCATAGTCAAAACATTGGATTGGGCCAGGTGAACCAACTCCAAAAATACAGTTTATTTTGTCAGCTAACAAGGTTATAGCGAGTGTTTTCTGGGATGCACAGGGAATTATTTTTATTGATTACTTGGAAAAGGGTAAAAAATATCACTGGTGACTACTACGGAAGATTACCGTAACGTTTGAGTGATGAGATGAAAAGACCTCATTTGGCAAAGAAAAAAATCTTGTTTCTTGGCGACAATATTCTGGTCCATGTTTCAGTCATTGCAATGGTAAAACTGTGCGAATTAAAGTTGGAATTGCTTGAATATCCACGCTATTCTCCAGATCTAGCACCCGATGACTACCACCTTTTCCCGAACCTCTAAAAATTTTATGGACGACGCAGATTTCACAGCAACCATGAGGCCTTTCTAGAGATTATGTTGAGAAATAAACAAAAGAAATTAACTTTTTTATTGTGAGGCCTGCACTTATCAGTCGACCCTTGTAAAACGAGATACTGTTGAATAGAAATGTGTTGCATTAATAATAAAAGAAGTACTTTTTTCTAAGATATCTACATTTTAATTCACAATATTTCCTTCACATTGAAAGATGAGGGTTTTCTCGGGGATGGACACCACCAGTGTAAGTGGAAGGGAAGAAGCTTTATATATATATATATATATATATATATATATATATATATATATATATATATATATATATATATATGAGTGTGTGTGTGTGTGTGTTTTATTTTGCGCATCACACTGTAGTGCAAAATCAAATAGTCTTAAGTATCTGGCTACTGTAGAGATAGATTAGGTAACGAAAGTGACCCCTAGAATCTTGATTGGCAATTGGATTTTTTGTGCATACCTACCCGGGAGGAATGGATGTGATTAAGGAACTACAGGAGGCGTATGGACTGCATCAACGGACAACACAAGTGGCAGAGACACGCAGAGTTCCCTAACATTAACTCGATTGATACCAATCTGAAAGACGCTCGCGGCGATTCGCCCAAACTGCTAGAGGATGGCTTAAAGTCCCTCTTCTATCGGTTACAAGAAAGGCTCATTTTGATAGTAAAACCTAAGATGTCCACTCGCTGACGGAGCCGAAAAGAAGTTCCAACCTCGCAAGCCTATGCCAGCCTCGCGCGGTAGAGCCACGGAGCACTGTAAAATTAAAAGGGGAGAAGAAATGGGTTAGAGGAGAGCAGTAGTAAAATACGCACTCAAGCATTCGCATTGCCGACCGGAAAAAGCCAGGGAAAAAAAAAAAAGTTTTTAGAGCGGATGGCCTCCAGATTTTGAACCCACGACCTTCGGAATACGAGTCACACGTTACCGAGCCATCTCACTAGGTTTTATAGCCCTGCATTGTGAATAAAATTGCTTATGCCGTTGCAGTAAAATATCTCCTTGGTGTGTTACAGTGCGGAGTTGAGGGGCACTGTACTGTTAATTAAAATACCACCGCCTGCCTGTTTGAAAGTTAATTGAGTCATACTAAGGTTATGTGATAAAAGTATACTATACGACAAAACCATAATGATAGCAATCAGATGAGTATATTTATGAAACAAGGGACCTTTTTTACACACATGAAGGAGTTTGAGCAATCATTTTATACATTTTTTCTACAATTTCATGTACAATTTCTGATTTTCTCTAGTTTTTGTACATTATTTTTATATGCTCCTATATTATCTTATCAGTTATAGAGATCCTTTTCGCCGATAAAATAATTAAGTTTTTTTTTTTTTCAGTGATTGACTTAAGTGTACTCTTACGTTTACCTGTAGCTGCTTGAGACGGGAAAATTAACTTCGTCCCACACAAGACTGCACCAGAGATAACTTAAAAATAACATAGCATGTAGCGAAGAGAAAATCTGCCTCGGTTACGTGTCATCCCCCCTAATAAGCCTCCACGAAAAACAAGAAAGAAAAAATATATAAGTTCACGTTATACACACACACACACACACACACACACACACACACACACACACACACACACACACACACACAAACGAGTTAAATTTGTTTTTATGTTCGATCTTTCATTTTAAAAAATTCCAGTTCGAACTGTAATAAAGGTTTTTTCTTAACTAAATGTCCTATTTTTGAACTTAAAAAAACACGTTTTATAAATAATATTGGCTGCTTCCTTTTTTATTTTCTAACATAATTGCCATTACGTGTGGAAGGAGATATCAGTTAAGTGATTGCCGCGACTTCTTTGGGTTGTGTGTGTACGATGGGCCCAATTATCAATGATAGAAGAACGTAAGTTAGGCCAAACTTCCGAATAACACGTGTGATGTTATTCATATCATTTTCTGTTTCTGGCTTGTTGGCTTAAGCTTGAGATTTAACATAACCGCACAAGAAGTAATCCAACGGCGTTAAAGCACTTGATCTTGGAGCTAGTTAACATAAACACGGGAAATGATGAAACCTCTGAACTTCTCCTTCCAAAGATCGATTTTTTCAAGAGCAGTATGATATGTGGCATCGTCTTGCTGGAACTAAATGTTTCTGAGATCCATGCCATCCAATTGAGGCCAAAATGTTCCCCCATAAGAGCCCGGCACCACGCAAGGTTTTGGCGAATGTATGATCCATTTTGATGATAAATTTTCACAGTTTCTGTGCGTTGCTAAATGCTGCAACGTTCCATGGCTATTTGCCAATAAATGTAACCACGTGAAAAAAATGACTTCTGTTAGTCAATAACGACATGTATCACTTGTTAAAGATAGGACACATTTGTTGAAAGACCCTTTATAAATGTGAAAGTGCCCCCTTATAACTGGAGTTATCCCCCCCTTTATTTATAGACGCTCTTTAACTGCTGTGGTTCTAGCGTTCCATTCTATACTGGGATGAAAGACAACTTCCACTTAATTTTGCTCAAAAGCCTCCCTATCAGACTTGAGGTTCTTTTATGTGCCGTAATTCTACGGTACGGGACCAGGAGCTTTATTTTTCTTTTGAAGGAAGCCATGTTAAGAAGTGTTAGGAGCCAAAAATCTATCGCCCTCTGCTAAGTTTGAATACATTACCTCTAGAACCAAAGGCTACATGTAACCCGTAGACCATGGAGGACGATAAGTGTAGTTATTAATATAGTCTGATGTTACTAAGATATTTTGTAATCTGAAAAAAAAAAAAAAATGTTGCTGATAAATTTTAATCAAATCATGGTGTAATTGAGTAAAGTGTATATCTTCCTTAATAAACGGAATTATTGGATAAACACTAATCTATGTTTTGTAAAATTTTCAGGCTGAAATATTCATGTATTTGGGAAATTTAACATAGTTCCTTATAACCTGTCCTTAAAATGCAAATGAAAAGATGACGCTATGAGGGTCAATCTCTCAACCTGGTATTGTTTTGCTGACGTTTGTTACAATGAATTCCCATTAGGTGAATGCTAGAAATCTAAAAACAGACCAAAATAGTTTGTCTTCATTAGAGAGCTATTAACAGCGACTTGCCTTACGTGACCTCTGTCATGTAAGATTCTGTGAATTCCAACAACACAAATATTCCTGGCAACAGGGTGAAGTAATAAACTGCACCTTCTCGCTACATTACTGAATAAATGAGCGTAGAGAAATGTGTTAAAAGATTCTAAAATAGAGCACCCTGGAGTCAAATCGTGTTAAAGCTGGAAAAGTATAAGGACACTGGTCTTGCTACTGATAAAAATGAAAAGCAAAAGTGATAATACAGGAGCTTTAACTGTAATGTGATTTGGAAAGGAATTTCTTTTTCCTTTGCTATTCAAAATATTCTTGCTTAACGAATACATTGTATAGATTATGCTAACATGAACTCTGGGTTAGTACTCATGTATTTGAACTAGTTCTACTTGTAATTCATCTGAATTTTCTTAGCAGGCTTATTAAATCAGCGATGTTAGGTTAAGCACATTTGACCTTTGAATCGCTGACGTGTCTCAGCGTTACAGCGGAAGACATGCAAACTGAATAAAAAAATTGTGATAATTTGCGTTACAGTAGGTTCAAACTCAAACAGAAAATGGAACATATTTTTCATTGTTTAAACGTTGAGTTTCTTAACCAGCTTCTTCTGGGTGTGTTTTTTTTAAAGCTCAAATGACGATTTCGCTTCATCTACCACTTTTTTCGTGTATATGAATCTTTGTTTCTATTGAGGCTCAGTTAACTTCTTTTGTTATACCGGGAGCTTTGGCGTTAAAAACAAATAGCCCCTTGACTCTTCTTCTGAACTTTTCCCTAGTAGGTATACCACTTATGGTGGTGTCAGGGGATTTTTATTCCTCTATAGCTTAAGGTCGGATTTAGGAATCGAAGCTCTGTATCGGATAGAGAATAATCCAGGATGGGTGATCTGTCTGATGCCTGGTACGAGAGTGAGAGAAGTGGATGACAGAATGAATCATAGGAAAGATGATGAAGAAGCAATTGGTGGAAGGACGGGGTGTGAAAACCGGAGATCCCGAGAAAAACCGCCCCAGTGCCCTGTCGTACACCACAAATCTCACTTTGCGGTCGCCTGGGATTGAACCTGGATCGTCTCGATGAGAGTCGAGTGGTCTAGCTGCTCGGCCAGTGCGCGGCCGTTGCCTTAACTCTAGGTTTTCAAATTCCCTTGTTCCAACCCACAATGAAACTCGGGACCTCTGGGTTGAGAACCCATATTATCGCATTACGTAAAATTTTCTATTAGTAAACTCTCTGATTGCTCACTGACTTCTGGTCTAAGGGAAAATTACTAGGTGAGAAGCACATAGCATTGAAATGGACCCTGGACTCATTTGAGCACCAATTCACCCAGTTCATTCACCGTCGGATATGACTTAACGTTAAAGGACGTAAATTACAAAAAAAAAAAAAAAAAAAAAAAAAAAAGGCATTGAAATGGAGCACATGGATCGTTGAAGCTACCGATTCCATTATACCCGAACAAACCTTCGAGAAGGTCCGGACAGAATGGTAAAGGAGAGGCATGGAGGCTCTATTAGCGTCCGGATAAGAATTCTCGACAGTTCGAATGCACAGAGCGTATCATCCACTCTTTTCTTTCCACCATCGATAGTATCCCCACGACGAAGGCTCTTGACAGTTTGAAGATTGAAGCTTTCATGGCGATGATTATTGACTAGAGGTTCTCGGGTTAACAGCGGTGCGATGTTTATCAAATTCCTCGAGCCTTCGGCCATGCTTGCTCTACGGCCTTCTTAAGGAACTTTAAAGATTCCCCACTTCCATTGATAGTTGTATCTATCTATTGCTGTTATTACTAATTTAAGCAGAAATTCAGTTACATGTTTATTCTAAGAGCTTCGTGCAATTATGACATTACAAACGCATGCTGTCTGTTGACTAGTGCAGATTGGTCTTGAACACAGAGGAATATCTACATTTACGATATTAAGTATGAGTAGCTTTGGTTGCAAGCACTGTATTTAATTTTTTCAATGTGGCTCCATGTTTATTCAATGGATTCTTAAACTTGAATCTCCAACATTCTTTTCTTTTTTATCAGTCGTTCTAATTCCGATGAGAGATTTCAGATTAGAACTTACCTACATCTTGGTACATTTTTGAGTCATTTGAAAGTTTCAGCAATGCACTGACAAGGTGCATAAGTATCAACAGATTGTTTCGAAAGTTTACCATTTGCCAGAAAGGTTACCACAGAATAGTATACAGTAGTTCATACTGCTGTTACAAATAGTTAAGCAACTATTATTGTATTGTAAATTGTTTATCTAAAATGTTACGTCCCTATTGCATATTTAGAGTAAGATTAAGTGTTTTCATTACATCGAAAAATCCAGTTTCCGAAATTTCACCGGAAACAGTTTTGAGATTTTCTAGAATCCAAAAACAGTGTACAAAAGGTTGAACTCTCCACTTAAATCTCGGTAGTAGTTTGGTTTTCTTATTATGCGGGCTTTGTCAAAACTCCAATGATCTATCTTTGCTAGATAGTAAGCTACAGATCTTGTTTAATTTCGTCACTGGAAATAACGGATTCTCTCCCACTGCAGAGATGAACCCAGTCTCTGCCAGGTGAAACGGGGCCCTACATATTCTTAATGACCATATGGCTGGCACGAGTTGCTGATCATCTACCTAGGTATGTGGTTCATTTTTTTACCTTTTGCGTTTCTACGTACAGTTAATGTAGGCACCTAAATTTACTTTTATTTGTTGTAAACTCCTTGACGGAAATGCACTATTACTATGGATGGTTTTTATCTTGTAACATTACCTCCTTTGACGTATTCTAGAATTACAAACAAAAGTGTATAGCTCAATTAAAAACCGGTTGTACAATAAAATATTGTCAGTGATGTTCATATTGAGCAATAGAGAGAGTTCTGATCTGCCAGCCTCTCGGAGTTAAAACTTGACCTTTTTATTAATTCATTTGCTGTAACACAGAGCACACCAAGAAGTTTTCCTGTTTATTACAAATCATCATATATTTCTTACAAATATTAAGACACGCATTCAAAATGATTCTACAATGTTACGTAATTCACGATACGTGCTTATAAGCAACCCCAGATTAACTGGCATTTACAAGAACTCCCGTAGGACGAAATTTCAAAACATTTGTGGCTTTTTTTTACGTCCTCCAGTGTTGTTATACCGGACGATGAATGAAATGAGTGAAATGATGCTAAAATGAATACGGGGTTAACAGAGCTTAGAGTTAGCCAACATTCGTGTTTCAGGATAAGAGAAAACTCCAGAATAAACCTTATTCAGATAACTCACCTTGACCAACATTCGAACACCGGACCTCTTGAATGTAAGGCAGGCACTCTATTACCTACGCTACAGAGGCAGGCACCGGCGGTGCTCTGACACTAGCAGTTGACAGTGTTGTTAATAAAATAAGCCAAACGAAATTAAAAACTTTTAAACATTACGACAAATGATGCACTTGTACTTTGAAAACGTAAATATACAGTATGGAATATTTCGAAGAAAAAAAGGCTAATGCCACGATTAGCCATTAGTGTCCTTTTTCTGCCATAAATGTATCATTTATGATTTATCATCTATGCAAAATTGTCGATGTGCATTCTATTTCTAGAGCATTTAAGGCTTATGTTACTATCCCAAACATGTGATATTTTACTCAGAATTGTAAACGCCTGTTTCGGTAAAGTTAAGTTAGGCCAGGTGTCAGACCTTCATATTGCTTCCTGGAAAGATGATAGTTTTAAAACAGAATTTAATATCTATCTTGAGTTATGCTGTTTACAAACAGAACATCTTAAAATGCTTCTCGGGAGCAGGATTGTGAATTTTCCACTTATTGGATGGAATACAACACTTCTCATAGGTAACGTGGTTCAGAAAGTACTAATATATGTTTAAATGGTAGCCGATTGTGCAGTTCTTTGTGTGTAAAAGGTCTTAATGATGAATATGACGACGGTCTTCTGATTAATTTTGATAGACCCAACGTCAATCTGAAAGGACCTTTTATGGACAGCTTTATAGGAAATTCGATTTTAAACTAATTGTGTATACTGAATTAAATATTACGAAGTGCTTTTCTTGTAACTTGTATAACTTTTAAAGTTACATTTTCATTTTGTATGAGAGGGTGTGACAACTGATGTGTGGTTTTGCATTATCATGCAAAAGCAGAACATCCACCGTGGTTATTGTTGAACGAATTCGCTGAAGACGTGTTTTAAACTTTTTAAGAATGCTGATGTATTGCACGGAATTTATTGTGTATCCTTGATCCAGAATAACCAGATCACACCCTCTGTAACCCAAAACACGGCCTTCTTCACTTTCCCTGCCGATGGCATAGTTTCAATTCTTTCTTCCTCCTTGAGATTGTGTGATATTCCATGGGTCGTCTCTTTGATTCTGGCTATTCCAAGTTTCTCTCTAGTCAATTTTGTCCTGGAAGTCCCCTCCCTTCAGACTGATCCGCTGCAAGTTTCGGAGTTTAGTGTTTGTCGTGTCAGTCAACATTCAGGGTACCCACCGTTAATAACTTTTGACTACCCCAATTGTTGAATAATCGTCACCACACTGCTTCTACTGGAGGACATATGGAGACAATTCATTCATTGTTAGCCGCGGGTCACCTCGGATGATCTGCTGCACTACTTCAATGTTGCATGGAGTTACTGCAGTCACCGATCAACCCTCCGCTGTTCTTAGCCAACCCTTCAGTTTCGTTAAAACGAGAATTCATCTTAAGTGATGACATCTGCTGTTGAATCACCATACACCTTTGTGAGCCTTTCATGAATGTGTATGCGGGTTTCACCTTCCGTATTCAAGAATTCAGTGACAGAACGCTAATACGAACATCGATGGCAAGCATTGTGTAAGTGCTGCCTTCGGTTGAAGTGGCTATTGTAGTGGACTAGAGAAGGTGGTTTGAGAAATTGAGCTATATTTTGAATTTTCACAGGAGGAAAAAAAAAGTTAAATCTTTGTCTGACCCACGTACTTTAATCATAAATGTTACAGCCGTTCCTTTTCTTTTTCTTTTTGAGAAAATAAAAATGATCGGAAACTTATCCATTCAACATTTATTTTAGGGTGCAGTAAGTATTCTTGAACATCTTTACGACTCATATGTGGAAGATGCTGAACTTAACCGTGAAGTGTGATGTTTAACCTAGGTACTTTTTATTTCCGAGTTATGCTGTTCACAAATATTTGTTTTTTAAAATGTAATTTTTTTTGTTCAATGGGTCTCAAAATATGTATTTTCGGTGAAATCTTGGTATCGAGTTTCTGGGTGGAATACTGCACTCCATCTACTTCCTCCGCTTGCTGAAAGTAGGAGTCCCCGTAGGGCAGGCGTTCCTTCCCTTCGGTTGTCGTGGTGCGAGCCTGCGGTCTCTTAGCACTAGTGGTCATTCTGACATTATGTGGGGCCAAATATTCGAGCCCATCCCGAAGGGGAGTTGTTCGGATTGTGTTGGTCTCGACGGAACAGTGGTTCCTGTCACTCATGAGTATTGTTTAGCCGACCAGTCTGAGTTGAGAGACACGAAAGGAAATCGGGCGTTAGACTGAAGTTAGTAGCATGGTGTGTGAGATTACCGGATGCAGAACCGAGGTTATCGGTAGTCTTCCCCAATGGGCTGACCGGATAAGTGACGTATACATTTCCACCCGAAAGGGAGACCTAAAGCTGATTGAGGGTATTGCGCTAAAAAAAAGCGACACGAAGTTACTGTATTGGTGGCTCCCTGATTTATAAAGGGGGAGTTTCGACCCCCGGACAGACGTCGAACGAACCTTAAGTATGTAGTACAGAAAGTAAAAATGAAGTTTTGAATAAATAAAACTTGGTGTTTCACTTCAGTTTTGAAGAGGGGACTGTTTTTTGAAGAAAAGTGTAAGTAAAATGAAACAAATGTTTCCTCTATAGAAATGAGCGAATCTACCCAAGTTTGTTTTCAATGAACTATTAAATCATTAGTTTAGTTATTTGTAGGTACTTTCATCTACAATTGTACTAGATTGCATTTTTGTGTTATAAAAAGCGAGTGCACTTTCTACGGTGGGATATAGTCAACGAAATGTAAAATGAAACTTTTTTGCTAATGTTTAACTCGATTAACTTAATAAATAAACTTTCGCAAGAAAAGTATATAGAAGCTATATAAAAACTATAATTCGTGGAGATATCTTAAGAATGTGACACGTTAAACGGTTTTTGTTTTATTTAATCGAGCATGTAAGCATTTAATTAAAAATCAGATAGAAATATGTATCTAGGGCATTTTGGTTCTGTGTGGACATCAGCAACGAAGGTGGGCCAAACCAAATTTACAAATGTTATTTTTCTGAAGGAATTGTTTTATTTATGATCAGCTGACCCATCGAACTTCGTACCGCCAGTAAAAGTTGTCTGTACTTATATCTATAAATAAAAAAATTCGGGTTAGTTATTTCTTCTGCAATTGGGGGTAAATTTTAAATGCAACACAGTTACAATTAAGTTAGTGAATATAAAGCTTTCTGATATACATTTTTTGCTTTTTTTGTGCGCAAATATATAAAGATGATGGTTTTCCGACGCGCGAACATGCGACGTATAGTTGTCCATGAGAGAAATAGGGAAACTCCAGGTTGATTCCGCAAACGTCCAATGACTGCCCTTGCAATTTATTTATGGTCATCGCAAAGGCCAAACACACGGAAAATTGTAAAAGCTTAAAATCAACAGGCAAGTCCGTTGGAATCATCGGAATACGTGAGATCAAGATATCCTCCCCTTTGCACTTTCCCTTGATGATTGTTGCCTCGATGACGCTATTCATTAGCTTTTTTTCAGTTAGTCTCATTCCAATTCACAGTCGTGGTTGGTTTATATTACGCAGTATGATCACAAATGATACCGCTTTTAATTTTAAATTGAGAGGTGGGAGTCCAGGCAATTCTAAGGAATTTAAAAACTCTGGGGGATAGTTGACTACGTCATCCTGGTTGATTTGTATCCCCCGGAAGAAAACTCTGCATGGTCGCATTGAGATGGTCGACATCTGTATTTTTTGCCGCCAATATTGCTCGTTCACTCAGCCAATTATGTTTAATATACTGTTGCGTTATGTCGGGAAAACATGCTGAAATCTGTGACAGAAATCTGAGGGTAATTTTTCCAGTTTTTATAACAAACGATAAACGTTATTTAATAAAATACATTAACTGAAATAGCTTTTTTTCCTTTTCTTTTCAATTTACGTCCTCCAACGTTAAGTCATAGCGGACGATGAATGAAATGGGTGAAATGATGCGCAAATGAGTCCGAGGTCCATGGAGCGTAGAGTTATTCGACATTCGTCTACCAGGATAAGACAAAACCCCGGAAAAAGCTTATCTAGGTAACTCACCCTGACCGAGATTCGAACTCGGGATCTCTTGAATGTGAGGCAGACTCGCTACCATCTACGCTACCGAGGTGGGCTGAAATAGCTTTGAAGACTGGCAAGGAGTGGAATGTCTATTTTGTAATGCTTTTGTTTGTCGAGAATAGAGGGTGTATGTGTTCCATAAAAATTTGCATGTGCACTTTTATATTTAGTTGAAAACTCAGTCAGTTGTCACTTCAGGTTTCTTTCTCACCTTTTAAACCTTCCTTGGATTTATACAAATATTTCATAGCCAAAATTAGGCAAATCGGTTCAGTCGTTCTCAAGTTTTTGCGAGACTAACAAACGTCAATTCGTGTGTGTGTGTGTGTTTTAATTGCTTAAAAGTTAACGAAAAATGGTATTTTGAGATAAAAATGGGCTTAGCTATTAAATTATTCTGTTTTTTTTTTTTTTTTTAGTTTTAGGGAAAAATAAGTAAACGTAACATTTTTTTATAAACATTTTCTTGCTGAGGTACAAGAGATTCGGTTCTGATTTTCCAGCTGTAGGAGTAAATTACAATTCAGTTTTATAACTAAACACCACTTAATGAGGGTTGCTACTAGGAGGAACTCCAGAAACATATTTATGTTGATTATTTTTTCTGTCAGTTTGAAGAAAGTAATTCTAAACAGCGGTTTTTTTTTTCTCGACTAGATGTTGTGATTTAGAAACTAGAGAGAACTGCTTTGTTAAACTGCTCCCAAATATACCCGAAATGTCATTTATACATGTAGTGAAATGTAACCAAAATATTCTGGTTCTTCCCTACGTGGGCGTGCGTGCGCTCGCGTATTTTTCACGTAAGAGCGATCTTAAGCATTTTAATGAAATTTAGTTACGTGCATACAAAAATAACGGACAGTATATCTTTATAATTATTACTTTACACAAAGATGGAATTTCAGTATTGCTCAAAATTAATAAATCGCCGTATCTCGCTTGTTATTCGTATTAGAAAGAAATGGTACATCACTAACATTTTAATGATATTGTCTAAGTCCTGTTTAAGTATTTTGATATGGTGAATAATATATTTGTTTATGTAACTTCGTATAGTATATCTTTAACGATATTTCCACCGTACTTTGTGCAGTTATTTGGGTATAAAAGGTCTTAATGATGAATATGACGACGGTCTTCCGATTAATTCTGAGGGACACCAACGTCAGTCTGAATGGACCGTTTTATAGGGTTATGGAAACCTTGATTTAAAAAAAAAAAAAAAAAGCTATTTTAAATTCATTTGTACACTGAGCTAATGACAGTAAAAACTGTTTTACATTTGGCATATATAACTTCTAAAGCGTTATTCAGAGTAAAGAGGAGTTCAAAAGCTACTTCCAGAGCGAAGACGACTTCTGAGGTCATTTTCAGAAAACTCAAAATATAGTTATATTTTACTTGCAATTAAAGTATTTTAAACTTATGATAGTTTAAGGGTCTTTTTTAGAAATTCAAAATTTTCGAAAAAAATGTTCCGTCTGAGGTGGTAGGATTTTTTTTTTTTTTTTTTTTTTTTTTTTGCAAATCTTTGTATCGCATCCTTGAAATATGCTGAGCTTAAATACCAAGTTTGGCATATAACCGATTTTTTTTAAGTTGTGCTGTCCTCTCTTTCTCGTGTCACATTTATCCAGTGAAATGTGACCTCGCTCTAACGATATTTCCCGCCGCACTTTCTGCGATTCTTTTGGATAAGAGGCCTTAATGTTGAATATGACGACGGTCTTCTGATTAATTCTGATTGACCCCAACGTCACTTTTATGAAAAGCTTTATATAAAACACGATTTTAAATTATGTGCACCGAGCTAATGTTGTTACTGCATTTTCCCTTATTCTGATAGACGAGTGTCGAGTAACTCTAAGCTCCATGGCCCCCGGGCTCATTTGAGCATCAGTTTAGCCATTTCATTCATCGTCCGGTGTGACTTAACGCTGGAGGACGTAATTTGCCACAAAAAATTGTTAAGACGGTGGTCTGAAGACTGATGAATGGTTTTTGCATTGCCATGTTGAGCGAACTCGAAGAACATGCTTTAGGTTTTTGAGGGTGCTGACATATTGCACAGAATTTATTGTGCCAACCCTGCTCCAAAACTTAAACCAGAACCACGCCCCCTGCATCCCAAAATATGGCCGCCATCACGTTCGCGTTCAGTGGCACAGTTTAAATTTTCTCTTCCTCTGTGAGGGTGAGTGGTGCCATTCCATGGACTCTCTTTGATTCTGCTTTCAAAATAGAGCCCACCTTACGTCTCCTGTCACAATAATTTATCTCTAGGAACTTCTCTCCCTTCAAACTGAAGTTGGAGGCTTGTGTTTTTCGTGTCTTCTTATTCTGGTCGGTTAACATTCAGGGTACCCACCACGAACAAAGTTTTGAGCTGCCCAATTTTTGAATAATCGACACACACTGCCTTGACTGAGTGGCAGTGCGATACAGTTCATCCGTTGTTATACGGTGGTTTCTTCGGTTGATCTCGTGCATTGAATCCGCTGCAGCGGAGTAGAGAAGGAAACGGAAACCAGGAGATCCATGGCTCAAATCCCGGCCGTGGCATTGAATTCTTCATGTTGACTATCTATTATAGCGTTAATTTGCATATGGTAAGTAGCTGTATACAACTACACTGTTGTATTTTTGTGTCATGAAAAGGAAAACTGGTGGTTCTGGGGGTAGTGCCTCCGTGCCATGTTTCTGCCCTAAAACGAAGCGGAATTGTTGCATATTCCTAATGCGGCGAGCTTCCTATTGTTCAAAATTCAGATAAATGTCTTACCTATCAAAAGAAAACCACAAAAGTTTAAGGAATTCTCTATAATTTCTCGGTCTGAACAGTATTATCATAGGTAATGCCAACCATGGTTTTGAAATAGCGATAAACTCACGAACCCGCCAGGGAATTTATCTAGGGAAATTCAGAACCACGAGTGGCATTTGAAGAGGCCATTTCACGAATAAAACTAATTGTTAAAAGCAATAAACAAGTTATTTGATTCTCTAAATTACATAGGCTTGCATTAACATATGAATGAAGCTTCACAAGTCACGGCATACACGATTAATAGTTATTGCAGGATGTGTACAAGTTAACACTGGTGAAAGCAACTTTGGTCTTAAGGCCGTAACATAATCTCTATTTTCAAACTTGTCGCCTAGCCAAATCTTTCAGCCGCCATGTTACTGTTTGAATCTCGCGCTTGTCTTCACTGCTCATGTGATCGTTATACCAACAGTAAAGGAACATGTGATAATTGCTGAGCGATTTTTTGTTGTTGTAATTTACGTCCTCCAACGTTGAGTCATATCGGACGATGAATGAAATGGGTGAAATGATGCTCAAATGAGCCCGGGGTCCATTGAGGTTAGAGTTACCCAATATATCTTTCAGGAGATAATTGTGTATGGTGAACAATTCTCGATTTAGAGATCAGCGAATGGTCAGTATTTGACGAGTCCCAGTACTTGATCTATACAAGGATAGTGACATACGTGTGAAATAGTCTGCACAATGGCTCAGGACTTAAGCGGAAGTGTGCGACAAAGGGATAAGAGAAATCCGTGCCGGTTATTGCTGCCTCCCCCCAGGGACCTACTGCGGTAGGTACGGGAATTGACGATCCTGGGGTCCCGAGCCAAATCTCCCGATTGGGAGCCTCTGAGTGGTCAGAGAGCTAATGCCAAACGCCCAAACAAGATCCACATCCGTGTGTGACCATAATATAAGTTAAATAAAGTAAATTAAACTAAAGTCAAAGCAAAGCCTGAGTGGAGCAAAGCAAAACCAGACTGGAGCCAGAGCAAAGCAGAGCGGAGCCAGAGCCAAGCCAGAGTGGGACCGGAGTGATGACCGGAGTCTAGCCAGAGCGAAGCCACATCCAAGCTAGAGTTAAGTTACAGTATGAAGTTAGTGTGCGACAGGCCACGCCGTGGCTCAGTGGTTAGGCCGCTTGGCTCTCACCAAGGCGGCCCGGGTTCGATCCCAGGCGACCGCAAAGTGAGATTTGTGGTGGACAACACGGCGTTGGGGTGGGTTTTCTCCGGGTCCTCCGGTTTCCCCCGCCACCTCATTCCACCGGTGCTCCATCTTCATCTCATGCATCATCAGTGTCACCGCCTGCGGTGCCGTATGTAGTAAAAGCGGGCGTTAAACACTACACATTTAGTGTGCGGCCAGAGCGAGACCGGAGGCGGGCCGGAACCTAGCCAGAGCCAAGCCTGAGTTAAGTTAAAGAATGAAGTTAGAGGGAGGCTAGAGCGAAGCCAGAGCGGGGCCGAAGTTAGGTCGGAGCCTAGCCAGTACCAAGCCAGAGCCAAGTTAGAGTGAATTCAGAGTGAAGCAGGAGCGAAGCCAGAGCCAAGCCAGATCGGGACCGGAGTGGTGGCCGAAGCGTAGCCAGAGCCAAGCCAGAGGTAATTTACAGAATGAAGTTAGTGTGAGGCCAGAGCAAGGGTAAAGCGGGACCGGAGCGGAGCCGGAACCTAGCAAGGGTGAAGCCAGAACGAAGACAAGGCCAAAAAAGGGTTAAGTTAAAGAATGATGTTAGAGCGATGCTAGAGCGAAACCTGAGCCAAGCCAGAGCGGAACCGTAGCGGTGACCGGGGCCTAGCCAGAGCAAAGCCAGAGTGGAGAAAGAGCAAAGCCAGAGCGGGACCGGAGTGGTGACCGGAGCCTAGTCGGATCGAAGCCAGAGCGAAACCAGAGCCAAGCCAGGGTTAAGTTACATAATGAAATTAGTGTGAGGCCAGAGCGGGACCGGAGGAGGGCCGAAACCTAGCCAGAGCGAAGGACCAAAGGTAGGCCGGAGCCAAGCCAGAGCCTAGTTAGAGTGAGGTTAGGGTGAGGCTGGAGAGAAGCCTGAGCAAAGCCAAAGTGGAGCCAGAGTAGAGGTAGAACAGAGACAGAGCAAAGTCAGAGTAAAGCCAAAGCAAAGGCAAAGCGGAGCTAGATCAAAGCAAAGGCAAACCCACAGCAAAGCCAAAGCGAAGTTAAAGAAAAAGTCAGTTTTTAAAGGGCGCTGATGACAGTGGAGTTAGCGCCCTTAAATCATTATTGCTGTTTATCGTTGACATACCAGTCAGTAGTACCAGTGGTACACAGAGAATAGTATATTATGCAACGAGACTATAATGGTAGTAATTAAAACGCAAGTTCCGAGCGAAGCGAAGCATCGAAGTGAAGCACCATACATGAACATTGTAAAGATGATGTTTCTCAGGTTTTATTATTCAAGAAGTTTGATATGGAGAATAATATATTGTTGATATTGTTTGTGTAGTAACCAGCAATTAGACGAAACTCTGGATAACTAGTTAATAAGTTGACAAATTTTCCTAGAAAAATAATTGATTCCATTCTTGGTAAGCGCATTTTCGTTAACACTACGGAAGTTATTAGTTCTGCGATAATCACACACACACACACACACACACACACACACACACACACACACACACACACACACACACACACACATATATATATATAGTATTTATAGTTCATCTTAATATTTCGTGCCCCTTACTGTTCAATTCTTAGGCTCTAAAAGGTCTTAATGATGAATATGATGACTGATTAATTTTGAAGTATGCTATGGTTGTTCTGAAAGGACCTTTTAATAATGTTATGGAGAACTTCATATGAAACCTTTTTAATTATGTAGGGAACACTGAGCTTATGGTAGCACAAAATGTTTTTCATTTAACATATATAACGTTTAAAGTTACAAAATTCTAATTTTTAAAAAAGTTGTTCAGGATAAAAACCACTACAGATACTATTCCCAGAATGAAAATTACTTCTGAGGACATTCTTAGAAAATTCAAAATGTATTTCCATTACATTTGCCATAAATATATTTCAAACTTATGGCATTTTAATTAAAATCGTTAAGTCCCCCCCCCCCCCCCCCCCGCCTCTCTCTCTCTCTCTGTCTCTCTGACACATACATATATACGTATTTTATGATTTAGATGGTCTCGAATGTTCAATTCTTTGGGTAAAGAGGTCTTAATGATGAATATGAGGACGGTCTTCTGATTAATTCTGATGAACCACATCCTCTCTCTGAAAGGACCTTTTATGGAAAACATAGAGTTCATGATTTTAAAGTCATTATGTACCTTGAGCTAAGGATAGTACATTAAAATAAGACCTGAAGCTTTCCTGGCGACGAATACGCTTGCTTTCTTCTCGGGCAGCCAGCCAGGTGAAAAGATGATTAGATATCGGGAGTGTGCTTCTCTCCCACCATCAGGATATTTATAAATTGTTGTAACCACAAATGAAATACTTCATTTGTGGTTATAATAATTTATAAATATCCTGATGATGGGAGAGAAGCACCCTCCCGAAACGTTGATATCTAATCATATTTTCACCTGGTTGTCTGCCCGAGAAGAAAGTGGGCGTGAAGGATAGTACATGTTTTTCATTTAACACATATAACTTTAGGTGTAAAAATGTCATTTTGGGAGACGTAGGTGTGGTTTTGTATTACCATGCAAAGGCAGAATTTCCTCCGTGGTTTTTGTTGGGCGAACTTGCTGAAGAACGTACTTGAAGCTGTTTTGACTATGCTGACGTATTACACGAAATTGATTGTGCATCTCTGTTCCAAAACGTCAACCAGAATCACGCCCTCGCCATTCCAAAACATGGCTGCCATCACTTTCCCTGCCAATGGCACAGTGTTTGTGGACTCTGCCATTGATTCTGGTTCCAAAAAATGAGCCAACGATTCGTCTCCAGCCAAATTCTGTCCAGCAGTATTTCTTCCTCCATACTGAAGCACTGGAGGTTTCCAGAGGCTAGTGTTTTTCGTGTCTCCTTATTCTGGTAGGTTAACCTCCGGGATACACACAATTAATCCATTTTTACCCGCCGGTCACCTCGGATGATGTGCACTCCCTCAATGTTGCTTGGAGTTACTGCACGCACAGGTTAATCAACCAACGGGGTTGGCCCTCCAGCTTCGTTAAGACGAATCCACCTTCTAACCGTGCGGACATCTACTGTTAAATCACCGTACACCTTTGTGAACCTTTGACGAATGCCAATGGGCGTTTCACCTTCCGCATTGAAGAATTCAATGAGAGAATGCTGTCTAATACAAACATCATTATCAGTCATTAGCAATAGGCAGCAATGCTGCCACCGGTTGAAGTAGTAAGTTGGTATTGCAGTGGAATAAGGAAGGTGGTTTGAGGAAATGCACTAAATTCAAATGTTTCACATAACATAGTTCAGGAAATAAAATGACGTAAATTCTAATCACTGGCCCTAGTATTTTAATGAGAATTGTTAGTCTTTCTTTGTTTCTTTCTAAATAAAGTAAAAATGTTCGAAAACTTCTCCATTTAACATTTACTTGAAAATGCCTGTTGAAAATTTAGTCTTGAAAATGTCTGTATATAATAGTTGGAAGATAGTGAACTTAAACAGCATGTTTGGTATTGAACCTAGGTACCTTTAGTTTTTGAGTTACGCTGTTCACACACATTTGTTTAAAGAAGTGGGGATTTTTTTGTTCAGGAGTCGCAGGATGTCTTTTCTTCGAAATCTTGGTATTGACTTTTTGGGTCGATTGCAACGCTAAACAATTTCTTCACTTGCTGTAAGTACATACTCCCCGTAGGGTATGCGGTTCCGATCCCTTCAGCTGCTGTGGTGCCAGCCCTGAGGACTTTTAGCACTCGTAGTACTTCTGACGCTACCAATAGTACGCCGGGCCGAAGTTGCCAGACCCTCCCGTAGGATACTGTTTTTTTAATAAAAAATATATATCTATGTATATAGATATATATTTTTCTTTTCCTTATTTAACCTTTTTTTATTGTTTCCGTTTAATTACCTATCTGTTTTCTGTAGTTTCACACACACACACACTATACACATAAACACCCATGCCCAGGGCGGGACTCGAACCCGCGACCCTCTACACGGTGGAACGCTAGAGACATACGTTCTAACGACCATGGCTACGATGGCCGGCAAAACTGTTCGAACTGGGTTGGTCTTGGCATGACGCGTAAAAGAATGTCGTGCGAACCTGCAGAGCTAGTAGCATGGTGTGCTAAATCATTGGCGGGCCGACTGAGGTTAGTGGTAGTCTTTCCGAAAATGGCTTGACGCGCGTATATGGCGTAGTCACTTCCACCCGAAATGTGGGGGCTAAAGTAGATTTAGGGTATTGCGCTAATAAAAACCCCAACGCAACTGCTGTAATGGTGTTATTTGGTTTAAAAGTACGTTTCGACTCCCTGGTAGACTTCGAACGAACTTGTAAGTACGTCGCAAAGAAAATAAAAGTGAGGCTCGGATAAATACCAAACATAGTATATAAGTTCACTTTTGGAGAGGGTAGAGAATGGTTTTGGTAAGGATAGTGTAAATAAAATGAAACAAGTGTTTCTTCTTTAGAAAAAGGACAAACGTATACTGAGTTTGGTTTGAGGGATCTTTTAAAGCATTAGTTTGCTTATAGCGGGTACCTTTATTTACAACTGCACTTAATTGCATTTTCTGTTAGGAAAAGAGAATACACTTTCAAGGCCAGCATATACGGAATAGCTTTATAAACACCTGACTGCAGCGAAATGTAAAATAAAACTGTTTTTGCAAATGGTTAACTCGATTAACTTAGATAACTCGCAACAAAAGTTTATTGAAGTGATAACAAAAATAAGCGATAATAAATGAAGAGTGCGACTATAATACTTAGTTTTTTCTTTTATTTAAAAGGTTCTATAAACCTTTTAATTAAAATATATCTTGGACAGAATATCTTGCACCTGGCGCATTTTGGTTCTGTATGGACATCAACAGTGAAGGTAGGCGAAACCAAATTTAAAAATTGTATTATTCATAAGGTAGTTTTCTGAAGTAGAATTTTAGTTACGTGCGTACAAAAAGGCAACATGACATTTTAGTTACTTTGCCCGAAGAGAAAATTTTAAGCTCAAAACAATAAATCGCTATATATCGCTTGTTATTCATATTTTAAAGAAATTATACATAACAAACACTGTAAAGATGATGTTTCTCATGCTTTTTGTTTATTCAAGAATTGTGATATGGCGAATACTGTCAAATTACTGATACCATTCGCGTTCATAACCAACAATTAGATGAATCTCTGGAGAAGCGGTGAAAAGCTCTTAAGTTTTGTTGTAAAAATAATTGATTCCATTGTTGGTAGGGTTAGGCAAATGGTTGTAGAAAGCCAACGTCGCAATTTCCGCCGTAAATTGTCAATGTTTTCTTCTTCTTCCCTATGACAGTTACCATTGCAAAACATATATATTTATACTTCATCTCTAAGGATATTTCCCTTCGCACAATTGATGTATAAGGTCTTAATGATGAATATGACGACGGTCTTCTGATTAATTCTGATGGACCACAACGTCAATCTGAAATGAAATGTGTAGTGTTTAACGCCCGCTTTTATTACAAACGGCACCGCAGGCGGTGACACTGATATGCATGAGATGAAGATGGAGCACCGGTGGAATGAGGTGGCGGGGGAAACCGGAGGTCCCGGTGAAAACCCGCCCCAACGCCGTGTTGTCCACCACAAATCTCACTTTGCGGTCGCCTGGGATCGAACCCGGGCCGCCTTGGTGAGAGCCAAGCGGTCTAACCACTGAGCCACGGCGTGGCCGTCAATCTGAAAGGCCGTTTTTATAGAATTATGGAAAACAGAAAATACGATTTTAAATTCTTGTGTACATTGATCTAATGGTATATATATATAGTATTTATAGTTCATCTTAATATTTCGTGCCCCTTACTGTTCAATTCTTAGGCTCTAAAAGGTCTTAATGATGAATATGATGACTGATTAATTTTGAAGTATGCTATGGTTGTTCTGAAAGGACCTTTTAATAATGTTATGGAGAACTTCATATGAAACCTTTTTAATTATGTAGGGAACACTGAGCTTATGGTAGCACAAAATGTTTTTCATTTAACACGTATAGCTTTTAAAGTTACAAAATTTGAATTTTAAAAGTTGTTCAGAATAAAGAAAACTTCAGCCTCTATTCCCAGAAGAAGAAAACGATTTCTGAGGATATTTAGAAAACTCAAAATATCATTGCATTTCATGAGCCATATTATGTATGGTATTATAATAGAACTCGTTAAGGGACATTTTTGAAAAATTTTAAATTTTGGAAGAAATTTCCATGTAATTGGAGGTCTGAGGTGGAGATTTTCTTAAAAAAAATCTTCGTGTAGCACTCTTGAAAAATGCCGAATTTATGCCATATTTGGTATTTAATGTCTTTTCGCTTATAAGTTATGCTGTTTACACACATATACTCGCTGGAATTTTTCTCTAGTTTTTTAAGATTGCTTCCTCTACTTAAAGGGGTCGTTCAAGTCAATCCTGGGCATTTCTTTTCTTTTTTTCTTTTTTTTTTTCCAGGTCTAAATAGACTACTAGGCTGGAGGTTTTGTATGCAGTAGATAGTGGCACCCGTGTTCTTTTTACCTTTGCTCATTCCCGCGCTTCTGGATTGTCCGTTATTCAAGATGGCGGACAACAGTGTGAACGTTCGCATTGAACAGCGTGTTGTGATGAAGTGCAATGGTGAACCCACGTTTCGTCACATGTTATGGTGCGATTCAGAAAATCCTGGCCTTCCCTTTCATAGCGGTCCTTCAGTTCTCTGCAGACTTCAACCCTTCTGTTAAAAGCAGACAGCTGCTTTGGGACTCAGCGTGCACTCACTTTTCGGAACAACAAATGATCATTAATTATTGTATTCACAGGATACACACCCTTGGAATTTCACGACAGGTTATGCGATGATTATCCGGGAACAGCTGCTCCGTGCGCTGAATGTTCTCAGGAAGGACTACCGTGCGCTGTGATCCACCACGACCAGGATCGTCAGTGGTCGAGATACGGTCATCTTTGAAGCACTTGCACCATTTAAATGCCTTACTGCTACTGAGCGTCTCATCACCGTACTGAGCCTCAAGTTTTCTGTAAATTTCAGCAGGTTTTATGCCTTCGTTCACTAAAAACTTCATCACAACATGCTGCTCCATGTGAACGTTCACACTGTTGTCGCGATCTTCAATAACGGTCACCCAGAAGCACGGGAAATGAGCGCCATCTACCAGTAAAAGGACACAGGTGCCACTGTTTACTGCATACAAAACCTCCAGCCTGGTCGTCCATTTAAACCTGAAAAAAAGTGTCCCAGATTGACTTGAAGGATCCTCGTACTATATGTAGGTAGTATAGAAAGTAAAAATGATTTAAACAAAATTATTGAATAAATAACGTCATCATATTTGCGGAAAGAAGCAAAATACAAATCAATATCTCGGAAAGGAATAGGTCCCAAAAATATACTATTTGATATGCAGGGTGAAGGAAATAGCTTAATAATTTATATCTTATGTATTCACTTCGGTATGCTGGTTGTTTTTCTCCTTGACCTGTTTTTCCACATCCCAGTTAAATAGTTTACATGTTCGTATCTGCTCTGACAAATAAATAACGTGTTTTAGTATAGAGTCTATACTGCAGACTATATGCATGACTTGCAAGTGTTCGCACTTGCTGCTGGCCAAGGTAAGGTGCAGGTATTATTAACCTTGCAATGAGCTTTGGAACTATATAGCTTAATTAGTTATCGCGAGATTGGCCCACTCTGCGTTACATCTCTCTCTCTCTCTCTCTCTCTCTCTCTCTCTCTCTCTCTCTCTCTCTCTCTCTCTCTCTCTCTCTCTCTCTCGGGCAAAACAATGACGTATAGTTTGTATAGTCACATCTACTTGGAGATATTACACCACCTGAACACGTACTACTCTTAAGTGAAATTTTAAGTACGCAAATGAAGCAAATATTTTTATTTTAATTTATTTAGAGTCGCTTTAACAACAAAGTCATATCGCAACTATTTTGTATAATACAGTGTATACAATAAATTGGTTACAATTATTTAAACAAAAACATTAAACAGATTGTAACAAATCAGTATGACAAAGGTATTCAGTATCTTTAAATCATAAAGATAACGTTCTGAATACAATCAGTGGAACAGTAGTATTTAAACAATCAACTTGTATAATAACTTATGTATATTCTAAATTGGTATCCTTAGAATTAGATTTTCGTATAAAAGTTTGTATTTTTGAGGAATAGCAGTACGTGTTTGAAGCAAATTTTGTGGATAGATAGATAGATAGATAGATAGATAGATAGATAGATAGATAGATAGATAGATAGATAGATAGATAGATAGATAGATAGATAGATAGATAGATAGATAGATAGATAGATAGATAGATAGATAGATAGATAGATAGATAGATAGATAGATAGATAGATAGATAGATAGATAGATACACTGTGTTTATAGTTCCTGCCACACAGTGGGTGTAAATGGTCTTAATGATGAATATGAGGATGATGTTCTGATTAACTCTGATGGAGCTCAACAACAATCTGGAAGGACCTTTTATGGAAAGCTTCATATAAAACCATTTTAAATTCATTGTGTGTATCGAGCTAATGATAGTACAAAATGTTCCTATTTAAGATATATGAGTATTAAAGTTACAAACTTTGACATTTTATAAAGTTAAATAAAGATGACTTCGACCGCTTTATCCCTATGATTCATAGATATTGAATACCTTTGTCATATTGATTTGTTTAAATAATTGTAACCAATTTATTGTATACACTGTATTATACAAAATAGTCGCGATATGACCTTGTTGTTAAAGCGACTCTAAATAAATTAAAAGAAAAATATTTGCTTCATTTGCGTGCCGCTATTCCCAGAGCGAAGATGACTTCTGAGGACAAATTGAAAACATAATCGCATTTCATTTGTCATAAAGGTATTTTCAATGAAAATCGTTAAGGTTGTATTTTGAGACATTGAGAATTTTCCATATAAAAGGAGTCTGAGGTGGTGTCCTGAGCTGCGGGTAGTGGGTAGGGCGTTGTGCTTTGGTTCCCTGCCATGGAAGGCACCCAGGTTTGGATCCCATCCTTTGCGGGTGCGTATTTTAAGTCCCGGATATAGTACCGTATCCACTCACCATCGTGAGGAACTTAAGGAGCTGCGATAGGTAGCGAATCCCGGTCAAGAAAGCAAACTTTCCGCCTGGGGGTGCCGTGATGCTGACAACTCCCCGTATGGACTGGATGTTCGCCTCTCCGCCTACGTGTGTGGGCGTGAGGCCAGCCATTGAGTTAGCCCTCTGTTGGGATAGTCTTTAAAATCTTCGTATCTTTCTTCCTTGAAAGATGTTGAACTTAAATACCAAGTTTGTTATCTAAACCACGGAGCTGTGGTGGGTTTCCCACGCCATCTCATCCCACCGGTGCTCTATCTTCATCTCATGTATCATCAGTGTCACCGCCTCAGGTGCCGCATATAGTGTAAGCAGGCGTTAAACACGGCACATTTAAGTTATGCTGTACTCTTCTCTTTCTCAAAACACTCACCACAATGTAATTCTTTTGGACTAAGAGATCTTAATGATGAATATGACGACGGTCTTCTGGTTAATTCTGATGGACCCCAACGTCAATCTGAAAGGACCTTTTATGGAAAGTTTCCTATAAAGCACGATTTTAAATTGTGTACACCGAGCTAATGTTTTGTCTGTTTTGTTCTTGTAATTTAACATGCGTTACTTTTTTAAGTTAAATTTGAAGTTGTGTAAAGTATTTCGAATAAACAGGTCTTCAAATGCTATTCCCAGAAAATTTGAAATGAAAATTTTATTAGTTGCAGCCATATTTTGAGACATTCACAACTTTCTGAAAGACGTCGTTGTAATGGATTATTTGGGGTGGGAGTTGTGCTGAAAAAGTTTGTGTTCCATCTTTTGAATACATTGGGAGATAACTCAACCGACTTTTCTTTTTTGAATTATGTTCGCATTTCGATTAAAGCGGTATAGCTCCGAACGCATGCCAACTGAGAGAAGTGTGAATACTGTTCAGTTTTTGTGTTTAATATCTGTTTATAGCATGTAAAACAGTTTTACTGCAGGATTTCAAAACTTCGCATTGCAGAGTGGCGGACGATGGGGAAAGAGAGAGGGGGAGAGAGAGAGAGAGAGAGAGAGAGAGAAGGGGAGAGAGAGAGAGAGAGAGAGAGAGAGAGAGAGAGAGAGAGAGAGAGAGAGAGAGAGAGAGAGAGAGAGAAGGGGAGAGATGATGGCGGCAAAGTAAGAAAGATGAGGTCCAAGCTGTGGTCAGGGTGAGAGAGAAAGAAGGGCCCAAAAAGAGACTTAAAGTTTAGAGCAGGAGGTGGAAAAGTTCTGCTTTGAATACAGTAACGTACATTTACCTTTTAACATAGATATGTCCAAAATAATTCGTATGATATGCAAAATAAAACGAGCAATATGGTAAATACTCACGTTAGAAGTAAATAAATTGCAGTTTTGTTGCAGTATTAGGACTGCCTAGTCCCTTTAAATTCATGAGTTATTTATTGCCTTCTATAGTACTTTATTAGCAGATCTAAAATTGTCAGGCAATATCCTAATCCATCAAAGAACATAGGAAACTTTGGTGAACAAGCATTTGACAGACATTACAGACAGACATTGACAGACATTGATTACCTATTCGTCTCCATTACTGACCATTATCCTGTCTTGGTGACAATAGCAATAGAAACAACATGGAAGGGCCCCATTTATGAGTAATAAGACATCCCTTTGATTGGTGTCGTTATGCAGATGTTAAAGAAGTTATCGGTTTGAAAATGCCACAGTATATATAGCTATTTGCAAGCCGAGGAGATTAGTTATGCAGCAAATGAAGCAAGTTAAAGAGTCAATTAATAAGGTAATAAAAAGCAGTGTTAAATAGCTTCTTGTTCATTGCTCAAACAGAGTTGCAAGGATTCCGAAAAGAATTCAAGCCCCAAAAATATAATACCATGTAAAGACTTGCTGAAAACATGCAAATATAATTCTTGTCATCCAGTAGATCTATTTTGTATCTGTAAGATATGCCTCAGCTATTTTTCCATCCCTCACCATTAGTTACAGACATTGAGCCTGTCTTCACACTATCCCATTTATGACCATAATAATTCCGTCGAGTAGAGTTTTTCTAAGCATATGAGGAAAATCGATCTATTTTTGGATACCGAAAAGGCTTTCAACAAAGTTTGACACCAAGTTTTGCTGTGTAAAATGGAACCTCACCTTCCAGATGCGTCAATCTTTTGGAATTCTACCTCACTAATAGGAGCCTTACTGTCAAAACTGAATATATTTTATGAATAGCTCACAGAGTAGAGACTGGTGTTCCACAGATGTGTTCTTGGCCCCCTTTTAAGCACAATGAACTATTATTTTCCCAAATCAATTTCCAACAGAACTCTGCTGGCACTGTTTGCGATGATATAGCTAATTTTAGTAAAGTAGCTTCTGTAACGCAATGTATGCGCCCAAAATTGTGTTAACCTGATCTGATTTGGAGAGTTAAGATGAATCCCCAGAAATCTAAAATAGTAGCATTTGTACTCAACACAAGCATGGTATCCAACATCTTCCCGCACCCTTGAAGCAGAAATCCTACCAGATAGCACAGTAAGATGACATACAGTTAACGTCGAAGGCTTATGCATGTAGTTCAAAAACTAAGAAACAATTCAACAGTAAACTCCTTAATACAAAAACGTTTGGCCTCCCTATGCAGTTCAAGAAACTAATCTATTACAGCGTAGGTAATTAGATCAATTTGGACCTATTCCTCTGGCATGTGGAGCTGCAGAGAATGTTAGGTTTCATCGAAGTTCTTCAGAAGCACTACCAGGACTTCATCTCACTTTAATCCATCATCTTAACGCATCGCTGAAAGAAATTCCAACACAAATGTTTCGTCGTATACAAAAAAGATTAAATAGGAAGATCTACTTATCGTCTAACAGAGGATCTTCGCTGATAGACATCCTCTGGTTTTTTTCACGTTAATAAAATAGTGTCGCGGCACTGGGCATGAAAGTTTCGACACAAACAGATAATAGACGGCGGATAATGTTTCACGAGCTTGCATAAGCAGTTAACAATAGCGCGGCGAGTGTTCACAAAGCCGGTAAACAATGTTATCTCAGATAAAGGACTCGCCGGCACAGATAGGATTTCATGTGTGGAAGTTTCTAGGGATATCTCGATTGACGGAGAGTGGTTGTTTTTCTTGTTTACTCGAGAAGTTTCTCGAGGTGTGAAGGAGATATAAAAGGGATTGTGACACGCCAGCAGGACAGTTGTAAACAGCGTGAGTAAGCAGAGTTGTAGTTGTGTAACAAGAGTGTTGTAACGAGAACTAATGTAATCAGCTGTCACGGTTTGTTATTGTCATCGACCTTGGAAGATTGTGTTATTATGTCATGTAATGTTGTTACGTGAGAATTGAACAGTGTATCTCTACGGAAATAAAGGAGACTTTTAATTTCTGCAACTCGGCCTTTTAATTCTAGGAACCCACAAAGTCACAATATTAATGCTACTGTGATGCAAGAAATTAATCTAAATTTAAAAAGGTTACTGTCTGAAGAAATGAAGAAAATAAAGGACTCTCCAGTTCATATATCCTAATGTGAAATGTGTTATAATCGAGCTGAAAGTTTACTGCAAAGAAAGCAACTACGCCTGAGAAGTGAAGAAGGTTACAGGTATGTCATCTTGAAGGCAGGATGGCTAACTCATTGTTTTAATAAATTCATGCGAGATAAAGCTTTCATTAATCTGTCATGAGTACCACCCCATCCATGTTTACAGAAGGCCGCACAACTTGATAAACTTTACTTCGGGTAGTTTTATTTCCTCACGTCGACCTCTGAGGATTTGAATTCGTGACTACAAGATCTTGAGTATATCACGATACACCCGAGGTCTCTAAGGCTGAAGTATAAATGTAAAGGGAACTGAAAGCATGACCTCCACCAATGTGATACTTTATTCACCGCAAAATAGTTCAAGGAGGCCACGGATTGTCCTCATTGTTTACACTTTAGCGCCACAAAGTGACTAAGTAGCATAAGATATTTGCGTTTTATTCCATTTTACTTTCTTTAATAGATACTTAACAGTACGTCGATGTGGAGATAAACGTTTCGAAGTTCTCTGAAATATAAAAGGGGGTGCGTGTGCACGTGTGTGAACAGCGTAATTTAAAACCGAAAAGCTGTTTAAATGCCAAATTTGGTATTTAACTTCGCCATGCTCCAGAGGTGCGTTACAAACTTTTTAGAGAAGTCACAATCGCAAACTACCTTTTAAAATCATTATTTTGATTTTCTTAAAAATGGGTATAAATGTTTTGATTAAATCAATATATGTTTGTATCTCGATCAGGGTGAGTTACGGGGATAAGATTTTCTCCGAGATTTTCCCCTATTCTGAAAAAACGAACGTGGGTAACTCTAGGCTCTATAGACCCTGGGCTCATTGAACATCATTTCATTCATCGTCCGATATGACTTAACGTTGGAGGACGTAATTTTTTTTTTAAAAAAAATAAGGTATTTTGACGAAAAATAAAACATGTCTTGATTTTTTCTGGGAATAGCCTCTTCATTTTGGATAACTGTTAACCGTAAGTGATGTACAACATGTTTTTTTGTTTTTAAATTTGCGCTCTTTAACTTTTTAAGCCACATCGGACGATGAATGGAATGCGTGAAATGATGTTCAAATGGGCCCAGGGTCCATGGAGCTTAAAGTTACCCGAAATTCGTATTTTAGGATAAGGGAAAACCCCGGAAAGAACCTTATCCAGGTAACTCACCCTGACCGAGATTTGAACTCGGGACCTCTTGAAGGTGAGGCAGACATGCTACCATCTACGCTACCGAGGCGGGCTACAAAATTTACTACACAGGAGTGTAGATCTGCACACAATTTATGTGGAATACATTTTTGTTTCTTTTAAATTAAAATTTGCCAACATAATTGGTTTTAATTTCAAAATTATACTTTTCTCAAGTGAGAAGTCATTATTCTCTCTGTCACTTTCTCTTTTTTGTGTAATCTACGTCCTCTGACGTTAATTCATATCCGACGATAAATGAAATTGGTGAAATGGTGCACAAATGAGTCCGGAGTCCATGGAGCCTAGAGCTACCCGACATTCGTCTTCCAGGATAAAGGAATGCCGCGGAAAAACCCTTATCCAGGTAACTCACCCTAACCGAGATTCGAACGTGGGAACTCTTGAACGTTAGGCAGATAGGCTATCATCTGCGCTACCGTGGCGGGCTTTGTCTCTTGTTTCCTACCAAGCAAAGAGAACGTAATTTCAAAGCCATCACATAGCAACATGCTCTTAAAAGGTTTTCCGCTCTAGCTATATTACGTACCTACAAGGGAAAATGCACTGTTCGCCAACGCAAAGAAAGTCCCTGAGAGTAATGTGCTACCCATACACAGTGCGACAAAGACAGCGAATGTGTGTGACGAAGTAGAAGACGTCAGAATATATTTGAATGGGCTGTAATTAAACTAACCCGATTCTACAAAACTACCAAGCAGGGTTTCGGAACCATGTCTAACCCCCGTTGTGCCGCATTCCCCTGGGACTTTCTTTGCTGTGGCAAACAGTAATAACACCATTACTGCAAATGTCTATCGGAATTAATATGAAGCATTTATGAGAATAATTTGTATAAAAACGAGTAGAGAAAGTCATACAAGTGCAACACATCGAATTTTTCATATTTTCTTTTGTTTCTTTTTGTCGTTTCATAGCCGCCTACGTTCACATTAGTGGCCTTGGGCTTTGATGTTTACGCTAGGTCAAGCATTTGGAGCTGTTTACATTCTTATCACGTGCCTGTGGAGGTAGAGAAAGAATTGCATTCCAACTGAAAATTCAATATAGAATTCAGGTCTTGTTTTGGTATCTACTACTTCATGATAATCGAAAAGTTTTTGCACAATTAATTACGTTACATATTGTACTTAGGCGAGAGATAGAAGAAGCCCACTTAGTAGTCAGTTACTTAAAGAAGGACCTCTATATGTTGCCCTTAAAATCCCATTCCTGTAGGTACTTTTTCCATGTCATGATGAGAAACAACCGAATAGCCACAGCACTTTAATACAGTGAAGTACTGAAGAATTCAAACCGCTTAAAATGGATATATGAAAATGTAAGTTGTCACGATGAAAGTTATTTGAATTAAGTTGTGTGTTTTAGAGTTCTCCAGTTTCCTGCAGTACTTAACTTTGTATATTTTAACACCCATATGAACATTTTGTAAAAGGTTTATTAACTTCACTGGCCTCAGAACATGTAATTCCAATGAAATCTTGATTTTGAATTTTTGGGTGGAGTGCAGTGCCTTCTACTACTAGGCACCTGGTAGAGAAGCTACTAAAAATGATAACACTGATCCTATTTAAGCTGTTGAAAAGTCAATACCGTTTTAAATATTTAGTACCATAGCTGAGACTGGGACCAAGGACCTTCCAACTTGTCTTTTTAATTATTATGCATGGGACTGCATTGGTATCGGCAGTAGAAAATTATGAAGTTCTGATCAGTTTTGCACTAGTTTGTATTTTGTAACATAATTGGTTAGTTTCTTCCAAGACTAGTGAACAGCCCTGAAAGTAATTTAAAAAACGCTAAACAAACCAGTGTGGTTACGAGGCGTTATTTTGCATATTTTGCTTTCCTGCGCCGTGGCGTAGTGGCTATGGCATCATGCCTTGGTTCACTGCCACGGAAAGCCACCTGGGTTTCACCCCACCCCTGGAGGGTGCGGACTTTAAGTCCCGGGTATAGGACCGGTGCCCATTCAACATCGTGAGGAGATTGAGGACCTTGCGATAGGTAAGCGGCCCTGGTCATGAAAGCCAACAATCCGACTGGGGAATGCCGAGAAGCTGACCACATTTCTTGTCCGAATCGTTAGGATGATCGCTCACCTCTGCCTTGTATATGTGGACGTGAGGTCGGAAGTCGGATTGGCAGGTCCTGAACTTATACGGGTGTCGCACGTGTTATTGTTTTGTTATTTTACTTTTACCTTAAGTTATAATTTTTCTTCACTCTTAGGCAGCAATTTATAAAACAAAAATATTATATTCAGAGATTTACGACGATCTGCATAATGACAGTATTTTATGTGTGAATTAAAGCCATATTGTTTCGAACCTTATGACGATAGACTGTTGTGGGAATAAATAATATATGAGTAGAGCCAGACTGCAAAATTCAATGCCTTAGCCGAGTTTTGTACTATGAATTTAATGTCATGTCGGCAATTTGGCCATAGCAGCTCAGTGGTTTAGAGCATCCGGATGGACGCCGGGAAATCCGTGGTTCAAATCCCGGCTATGGCATTGAATTGTTCTGTCTGTCTACTCATTGAAACCTTAGCTTACAGGCTAAAGTGTGGAAGAAATGATTATTTCCATAAATAATATATTCTTGTCAAGTTCGTAAAATCGACACACACAGCTTTCCGTGGTTCAGCAGAGCGTAATAGTTTTGCAATGGCATGAAATTTAGAGTGCGTAGAATGTTGAATGTAAATAAATCTTCAAAAATTACGTTAAAATCAATGGAAATTCCGGAAGATCAGGTAGTACTTACTGCTACTTTTTGTCACACCACACTGAAATTCTTCCTGTTACCACAGAAAGAGCAAACCCTTTTTATGGTTCATAACATGAACTATGAACAAAAAGTTACACAAAAATGGGAAACACGTCCTACGACCATAGAAGGCAAATAAGATACCTAAGTGATTTACGTGAATGAGTTGACTTTACAGTTACGTCGTCCACTATTGTATGTTCTCACTTAAATTTCCACGCTACCTGGTTTGTTTTAGTCTGGTCTGACATAGCACTGATACCACTAGTGCGGTATATTCAGTTTGAAATCTTAAGTTACAGAATTTAAAGCTTTTGTCATAACCGTAATGGGAATCTCTAATACTTTGATTATATCCACAAGGTCATGAAGCCATAAAAATCTCTCTTCTCCCGCATATTTATACGGAAATCCACAAAAGTTTGTTCATGGTAAATTAGGAAACCACGTGCCTGTTTCCAAAACTGCATCTCCAAGAAAATCTTCGACCAGTATTGTATGCATTCTTTATTGAGGAACCTGGTATTATATTCGAATACCCTGTAAGAAGTTCTGGATCAATAAGAGAAATCAAATAAGGAAATAATCATTTTTTCCACACAAGCCATGTGTAGGCTAAGGTTTGGATGAGTAGAGCCGGACTGAAAAATTCAATACCATGGGCGGGATTTGAACCATAGATCTCCTGCTCTCCGTGCGGTTGCTCTAAACCTCTGAGCTACTGTGGCCAACATGCCGACATGACATTAAATTCAACTCGCCCGTATGTTTCCCGTAAACCACTAGGGGTTCTCATATACAATGAGACACGCACCTTTTGGCGTGTAAGCCAGGCTTCATAGTTAAACCACTATGTTTTTTTGGTAAATTGATGGAAATAATCAGAGAGTCTACTGATCCAAACCTTAGCCAACACACGGCTAGTGTGGAAGAAATGATTAGCTCCATCAATTTACCTAAAATCAGTGGTTTAACTATGAAGCCTGGGACTTAGGTATTTACAGCATAGTAAGTCGCCACAGAAGGTGTTTGCCTCATAGTATATGAGAACCCCTAGTGGTTTACCGGGAAACATACTACTCAGTTGAATTTAATGCCATGTCGGTATGTTGACCATAGTAGCTCAGAGGTTTAGAGCAACGCACGGAGAGCGGGAGATCCGTGATTCAAATCCCGGCTATGGCATTGAATTTTTCAGTCTGGCTCTAGTCATCCAAAGGAGTTAAATTCCGCAAGCACCAGATATCTGGAAAAGAGTTATTTTTCCGATGAAAGCAAATACAATGTTTTTGGCTCAGATGGAAGATGTATGATCTGGCGCAAGAAGAATACAGAGCTGGATCGAAAATATGTAGTGCCCGCAGTAAAACACGGAGGTGGCTCAGTGATGGTCTGTGGGTGTATGAGCGCTTCAGGTCTGGTTTGACTGCGCATTATCGCTGTAACGATGGACCATAAAATGTATATAGACATTTTGAAACACAATCTTCATGTTAGTGCTCAGAACTAGGTCTTGAGTACATCTTTATTTTTCAGCAGTACAATGACCCCAAACATATGGTTGGAAATACTCGCCTGTGGCTGTTTTGCAACACCAAAGCAACTTCATGCACCACCTCAATCACCGGTTTTCAAACCGATAGAGCACCCGTAGTCTGTTTTAGAGAACATCCAGAAGTACACTTTTATTAATAAAGAAGACTTGAAAGAGGCGCTTCAAACAGAATGGGATTTAATTGAACCAAAGGCAACCAAGAGCTAATTGAATCATTGAGACGAGACATTATAAAATCATAAGGAAAGCCTGGCAAATATTGAATTATTATATATCTTTAAAAACGTTCCTAAATTGTAGGTGTGTGATCATTTTGTGTAAGAAATATTTGTTTACTTTAAGGAGAGATTATTAATTTATGTGTATATTTTGTGATATTTTATATGAGCAAATGCTTTACTACTGAACACATGAATTCGACATATTTGCCTAAAAGTCCATTCCTTTTCTTCGTGATTTCCTGTGATTTCCTATGCGTTCGAGCACCAAATCTTAGATGTTCCTCTACTTCCTATTAAGTGAGCTAAACATTTGCATACATTATCGTATTGCTAATTGTCTTACAGATGAAAGGGATGTAGCAAGCTTTAAGCGGTAGTTAAATTGTTTAAGAGCACAAGTGGTCGCTACGTAACGGCTTTGAAATGCCAATCTCTTTGTATGATCAAGATATAAAAAAATAATAGCGACTCCCATTTGAAAAAGGTGTAAGTATTGGAAAATTCAGACAAATAAAAACATTCTCTCACGTGGTTCATTCTACAATAATAAATATATTTGACGTAATGTAGTGTGTTTTAAAAGCATCTACATTTTTTGTATTGTTGCGATAGCGCGGTCGGCGCGCACAAAGGGACAGATAGGGCAGCGTGGAGATAAAAGGCTTGCCGGAACAGATAAAGTTAGATGACTGGAAGGTTCGTGTTTCATCTGGTGCCGTCTTGTTTGTTTTGCCAGAACATTCGATTAATTTCTACTCTGTTTCATATAACCTTGCCCCGCTGACATGTATCACTCCGCGTGCAACTACCTTCCCCCTCACTCTAATTGACTAATGCTTTCGCATCATACGCCATAGGCGGTGTCATCCCGTCACATTTATACCTGCAGTAAACGATCAGTAAAATAATTTACCTCTCACACTCGGCACAACACACTTTCGAATGGCAATATATGACTAATCCAGTTCAAAACAAGGTCAGTGATAAACGTCATATAAACAAATATGTCATCACTACCTGTAAAGCACGTGCTATTGTGTCATCTGAATGGCGGGCTAAAGCAAAGAAACCTCTTTACTTCGTTTAGGAATTAACATGAATTTCAGATAAATTAACTCTGTTGCGTAATATGTTTAATTCAAACAGTTACGAAAATATAAATTTGACAATTTTCTTCAATGATATAGATATATCACCAAGTTAAATAAGGAACTAATTTTTACCACAGCTGCCAATGAGAGGTGATTAGGTCACATGACCGTTAAGAGATCGGGGCAAGTTTATGTGAAACAAGGATTAGAAATATGAGTGGAGCTATAAAATGGAAGCCGCGATCTCCGGTTGAGAGAGTCCTAATCGGAATCGAGCGCGTACAGCTGTGTTTTGAAAGTGCACACACATACACACTAACCGTAATCTAAAAATGCTGTTGTTTGTTTGATGGGACCTTCATCTCGGTATCAAATTTTTGGGTGGAGTGCAATACCTTCTACCTTCTGTGTACATGGTAGTTAAAGTAACTAGATATAATGGATCACTTAAGCATAAATGTAAACGTTAAATATAAACTTAAGCTTTCAAGTTTGTGTTTACGTCAAATACAAGAAAAGCCAATTGGAGCGATTCTCATCGTTGTGGTCGTTTTACAAGGTGCGATTAAGTTATAACACCTCCCTTTTTTTCAGGACTGGGATTAGATAGGAACTTCTGTTCTTTTTAATACACGTGGACTCTTTCTGAATGCGTGACAGAGATGGTTGCACTGTACAGTGCATAGAACTCTAGTGGACGCGACGAGAGTTAGGACTGTTTTTAATAATTAAAAAGGCGACGTTTTCGTTGCAAGAACAGCGTGTAATCATTCGTTTTCTCCATTTTCGTGGTGTGACACCTATTGAAATGCATCGCCAGTTGAGTGAGGCATGTGATGATGGTACCATGGATGTATCTAATGTGCGTTCCTCGGTGCGACAGTTCAATGAAGGCAGAACATCGTGTGACAACAAACCAAGACAGTCACGGCCTCGCACCAGCCGTTCTGACGACATGATCCAGCGAATGGACTACGTTGTTTTGGAAGATCGCCGATTGAGCATTTTCAGATCTTCATGCAGAATTGTGTGCACAGATCCCAAGGAAATGCGAGGCGATGTCTGAACGTCTTGGTTTGTCACACTGTCGCATTCAGGAACGCACATTAGACACATCCATGGTACCATCACTACATGCCTCACTCAACTGGCGATGAATTTCAATAGGTGTCACGCCACGAAAATGGAGAAAATGAATGATTACACGCTGTTCTTGCTATTTTAAGTATCAAAAACAGTCCTAACTCTCATCGCTGGCACTACAGTTCTATGCACTGTACAGTGCTACCATCTCTGTCATGCATTCAAAGAGTGTCCACGTACATTGAAAAGAAAAGAAAAACAGAAGTGCCTATCTGATCCCAGCCCTGAAAAAAAGTAGGAGGTGTTATAACTTGAACGCACCATCATTTTCCTTTCACCATGTGGTGACTCGCGTATGTACTTTCTAGAATCACTAACCAGGAATTCATGAGATGTCTAAAAATCGCGGCAAAACAAATTACGAGTCAAGGTGATTTTTCCCCTTTCGTTTTTGTTTTACATCTTTTAACACTACCTCTTGTTCATTTTGAATAACCACTTGTCTGAATGCGCTACGCAAGCCTGCATAGCTCGGCTGTGTAACGCTCACATGCTATTGGTTGAATGAATGACAACATTATGAGTGAAGTTTACGTGTTAGTTTCACGTCGTTTAGTTAATGCTTAATTTTCATTGTGAATGACCGCGAAGTCGCCATCAGCGTGTTATCCCTTAACTGAAATTAAGACCTCCTTGTGGTTTACCGGGAAAACACGTGAATCACTTGGGGATTTTAATGACGTGTGGCATGTTGCCATGATGGCTCAGCTGGTTACACCAACACGGAAAGCCGAAGATCCTGTTTCAGATCTCGGCTGCAGCATTACTGTTTTAGGTCTGTTTCTATCAAACAACAAACCTATTCTTAAGAGGTTGTCCATAATATCAGTAACGGCCACCAATGATGCAGCAGCACAACTAATAATTATCAATATTATTGCTGTTATTAAACATCGTATTTATCATAAACGCGGTTTAGGCTTTGTCGTGATTTGGTAAATATGTTTAAGTAATAAATAACTTAAATCAATAATCATGACTTACATATTGAATGCGAATTTTTTGTCCTTTATGAAAATTTTAGGATGAATTAGGATGAAAATTTTAAAAATGCAACTAACATTTTGGTTACTCAATTAGTTGTGCATATGCTCCCTGCTGCAAAATAGTACATACAGTGACTGTCATAATTTTTCGGACAAGGTGGACTGTACATGTAATGTGCTTAATTTCTTCTCGGGAAGCAAGCCAGGTGAACCGACATTTAGAAATCGACATTTCGGGAGTATGCATGTCTCCCATCATTTATTAAATGTTATAACCACAAATGAAACACTGGATATCAGGGGCGGCTTCTGAGGTAGTGCCGCTGTGCCATGGCACCATCTGTATGAAAACGAAACAAAGAGAAGTGTATAGGAACTGCGCAAAAAAGATTGTTACTGAGCATCTGCTCCCTCGTGTGAATAGGCGCGTTAAACGCAAGCGCTCTCTCTTGGTTGTTTTCAGTAGCTTGGTGCCGATTCCAGAACGACTCTATCTACGCTCATAAGCGCCTGTGTTAAGGGCCAGGGTGTCTGCTTATACACGGCTTCTTATGGGAGAAGGTGGTGCCGAGTTTTCTCTGGCGCATAAATTAAGCTTCATCCGTTAGAGTGTACGGGACGTAAGATAACTCCCTCTCTCTGTCGCGAAATCGTACATGAACGCTTCCTATCACATTCTCCATGAATTGTATTATCAAACTTTTACTGTGCTCGTTGCACCTGTGAGTAACAAGAGTACGGATGTAATAAATATATATTTCCTTTTCCCTGTACGTTCTGTTTGATACAGTATATTATAAAATAGGATGGATTATTGTTAAGATTACCTAAATCGTTTGAAATTGGTACACATATTTATATTTAACAACCCATATTTATTTATCTATTCATCTATTTATTTACTTATTTATTCATTCATTTATTTATTATCTATTCAACTATTTATTCATTCGTTTATTCGTTTATTTATTTGTTTATTTATTATCTATTCATCTATTTATTCATTCGTTTATTCGTTTATTTATTTGTTTATTTATTTATGACACCACCAATAGAATGTCTCACCGGCCGCCCCTGCTGGATATAACACAAATATAAGCAAAGACAAAATATTATCAAAAATTCGCATTACTGAACAAAAGACTTTTCAGTAAATTAAATGCCAGGCCAGGAGATGGCGTGGGTATAGAAAACTAATTGGGTCAAAGAAACGTAACTACTTAACTTGATTATCAAGCTGTATTTATCTGTGCTTCTTAAATCGACGGATTTGCAGTTTTAAGGTCGGTTTCCAAGAGGAGCTGAACTGAAATCCAGTATCACGATTAAGCGTGCTCCTTTCAGAGAAAATAGCCTCCTTAATTCTCCGCTCCTAGTAACTGTTGCATATTGCCATGATGGTCGACTCCCGAAAATTGGCTCTATGGTTATCAAAACAATGCTCTGCCAATCCAGACTTCTCACGTTGCATTAAACGAATGCTCCGTTCATGTTCGTTTATTCTGGTAGCGATGGTCCTTCCGGTTTGTCCTATATGCGGTGCCCCACATTCACAGGGAATGCGGTACGCTCCCGGAACTTGGAAGTCCAGTTTGTCTTTCACCGGTCTCAACAGATGTTTAATCTTCGGAGGTGGCATGTGGATGGTCCTGATGTTGTATTTGGCGAGAATTGTGCTGATTCTGCCGGATAGATTGCCGGTAAACGGGATGCAGGTTGTAGCTGCAGGCTTATCTGACGCTTGCTGTATTACAGGTTTCCCTTTCCTAGCTTTGGTGATCGAGGCTTCAACGTCATATTCGGAGTAGCCATTTTGACGGAAAGTGAGTCTCAGGTGCTGTAATTCTTGTTTTAAGTGACGGATCAGAGATAGACAAAGTTCTATGCCGTTCATAAGTATCGCAGTAATGCAGTTCTGACTTGTAAATTATTTAAAAATGCATAATACCTGTTAATTGGTTGAAATATGAAAATTTACTCGTCAATATTTTTCGGACAAGGGTTGGCTGGCAACTCAAGGCATGCTTTGCACTTGCTATGTGCAGTGCGCGGAGGTCCGAATCAGTGCCTTACGTTCGCACAAAGCAGACGCAAACATTCAGGAGTGAAATAGGCGCAGAGGAAAGAACAGTACATTTGGGCGATAACAATTAGTAATATTCCATCATAAAAAGGGGGAAACATGTCGGCAAATAGCAGATAAGAAAAGTGTCGTTAAGGACATTACCTGCCGATATAAATATCAAAATAGGATTGAAAATTTGCCATTGATAGGTCGCCCGAAGGTCCTTAGGAGAGAAGAGAGAGCAATAATAATGCACGACTTACTGCAAGTGCTATTGCTGCTGAGGCTGCGAGAGCGTTTGGAAAGAGGATCAGCGCAAGCACAATCCGGAGGGTGTTATACAGAGGACATTACCTGTATCATGGACTGCAAGAAAAAAAGCTCTGTCAATAAAATGAATACGATCAAGCGACAACGATTTGCTAAGGAGCACCTCAGCAAAGATATGGACTGTTGAAAAAACAGTAATTTTCTGCAACGAATCAAAATTCAAATTTCTGGCTCAGATGGACGAATTTTAGTTTGGAGACAGCCCAATAAGGAATTTGAAGAAAGAATGCGACAGTAAAGGATGGGGACATGTTATTGTTTGGGGCTGTATGTCAGCTTAAAGAGCAGGTGAGTTAGATTAGATTTGATTAGATTGATTTGCGTTCAGTAGCTTCACTTGTAGCCTTAAAAGGCTGTGGACATTGAAAACGTCCAGAGGTACAAAGTTTGATAGCATATATATGTACTTGAAAAGTTAACATAAGACACATATTATAGTATAAAGGCAATATGAACAACAATATGGAAAACAAAGCAGGGATAATTATATATGATACAAAATCAAACACTTTTAATTCAGCTTTCACTTGGCTTATGCCAGTACGTCTCAACCTTTTATACCATTCTTGTTATTTCTTAAATACATATACATTAAAAATAAACTTTCAACATGCATCAAAGATTTATTGCTAATGATTTGTCATTGGAACAGTAAGATACTACTTACAGAGCTACAGAAGCATAATCAGGGTAATTTGTCATTCAGATAATCTTTTACAGAATAAAAAGATTTTGAGCAAAGGTACTCTCTAACAGCATTTTTAAAAGCACCGAAATTATCAATTTTTTCTGTAAGAACATTAAGAAGTGCGCCAAATATTTTGATAGTTTCATAATGCACACCTTTCTGGAAGTAAAATGAAATGAAATGTGTAGTGTTTAACGCCCGCTTTTACTACATACGGCACCGCTGACGATGACACTGATGATACATGAGATGAAGATGGAGCACCGGTGGAATGAGATGGCGGGGAAAACCGGAGATCCCGGAGAAAACCCGCCCCAGCGCCGTGTTGTCCACCACAGATCTCACTTTGTGGTCGCCTGGGATCGAATCCGGGTCGCCTTGGTGAGAGCCAAACTGTCTAACCACTGAGCCACGGCGCGGCCGTTCTGGAAGCAAGAAAGTTTAGCACTGGGATAATGGATGTTGTACCTTTGTCTAGTGTTCAATCTGTGAATTACATTATTTGTTGCAAATAAGGCACAATTGCATACAAAGAATTTTAGGATCGAGAATATATACATGCAAGGAAGCGTTAATATCTTCAATCTTCTAAAAAGATCTTTACAGGAGCATCTGTTGTTGGTGTTAGTAATAATTCTTATAACCTTCTTTTGCATAAGAAATTTATTTTACTTTCTACTGAGTTGCCCCAAAATAATATTCCGTATTTCATGATAAAGTATGCATAATACACTAATTTAAGTGTGTCAATAGAACTCAGATTAACCAGCTCTCGGATAGCATAACAGGCAGAGCTGAGTTTAGGTAAAATATAATTTATGTGAGCTTTCCAATCTAATAGTTTGTATAGATGGACACATGAATCACCGCCAGTATCTTCAGATTTTAAAAGATAGCCTGAAGAGAAGTGCAGAAAATATGGGAATAGGAGACTGTTTTAAATTTTATCAGCATAATGATCCGAAACATACGGCACATAATGTACGGCTATGGTTATTGTACAACTGTCCTAAAATTGTGAATCCTCCCCCACAGAGTCCGACATCAATCCGATTGAGAATCTATGGGATATACTCGAAAAGAACGCACGAAAACTTTCCATAAATTTCTAACGCTAATGTGAGGAGGCGACTGCAAGAGCAATAGAACAAATTGTCCCATTCTATTACTAGCAAACTGGTGTACAGCATACCGAGAAGGCTGACTGAAGTGCCACGGATGAAGAAAGAATCATCAAGTATTAGTATTCCTACGTGGCCTCCATTCATTCTATTTGTTTTGTACTTATATTGTTGTCCGAATAATTTGAATAGGAAATTTTGTATTACTATAATCACATTCATAAGTTTTATATTTTGTGCTTCATGAAATGAAATTAAACTTTATTTGTGTTACCTGTATGTATAACGTACAATCTGGAGTAAGCAAGATGGAATAAAATAGGTTTGTTGTTAATATTTTGTTTTTAAATATATGAAGGCTATACTTGTCTGAAAAATTCTGACAGCCACTGTAGATACTGCACTATTTCCGATAGCACTTGTTTTACAAATTGTGGTCATAATTGTGTTATGTGTTAATTGTGTTATTCTGGTTTCTGTAAATCTACGCCGTATTGAAGCACGTTTCTCGACGAGATTGCAAATCCGTTTGAGAAAATGGTTCTGATTTATCGTGTTTTACGAGACAGCAATTTCTCATACATAAGCGAGAAGCGCTGTCTGCTGTTTCCGGTTTTGTGTGTTTTCCTGTGCATATATGTAAGTTGAAGAAAGAAGCGGCGTTTGATCAACATTGGCATTTATTGAAGCACAAACAGATGTGTTCGGCTTTTGAAGCTCTGCAGTTTGGAAATATGAATAAAAGGTAAATTTGGGTCTGAATTTTCGGTTTATCACATTACATAAGAAGTCGTTAAATGCTCAGTATTGTTTTTGTTTTTTTCCTTTCTGAAGAATTACAACGGACAGGGTGTTTCTTAACTAATGATATAAATACCATCAAATGATCAACAATTAAACAATTCAAATGACAATATACCTACAAATATTTATTATGGTATGTAAAATGACGGTACGTGACGCAATAGATAAACAGAGGAAGGTGTGGTGGCGTAATTAAAATTTTCGGTCTTTCTGTTTGCATTAGCAAAATTAATCAAATAATAACATTTTCATTCTTTATTGTTTAAAAATGGAAGATTCTTGCTGTATTTGTTCTAAAATAAAAGGTGCAGGTTATTTTTAAGATGAAACTGCGTCATAAAACGTACATCATGTAAGCATGTACTATTTTTGTCTTACTGAACAATATACGTTTAATATTCCATACTCGCACACATTTTCATTTTGCTTTTCTAAATTCGATTTTATCGATAAAATTGCTAATATTGCAGGCCTCGGTAACCATTACACTATTGAACAGTTGTTTTATTAAAAATCTGTGTTGACACCTTTTACCGGAATTAAATAATATCGCTGGAAAGATAGAGTGAAAATTACACTTTAATAGCCGGGATTTGAACGCGGATATCGTGCTGCTGGTTCATCCATCACATGGCAGCTGGCTTATCATTTAAATGTCTATGTTTCTGGCAGGAAAGCTCCAAAGTTTAGTTAAGCGAGCCACAAGCCTTCCAAATTCCTACAAGTAGAATTAATTTGGCAGAATACATGGTAAATATTGCAGTCCTATTCCCTAAAGCAGTAGTCCATGTTGGCAGCGCGTTTTCACTTTAAAATTAGGGGAGTCCTTAATGCAAAACTTGATGCGTAATTATTACATTCAGAAGTACATTTAATTTATATTAAAACCTAAAGAAAGAAAACAAAAGGAAACGGTCTCAAGCTACTAAGGAACTATAGAGCGCATCAACCACATTTAATTATGAATTGTCGTAAATCTCCTAACCTCATTTTAAATCAGCTGATAAGAGTTACTTCCAGTTTTGCGGTTTCCAGTTATACCAACGTAGTTTTTGCTGATGTGATGGCACTGCTGCACTTTTGCTTATCCCTTCATTGTTGGACAACCACCCCAAGCTAGATGTAAGTAGCAACAATGGTGATAATATGGTTAGTAGACATTGTTAAACGACTAATTGTTTTGTAATATTTTAGTTTCTGTATCTGAGTTTTTCATACATAGGGTGTTTTAAAAGTAAACCTATTTACTGAGTAGAAGTGATAAATGTTATCCCGAGAACTTGTGGTTCAGAGGGAAAAGTTAAAGAAAGCAGAATCAATTATGATATTATGGCTATTTGAACCAGTTGACGAAGTATTAACATGAAAAAAGAAAAGAAAGAAATATCTACCAATTAGATTCATTACATTAAGTGCATCCTAAAATTAAGCCGAGATTAGGAAGTACTTAACATGGCCGAAGAAACTGTGCTAAACTGAAGATCTAATGTGTATGCACTTAAAGCCACCTTTTGAAAATTGGTTCAAAAGCATGTCATGTAACATCCAACTTGTCTTAGCGGTAAGGAAAAGCTAGACCAAATTGCATTATTATTATTATTATTATTATTATTATTATTATTATTATTATTATTATTATTATTATTATTAATTATTATTAATTTTCAAACCAAGTCACCAAAGAGAGCTACAAAAATGGCCGTAGCAGAGTTGTTTAATGTTATTTACATTCTAGAAGAGATATGAAAACAGTGATTTTTCCGTTGAGTCCCTATCTAAATTAATCTGTAAGTTGTTGATAAAAGTAAGCCAAGGGTAAACATTGAGGTTCAAAATAACATGTCGCGGTCCCAAAGATCGCTCCATATTAATTAGAAGTAATGTTTATCGTAATCCCAGCTTATATGACGGCTATTCGTAGCTGACGAGTCTTTGGGCAGCCACTTGATAATTATAGTGACATCACACATTCTATTAAGCCTGTATTTTTCTTTGAACTAATGATATGAGACATAACAGAACCGGCATCCAAGTCCCATCCCAAAATCTGTAGATAACCATCCTGAGAAACGGTTTTAACTAGTGCTGCGTGATTTAATCGATTAACCGAAACGATTAATTGATTAATCGAGTCGATTTGAATTAATCGATTACAATAAATATTAGTCAAAACTATTTTAGCCAAATTTGGCCCTTTTTGTTTTGATGTATTGCTTCCAACCTATAAACAGCCTTTCCAACGCATCAAGCTTTCACCAGACACGTAATATTCTTTGAACTTTGAGATAATATAACTCCTGATAGCTAAAAGAAATCACTGAACCCCGAGAGAGTCTAAATGACACTTGTTGTGAAATATTCTAAGAGGTACATACTACATACAGATGCTGACAGAGAGTTATTGAACCGAACACTTCGATTACGCAGCTATGGAAACAATAGCCTGATCCCTCTTCTCAGGACTGGGGGTGGTGTAACTGTGCTGTTAACTGCAGTAAGCCAATAACGTTTCTGAGTTGGTGACAGTGAGTGAAAGTTTTGTGTTAAAAAGTTAACATAAGGAAAAACGTTTTAAAAATAACTGCATGTCAGTCTCACAAATCTTACTAGATATTGATATAATACGTTACTAAATAATTATTTACAAAAATATTGTAGATCTAATTCACTACATGTATAAAGCATGTGCAGTTGATGCAAACCCAAGTTTTGAATCTAAATATTTAAAAGTTTCATAAATAATGAAATGTACAGAGTATTAAAGTACTTTATATAATACACCTAATTTTTGAACAGATAATATCTCGATTAATCGATAGATTAATCGATTAAAGTAACACTGTTAATCGATTAAAAGTTTTGATCTATCTACAGCACTAGTTTTAACCGGCACACTTCTAAGGCAGGCAGTATTTTCAAAGTAATGTATTCTGCTTTGGAGGCTAGCCGGGATATAGGTATGTCAATCTAATATTTGCAGATATTTTGCCTCGGCTTAAAAACTGAAGATCCATAGATCGAATCTCGAGCCTGGCATTGATTTTTTTAATTCCGCATTGGTAAAGTAGTTTAAAACACTCACTTTATTCAACAAAATCTCGTTAACCCGGACCATATTTGGGAAAAGAAGCTGTTTAGGCATAGTAAATGACATGTTTTACAGACGATAAATTGCTATCCTCAGTAGTTACATTACTGGAAGTCTCTTGCTATCGGGCGAATTCATTGTACTCACTCCACTTGCTTGCGACCAGGTTGGAAGAGAAACTTTGATAAGTCATGGAAAATATTGTGGCCTGGCGTGTGTGACGCCAGAAAACAATTCAAGAAGAAAAAATAAATGTGGAAGAAGATTTTAAAGGCATTTTTAAAAATATCGATGGTGGTCGGGCCCAAATGACCTCGTTGTCGACCGGCCCTAAAACAATACCAATCAATCAGTCAAATCAATCGATGGTCGTTCCGATGGTGAAGTGATTGACAATTGGTTGTAAAGGTACAACAACGGAAGTTATAAACCGATTTCAGAGAAATGCATTATTGCAACAATCAATATTGCTGCTAAAAATGAAGAGTATTCAGATTCAGTGTTGATGAACCAGCTGTGGTTATGTTCCACACACAAACAGTAACAAACATAAAAGAACTGATGCTGTCTTTGGAGAATCAAGCCCAAATAGTGCCAAATGAAAACTTCTAATGTTAAAGCGAAGCAATATGACGTTGGTCACAAGCGATACACTAAACTGAGACGGCAGAAGCTCACTCTGTTTTTTACTACCCAGTAGTTTTTAGCTATTACTCGACAGCGTTGAGGCGTATTGACCTTCAGGTGACCAGCGCTGCGATCGTCTCTTATTGGGTCTTATCTGGGCGACTAGAAGAGTGAAATATTAGTAAGTTGAACACAAATAGACCGATTGGAAGCTTCGTGTGTCTATATGGTATGTTTTCTCGTGCTTGCCGATGTATGACACATTGCTGTCCAGAAGACATGATTATATCTGAAGATTATATCTTACATACACTGGACACGTCGTGTATGTGCGATAAGCTGAGGTAAATATCTCTGTGTTGCGATTTTTTTTCCGATACGTCTTCTCGCTTTGCCATGTAGTACAGTGTAAATATATAGGCTATTACAGTGCAGTGTATGTGTTTTCATGTGGAAGTCTTCCGATAGCAATTTCTAAACTCCATTTAAAATATTTCAATGTGCATGTTTTTATCGTTTTTCCATCATTTTCTGGATAACCCGGATTTTTCGTTAACTCTGATCGGCCGTGATCCCAATTAAGCCGCGTAATCGGGATTCTACTGTACGTATAATTGTGTTGTATGTACGCGCTTGCCCCCTCAGATTTGATTTCTTCAGAGGTAACAGTTGAACTAACGTTTTTGTGTCAAATCCGGAAGTGCGGAATGGAGAGGGGGAGCTTGGAATAGGCTATTTGATATGAATTGTGATGAGGATGGAGAGGAAGTAATGGAAGGACAGGGAATAAGGGAACTTGAGGAAATCGATCGAACAAGCGTGCAACAAGACCGGATGACATCATCGTACCATTGTTATGAGAGAGTTTGTTTCGAGTGACATTGAGCAGTTTCGCAAGAACAGTTGAAGGTGAGACGCGTCGCTCGATGTTGTGTGGAATATCAATGTGCGGACAGCTAGAGGTGTATGTGTAGATTTGTGTTGTGTGATTCAGTCAGTGCATAGCTAGCCGCGTGTCTAGCTGGCCGAGTGCCGCAGCAGTGAAGTCCAGAAGGTATGTCATCTTCAGTAGCGTTCTTCATGTGTGTAACAGTTGCAGTTGGTGTGCTATCTCCAGTGCCATTAGCGTGTAATAATGCAGGAAATCCATTTATCGGTTAGCAGAACGTTCTCGCGTAATTTGTATCGCATGCACACAAAAGTGATTAAACATATTTACAAACTCCACGTGTCGAAGTTGTGTATATGGGCGTTTAAAATGACGCACAGAAAGTTTGTCAGTCAGTGAATAAGTTACTGACGGAGAATATTCTTTCTGTTTAGGCAGTGGATCCAGCTTTTGTTTTTAAAAATATAAATACTTAATGTTCTCGTATCGAATACTAAAATATCAGTAGAAAAGGGGGGAAGACATGTGGTTGGAGTGAGATTTCGTCGGATATGGACCTTCAATTTATATTATTTGTTTATTTATTCTTTCCTGCCTGCATATACTTGAACAGATAAGCTTAGGTTATAAAGTTTGAGGTTATAACTCCACAACTTCAGAACTTTGATTATAAATCTTGAAAGCCAATCAAATTGTTTTAAGTTTTGCTGGCAATGGCTACAAATTATCCATTGGTAAGATAGGTTGTGATATTGTGATGTTTAAAAGTTAAAGTCTGCAGCTGACTTCCCACTCCATCTGATGACGTCGTTGTTCCGACCGGTTTGCCTAATTCGGAGTACAGCCGACGAAGTGATACAGCTGCGGAATTTGTCTCCCACGCGATACATCATCGTCGTAATTCAGAACCTGAAAGCGGTCAGCAAATGGGTCAACAGGTGAAAATCCTGTAGTAAATATTGGTGGTGAAAAGGAAAGAAAATGGATGAAGCAAAGCTTTTGCAAGACATTTAATCGTACAGCAAGTCGCTAATTCTGTTGACCTAGAGATCGAAATCTATTGCCTATCGTGATTCCGGAGATGAACTGTAGAGAGCGTTCTGTATTTATGGAAGGAAAACTAAAATATGATCTGTCTAATTTATAAGTTAATGGCACTGTAGATAGCATTCCATGACTTTGAGCATTCATACATTCAATTAAAAATAAAAATCCACATTGCAATCTAAAACGTTCCGATTTTACAGCTACCCTTAAAAGCATTTACCTATGCGGAAAATTAGCTCTTATCAGCAAGAGAGAAAAAAAAAAACATTTTAAATCATTTTAAACATTTTCTTTGAACGGTAAAGTGGGTGAAAGTTCAGAGGAACTTATGAAGAAAGTAGCTTTTCAAGCATTGAAAAGGATGAAAGAAAATATCCTCAAGAAATGCCTATCAAGCAAAGAATATTTTAATGTATTCAAGTGACAAAATTATTCATTCATAAGACCTGGGCACAAATTTGCATGTAATACTTAGAAATTGCCGGCTTTTCTCAAATTTTATGACTTCATTTTCCGGTAGTTTTAGATTTTTGCATTACATCTTTAAAAAGTGTGTTATAGTCACATGACTTCAAGTTCAACTTTGAAATGTACTTGTGTATACTTTCAGAACTCCACAAATGATGATAATGATGTTTTTTGTTGTTGTAATTTACGTTCTCCAACGTCATATGATGAGTGATGATGAATGAGTGAAATGGTCGAAATGATGCTGAAATGAGCCCAGGATCCGTAGAGCTTAAGAGTTACCCGACATTCGTCTTTCAGGCTAACGGAAAACTCCGGTAACTCACCCTGACCGAGATTCGAACTCGAGACCTCTTGAACATGAGGCAGACACGCTACCATCTACGCTACCGAGGCGGGGGATGATTTTTGTAATTTACGTAAAGGTAGTCAAAACAATTAGCCTGCTTTGTCCCATCTTTTACTTCTGCGATATACCTTACTGGAACAATTGTCAGTTTCATTTTTAAAATCTGCAGATCTTTTTTATTTTTATTTAAAGTCCTCCAACATATCGTACAATCAAGAAATGAGTGAACTGATGCTCAAATGAGTCCAATTTACACAGAACTTAAAATTCATTTTACAGGATACAGGAAAGTTCCGGGAGAAAATGTTATCCAAATAACTCACCCTGACCAAGATTCAAACTTGGGATCTCTTGAATGTGAGGTGGACACACTACCTCCACATCACAATGGCAAGTGTGAAGATCTAGGTGCTCTTATGCAGACATAGATATTTAATCTGTATGATTATTATCAGCTGGAAGTTAAATCAGCTCTAGATTAGTAAAGCTTTGAAAAATGATTTTTTTTTTCTTTTGATTTATACCCCACTTTTAATTGCAGTCATATCTGCTGCCATTCTCTTTTGGAACATATCACCTATTGACAATGGTACTAATTCGTAGGGGTTCCTGGTACTTTGGATTTTTTTAATCATTAGATTACGCACTCTCATTTATACTTCCAGATTCTGGGGAAGATGGGGAATCATCTTGGTTGGAAAAATTCCCCTTCCCCAGCTGGGAATCAAACCTGGAACCCCTTGCACAGCAGGCAGATGACAGATGCTCTACTGGCTGAGTTATGGGGCCAGCCAAAAGGAAATTGAACGGCTTTCTTTCCATTGTCACTTGCGGTGGGAGCATAGGCACTCCTAGTAGCCTGATAGACATTTATTACGTTTTTCATAATTAAAACAGATAATTGTTTTATCACATTAAATCATTGTCACAGATTTGCTCATTTATTATCTTATTATACAAAAATATGTAGATTTCATTAAAGCGCACAGTTTATATCAAATACTTTTTTTTAGTATCATGTTAAAGATAATTATTTGAAACTTACAGTACTTAAGTTTTCTCAAATAAGAATATGCTAGATATTAATTTTTTTATCTGTTGGTCATGCTGAGAGAACAGAATTTCAAAGGCATCAGATAGTGACTGGCTCTTAAAAGATTTGACTATCACTTAAAGCACATTGTATTCTTATATTCCTCTTAACACCTACAAGAAAATAAGCAGTTAAATAATTTATATAAATTTTTATTTCAATTAACATGAAAAATGGAGGAATAAAGGTTTGTAAGAATAGTTTGTCCAAGTGTGGGAAAAGCCATGTGAGTGTAACACATCAAATTGTTTCACTTTCTGTTACTTAACTGAAGATAGGAAGTAGTAATGCATTTGATCCTACATCAGCTATTTTTAGGGGGGGGGGGGGGAGCTTATATTCATGTCTGTATGCCTGTGAACAGAAAAAAATTTGTAAAAACTCTGGCATTTTATCTTGAAATTTTGCTACAGTCAAAGACCTTTCCATTCTAATTATACAATTATAAAAAGATGAATAAGAACTTATCACAGGAAAATGCAGCTCTTTTGACAAAAATTTTCATAAATAATTTAGGTTCAGGTCTACATATAAAACTTGATTAACCAGTGGTCTTTATTGTTCCAGCCATCTTTTTTTCAGCAAAAAATTATATATTTCATTCATTTATTATAGATAGTTAAATTAACAGCAAGTGGATTTTTATACACCTTTCTAGAATTGCTCCGAAGTAAAAAAAAGTTGTAATTTTTATGGGTAAATATTTTATCTTTGTTTTTCCCAATTAAATTTCTATGAATAAATTTTGTGTGATTTCTCATATTTCTAAATATTTAGTCTAAGCTTATGCACATTGGACGAACTAACACATTTTTCTGAGTGAGCCTTAATTCAATTCCAGAATATTTTAAAAATTGATAACTTTGTTTTCACTATAATAAAAAGAATCTAACTGGCAATTTGATAGGAATTTTCTAAGATACTCTTTTCTTATTTAATTAAGGATAGGTAGTAAAACATATTCTCATATGTGAAAGATGGATCATCTTTAAGCAATCAAATTGCTCTACTTTTATCAAATTATTGGCAGAATATGTCTTAAGGATCTATTGTCTCCATTTTGAGCAGCTGGTCAACAAACCAGTGGTTCCCCAAAATTTTTTCCTAGGTATCTACAATTTCATCTGGTTGGGGTTGATGAATACAAAGATCAAACTATCATCTACTGGAGTTTCAAAGTTTATAATCCAATGTTTTAAACTTCTGGTAAAAGTTCTTTCCCATAAGCTGAGTTCTACATTGTTTTGCGTTAATTTTAGTGGCTTACCTTTTTGTTCTATATTGTGATTTTCTTCCCAGAAGTGTTATTTTAGCGTTCTGTTTATGTTTTGGTCTTTCCAATGTACTTTTTGTTGCGGTCTAAATAGGCATATATAAAATAGACTGTTTATATCAGATAAAGGAGTTAGATAAATTACTTCTGAGAAGAAAACAATGTCGAATAAAACATCAAGTTGCTGAAATATGTGCGTAACCTCATAAATCTGGGCTTATTGGAAAGAACATAGTCAAAAATTTTGAATATTGAATTATGAACCTCAGAGTTCCAATAGCCAATAATTTGATATCTAAATTAACCAACACCACACCAGATAATGCCACAGTTATGCAGTGAAGAAGAAGAATGGGAAATCTCCATTTAGTCGACCAGGAGCATTAAATGGGAACAATAGATCCTCAAAATATATCCTCACATTAATTCAATAAGTGGAGTAATATGAGCATTTAATATTGATTCACTTTCCATCAATTTTTTGCTTCAGTGTCTGGAAGTTCCAATATAATCATAGAAATCATTATAAAATATGTTGATGTAAAATTAATTTGCAGGAAATCATTAGCATTTTTATTCTTAAGAACAAGGGGCAAAAGAGTCCTTAACTCCAACGATTAGTCAATAGTACTTAGAGTTTCTCCATATTTCACAGTGTCATTGAAAATTATTCCTAAATCTTAGAGACAATATTACAATAAAATGAACAAAAGTAGTTAATACTGCAAATTTTGCAATTTAGCTTATAAAAGACAATATTAAACCTTCTGCAGTACATATTGGTTTGAAGAAGATGAGAAAAGCTATTTAAGACAACTAAAAAGTGCATACATATTTTATTACCGTTTATACAGAACAGAATATTCTTGACAAATATTCAGTATATAACCCTCTTCTTAAAGTAAGAAGAAAGAATGTGATAAGCAATGTTTGTTCCCTGCTTGTAGCTGTTACCCTAACTTGGGTGAATGCCGTCATCCACCACTACGATCTGTGGTCAGATGCTGGCCCTTCCTGCGGCTAGAATCATCTTCTCAACTGCTGCTGTTATTTGCAAGTGAGTCTAAACTGATCTGAAACTCATTTGAAGGATTTTAAGATTCTCTGTTCATTCAAAACTTCTTAACAGATCAACCAGGTTTTATATTTTTCTTCATATTTGCTGATATCGTTTAATGTTAGTACTCAATTCAAAATATTCTTGGATGCATTATGCTTCTTTTGGTTTTAAATTTGTCAATGAGTAGCAGATTTTGCAGCACTTATATCCTCTGTATTGCCTTCATTAATATCAAAGCTATTAAGTGATAAATTTATTTTCATCTTGGCATACGTCACCTAAAGCATATGCGTTGTACATGGGATTTTAGTCTTTATTTTTCTAACCTTCTCTATTCTTACTGGGTTAAATTGGAGTGTGTAAACTGGAGTGTGGCTATTTAATGCACAAGTTACTTTTATAGTATCAAAAGCCTGTGAAGCTTTACTGACAGCATAGGTAACATAGCACAGCGAGTCTGTGAAATGATTTTGAGAGGAGTGGAATGTGGAATCCATGTTTAGCCAACATTTCTCTTATGACGATAAGCGTAAACACTAGAAAAGAAAGGAAAGAAAAAATAAACTCTTTAGAGTAATTAATATTAAAAACATTAACTGAAGTTATTTTCATTATTTAAATATGAATAAATCATTAAAACACTTAAATTTGCAGATTGAATGTGTTTCCTGGGCTAGCAAGTTGTGGTCTGGTGGGTTTGAAAATTCCTAGTGTTTCACCAAGAATTATGCAGTTCTTGGCAAAAAGTTGGAACTTTCAAACCCACTGGATCCTGACCTACAAACATGGTAAATAATCCAGGGAAAGAACCGTAGAGACAGTGAAGCACAAGTTAAAATAAAAGTGAATCGAGAAGATATTGACACATTGCTTCACTCACACTGTTTTTCACAAGACCTGTTGCTCCCATCATCAGCTCTTGAAACATGTCCTGTGAGTAAACCAATATGTCAATATTGTCGTGAATGCATTGTTGATTCGAGGCGGCACGGGTGACGACTTCAAAGAGATGAGCAGTGCAGAAATAAAAGTTTGCCAAAATGGTGGGGGAAGGAGATGGATTTCTAGAGAGGTCGTCTTTCTTCTAGCACCATCTTGATTGTTTGAGAACATTCCGGATAGTGAGTAATCTATAAAAAGAGAGCCGCTGCCTGCCACGGACAGTCAGTTGTTCATTGAACTCGTGTGCGTGAACAGCTGTGTGAGCTGTGTTGTGGCCGTTTACCTTGCAAGTTGTATTGTGTATGTGACGTAATTCAGCGACTGTAAAGGTTGACAAAGTATGCTTCTACAGAAATAAAGAGCAATTTTTGGTGTTTGTAACCTGAAATTTTAGTTTCACGAACCCACAAAGTCACAATATCTTCTCAATTCATTTTTATTTTATGGCAAATAAAGTTTAATCTGCAAGATGCTGGCCATGAATGCCTCAGCTATTACACTTAAATTTTCTTACATTAGTTATTAAAATCTTGGAACATTATCTTTATGGTGACAACTAATGGTGGTTATCTTTTTCTCCTGTTCCTCAGTCAACTAGATAATCATTAGTTCCCACCATGCTGAGGATGGAGAGAATGTGCAAATATATTTTTGTGCGATACTTCATTTATAGGCTAATCATTGTAAACACGTATTTGGTTGCGTAAGTTAAATTTACAATATATTTGTCAATTGCCATGGCAACAAGGACAAAACAAATCATTAATTATTACGATTCTAGTTTACAATACAGTAGCGCAAGATATGAAGAGCGTTGGATTTACAGTGTGGTGTGAGCAGAGGGGAAGAAGTGAGAGCTAACACTCTTTTGTTTCTGCAGTTTGGTCAACCTTGAAAAACACAGTTAAGCAAAATAGCGTGTAAGATAAGCGAAGATATCACAAGTAACGTTGCATCCTCTGAAAATATTCCTAAATAGTTTTGCCCACACCAGGCTTTGCCCAGTCTTAGAAAGTCATCGGAAAACAGTGACGCTGGCACCGACTTCAATAGGTGGACAGGCAGCCAACCAAGAACTAAGGGGCAGAGCCACCGGAGAACCGTGGAGGTATAAACCTGCACAGTAATGCACAGATTGGACAAGAACCCAGAAGAAGCTCATGATACGATGAGCAAAACGTCGGCAAGTTTGCCCAAAATGATGCAGCCTTCACCAGAAGCTAAGGATACTCATTAAGGCACAGGCTGTGGAAGCCTACACATCCGTAAAATACCTACCGTTTTTACATTTTAAATACTAATTATTATGTATGTAAGTAAATAGAAATATTGCATTCAACATAAGAATCCCACATAGATAGTGTTTTGGGAAGTAAGAAATTTGGTGATAATCTTATAATTATTTAAAAGATGTACTTGAATAACAAGTTATTTATGCATGCTTGAAGGAGTTTAGTAACAGTGATGTCAAAATTAGTTGAAAAAACTATTTGTAGTCTGTTTTTTTATGGTTTGTCACTTACATTTTTATATTATTGAGAGACTAGTCCCTCAGCCAACTACAAATAGTTTTTTCAACCAAGTTTAATATTTATCTGAATGTGCGTTCTTAATATCTCTGACCCCTTTTTTAAATTCTTTTATTTATAGGTAGGGCAGTGTTCGAAAACATATTTATTTCTCACTATCAAATATTTTAATGGAAGGCAATATTTCTTCTTATTTTGCCAGAAAAAGAAAAACTGAATTTGTTAGTTAGTTAGTTACTAACACTCCCCACATGGCAACCTTGGCCTTCGGGGTAACCTCACCCCACCAAGTGATGACCGGACCCATTTCTCAGGTGGAGGCACCCAGAGGGCGGTGTCCATTACCTCCGATGATAGGGTGATAGTGAAGATGGCGGTGAGGTGAGAGGACCTACAGTTTTTACCGTGGACTCCGAACCACGTTGGGCATAGGGGATACTTCACGTGTGCTAGACAGAGGTGAAGGCGTGGATAGGGCCGACTTAAAATCGCCAACCCCAGAGCCGGGAATCGAACTCGGGACCCTTAGAACGGGAGCCGCGAACGAAACCACCGCGCTACCCCGGCGCCCCAAAACTGATTTTGTTGAAATATTTGTTGTAGTCAATCTTTACTTTCTCATTTTACACAGTTTAATCCAATAATGGATTTCGTTGGAAAATGAGCAGTGAAACAGAATATACATGGTATTTGTTTTGTCATGTAAAGGAAACTAACAATCTGTTGGTACATTAAAATATGTAACAGATTTAGGAAATTTAGATAGTTAAAGCTTCCAATAATTGTTTGTTAGTGAAATAGACATCACAACTTAAGATGACTACAGTTGCAAAAGAAGGCTCACTCTTGTATGTGAGACCTTATTAGTATTGTGCTACATTAGTAAATTTGAAAAACAGTGACAAAATTGTAGCCATTTTAGTGAAGGTCCCTCATTTCATGTTATGATGGCTATCCCACCTACTCGCAACCCTTATGTATGTACATGCTTAGGCTTTCACGGTCGGCATTAATCCAAGAGAATGTATTTCCCGGGCTTGTGGGCCGTGGTCCAGAGGATGAAAATTCTCTGACGTTTCGCTCATATCACCGACGAGCATCTTCAGAGGATTCTAGCTATTTTCATTCCAGCAAGTACCTAGCTAGAATCCTCTGAAGATGCTCGTCGGAGATATGAGTGAGACATCAGGAGAATTTTCATCCTCTGGACCACGGCCCACAAGCCCGGGAAATACATTCTATTGGAACCCTTATGTATGTTTGGAGGACCATGCCTGCCATTGGTAAACAAATCCTTGAAATCTAGGAGGGAGGACTGTCAAGCAGATCACATCTTTTCCTCGCATTTTAGGAGGTGCTTATGCCTGTCATGACAGATCAGCATGCTTTAATGGCATTCTCTATTTTGTTTTTCTGTATAATTTGGTCTACCATCTGATTTAATTATGGTACACCAAGGGCAAAAAAGGATTGGATATGTGTAAGAGAGGCTGTAAGATGCATTTCATTACCACTTTCACCTTGATTATTTGTTGAAACACTTGAACAAAATAGGACATTTTGCTTCTTCAGTTTGTCCATTGTGCCCTCAGGAAGAGAACAACCATTGTCTTCAGCAGTGCCTAGCTCTTTCTTCAGTATCTACTCGATGTGAAAAATATTGGAGAGCAAGACGGTTTATAGTTTCATGACCAAACAGAAGACATTAGATTACATTTAGTAGCTAAGTATTTGCTGGTTATTCAAGATATTCTTGGGCTTCAAGCCAGGTGTAAAGATGATTAAACATTAACGTTTTGGGAGCGTTCGTCTCTCCCATCATTCTGATTTCGCTCCTGAAATATCAATGTTCAATCGTCTTAGCACCTGGCTTGAAGCCTGAGAACATCTTGAATATATTCGTCGCCAGGAAAGTTTCACATCATAATTTGCTGGCAGTTTTACTGTTCCTACTGTCAAGTACCTTATTAACTTCGTAAAGGTTAGATTAGTTTGTTGATTCTTTTTCAGTAATAAAACAAATCTGATAGAAACATTTTTATAAATGGCCCTGGAAGTACAGACAATTATTCCATCAAACCTACTGCATATGGAGCATCATGCAATTTCTGCTTCCTTGCTCCCAGCTTCTCTGACAGCAGATACTGACAAAATGTACATCCATATACACCTGCAGCTTACTCGCTGTCAAATGCCTCTTTTGAAGATTGTTTGCAACAAGCTAGCATCTAAATATTGTTTATACAATGTGTTAGCTTATTAACATTGAATTTCAAGCACTGTAAGTTATAAACATCTTTGTTCTTATTCCACAAACAGCCTACTTTAAAATTTGGAGTTCCAATTTGCCTGTCTCTGCGCACTTTCCTTTCTGCGCAATCTTCTCAAACTACTTTTTTGGAGTTATTCCTCCGATTGTAAGCTGGAGAATCTTTGCCAGAACTTTGATGTACAGCCCACCAGATCATATTTTGAGATAAATGCAGAAGATAATAAAAAAATCGCAATGAAACAATTATTCCAGATAGGAGTAATTTACCGAACTCAGAATGGTAACAAGTATTCCTTAACTGGTTGAAGTAACCAGCAAAATAAGTAATAAATGGTTAAACCTCCAGTCCTTCAGTATTTGCAGTTTATTTTTGACATATGAAGTGTAATATTAACTAAAATTTTTGCTTAATTAGGAAATTAATTACTTTTTATTTTGTATAATGTTGCAGATGGTTTCATGGCCACTTGTCAGGTAAAGAGGCAGAGAAACTGATTCTGGAGAAGGGTAAGAATGGGAGTTTCTTGGTACGAGAGTCGCAGAGTAAACCAGGAGATTACGTCTTATCCGTCCGCACAGACGATCGCGTCACACACGTCATGATACGCTGCCAGGTATGTCTGTCTTAGTTTTATTTTGGTGCTTATTAAGCATGCTCACTTGTGAAAGTTTTATATATATATAATTTGATTTCTAAAGATTAATGCCCTGATCTAAGAAAATAAGATACACATCTGTATATTCCTTTTAGTTATGCAACCAATATATTTGGTAGCTCAGGATGAGAACAGTAGTTTTAAAAAATGTTATGATTTAAAAGACATGTTTCTGAAGCAATATTGTTAATAAAAGGTCGATTCATAATTTTAAGTATTGTTCCACATTTAGCAAACTTCTAATAATATAAAAATTAAATTCCATTGGATCTTCCACACAGCAAAACTATTAAGATATGAATATTACAATTGAGTTGATAGAGTCCACATGAAAAATTCAATGCCACGGCCGGGAGTTGAACCACAGATCTACTGGTTTCTGTCCAGTCGTTCTAACCCATTGAGCAACCATGGCCAATTTGCCGTCATGGCATTAAATTCTCCAATCGACTCATATATTTCCCCAGTAAACCACTGGAAGGGAGAAAAGAAATATTATTATTTGCACATAATATATATTAGTATTATTATTTGTTATTTGCACATGATAACATAATTTGCTTAAGTTTGAGTAAGAGAAAGGCCTTGCAGGACTAAATCTGGTCCATAGGGAAGGTGAGAGGCACCTATCATACTGACTTCCAAGAGATGTTCAGTATATTTAGTTATGCATTGTTGGTGTACAATATCCAGTTTATTATAAATATTAAAAGCAGAAGCATTATTAACAGTGAAGTATTCTTCATATTTGAGTTTGATTTATGAGTCACTATGTTTACACTCAAACTTCACTTGTTGTATAATTGAAACGTTTTCAAGATCATTCGATCTCATCCTCAGCTGTTTGGTGACTAAATGAACATTCCTCTTCTTCCACTACTACGGAGCTCCGATCACTCTGCTATCTGGTGTTAGGGGCACTATGATTTTAATACTTCATTTAATGCCGGGATTTTAAAATTTATAACTTTATCACGGTTTTTGTTTATGAATATTTTTCCTCAAATATCCAATTCTATGGGTGTACTTAAAGATTTTAACAGTTTAATGTTGTGTCCAATGTTGTGGTTTTCTGTCCAAAAATGGTGTGAAACTGCAGATTTTTCTGTTTGTTTCAACTGAATTCAAATTCAGTCTGAGGAACCTGCTAAATAAACCACTAAAAAATTCAATCCCCAACAATTTGAAATCAGGAATTTTATCAGATTAATTGTGAAACCTGTGAAAATAGCTACATAGGAAAAACTAAGAGAAACTTGTTAACCAGGCAAAAAGAACACCAGAGGAACATTAAGTTGAAACAAACAGAAAAATCTGCAGTTTCACATCATTTTTGGACAGAAAACCACAACATTGGCCACAACATTAAACTGTTAAAAATCTTTAAGTACACCCATAGAATTGTATATTTGTGAAAAAATATTCATAAACAAAAACCGTGATAAAGTTATAAATTTTGAAATCCCAGCATTAAATGAAGTATGAAAACTTAGTGCCCCTAACACCAGATGGTAGAGTGATCGGAACTCTGTAGTAGTGGAAGAAGAGGAATGTTCATTTAGTCACCAAACAGCTGAGGATGAGGTCGAATGATCTTGAAAACGTTTCAGTTATACAACAACAAGTAAGTGAAGTTTGAGTGTAAACATAGTGACTTATAAATCAAACTCAAATATCCAGTTTATTGCTTGGAAAGTTTATCTTTTGCACTTAATATGGATTTTGTAACATTTTCAGAACACTTCTGTGCCATTTATTTAGTCAGTAAGACTTACGCCTATTTGCTGGTACAATAACCCGATAAACCACTTCTTGAAAACAAGTAACTACAACCTTCCCTATGGAAGGAACAACTTTTGCTTTATTGGCCTTAGGTATTGGAGCGTTTCACAAAAACCTTTGCTGCTGTTTTTCAGAATCAGAATGCCAAGTCAACAGTGATAACTTGGAAAGAAATTCTAAATCTTACTATGACATAACCTTTGGTTCATTAATCAGCTACCTTGGAAACCACCCAACAACAGTTTAATGTGCATTTTTTATTACTAACATGTGTATTACATCTAGGGAATGTTTAATATATCTGAAAGGTTTGTAATGTCAATCAGTTGTTGTAATGTTTTCTTTTCTATGGACAAAGGATCCATATTTTTTCAAAATTGATGTGTCCCCTCTTTAAATATCTTGTACACAAAACCTGTCCTGGGCAGAATTGACATAATCCTAATTCTCTTTAACCCAATTTTATGAGGTTTCTGTATTAAGACATTCCGGATCTTATTCGTATGTATAGTTCTGTTTTAAGATTAATTGCAAACACCATGTCAATGTGAAAGGGTAGAGTCAGATTGAAAAATTCAATCTCAGATAAGGCATTGAATTCTTCAGCCTGGCTGTACCCTTTCTAGTGCATCCTACATACGGCTAGTGTGAAAGAACAATTAATTTCCATCATGGTCATATCAGACAGTGAATGAGTTGGGTGAAATGATGCTCAAATGAGTCCAGGGTCCATGGAGCTTAGAGTTACCCGACATTCGTCTTGAAGGATAAGGAAAAACTCTGGAAAAAACCTTATCCAGGTAACTCACCCTGACCGAAATTCGAACTTGGGACCTCTTGAACGTGAGGCAGACATGCCACCATCTACGCTACCGAGGCAGGCATGTATTATCCATAATACATTATTTCAGTCCCTTTCCTTTAATCAAATGTTCATCAACACACTTATTAAGAAATTTTACATTATTCATTATAAATGCTCTAAAACATGCATCACAACACTAAACTAGAACTATTTATTCTATATTTCTTTAAGAAAGTGCTATTGTTTTATGCAACATCATCACAAATTGGACAGTTTTTCTCATAAAACATTTCCCACAACTAATCTCCACTCACGTACATTTTGTCACAGCAAAGAAAGTCCCAGGGGAATGAGGTGCAGGGGGAGAAATTGCTGCTTAGACATGGTCCCAGTACCATGCCTAGCAATTGTTTCTGATGCTCAGGACAGTTCATTAAGGCCTGTCCAAAAACGTGTGGCCAAATATATACTGTTGTCAAATTGCAGCCATACATGTGTGACTTAAATACCATTGAGTGTGCTTAGTCCATGAAGTGTTGAGTGATATTTCACTGTCACAACTTATAGAGTTGGTAGTGCAAGGAATCACAGCAGTGACTACAGAAGATTGCGAGGACTCCTGCAGCCATGTTGAGAAAACTCAACAGGAGTACTGGGACAGTGATGGGAATGTGTCAGATGTGATTCATACATGATCATCAAGAACCCAATTATATCCTTTCTTGCATCAACAACACCAGTGAACCTTAAATGCCTCCATCACTTTCATTCACTGTGTTTGTCACATTGTTTTTAAATGATGAGGGTCGCACGTTCATGTCAAGGACTTTTCTTTCTGTTGGTGAACAGTATATGTGTCTACAAAGAAATCTCATTTACCTTAATGATCTATGTTTGCAGTTTCTTCGGAAATACAGCTCTTCCCTAAGTGAGGTACATAACACATTCCTTGCATTATTCCATGTGTTCATGCTAACACATATTTTTATTTTAAGCAGTTGCAGAAGGTTCACATTTTTTCTGTGAGCATTTCCCATATTATTTGAGAAAAATTGCAGATAAGGTATATGATTTCCTTTATAACAAACTTTTTTGCAAAATGGACAGCATTCTGACTTATTCAGTGTCCAATTAGGCAGGTTTCACTGAACCAACTTAGAGATCTGTTACTTGAAAGATGAAGCTTTCAACAGAAGCTTCTTTGAGACAAAGGTGGAGCCTCAGTGAACAATATAGGTATATTTTATATAGCATCACCTCTGCATTTGTTGTTGGCAGAACTGAGTATGCGCTGGCTGATGCACCTCTCGTAGGTAGTAACTGAAAGAATACATCGCCAGTTAAGCTAATAATGGAACTTTGCTACATTAATTGCAAAATCGTATAGGATGGTTGATGTTGTGGTGATTAGTTTAGTGAAGTTCCTGTAGAAATACCGTTGATTCCTCATCAACTTTGGAGCAAGAAATCTTACCTCTGGGTGTGGTTGCAGAACTTAGGAAGTTGATACTGTTATTATTGGAGAATGAACAAACTTCTTCTCTTTTAAATTTTGTGGATTTTATTCCAGCGAAACAATTTTAAATGATGTAAATGCTTTCTTTTTAACAAACAATGGTTGTTGCATCAATGAACTGCTTGTCTCTCTTGCAAACATTATTAGTTCAACACAAATGCATTCACACAAAACATTTTCTGCACACTTGCGGAGCCACACAACTACACGTCTTACTCGTATGAAAGTCGCTTGCAGGACACTAATTCCAATTGATTCTCTCCTTCCTTTTTACATTGCTATAGCTACCAATTAATTTATCTTTTATTGGTCAACGTCACCATATTATGTAATAACATTCTTAAAACTGCCAATCCTAATAATATTACATAACATCTAACTTGCGTTGCATCATTCCATGGCCTATCAAATTTCACATTTCTATTTTTTGTACAAATTACTCTTTCCATAACAATTCAAAATATATTCTTAAAAATTTAAAAACATGAAATAACTGCCACAACTTATATCTTTTATAAAGTAATGTAATGTATTGTCAAGGCCTCTTTACTGTTCCAGCAGAACTTTTCCAATTGTAAAATCTGTATGATATGAAAAGTGGAAATTTTGAAGCACGTGATACTATCTGTGGACTTACTGTGAAATTCCTTTGCAGGACAACTGCTACGATGTGGGAGGAGGCGAAAAGTTTGACAGTTTAAGTGAATTGATAGAGCACTATAAGCGCAATCCCATGGTGGAGACAAGTGGCACTGTTGTTCATCTTAAGCAGCCATTTAATGCCACTCGCATTAATGCCAGTGTCATAGATAGTCGTGTCAGAGAATTGCAGGTAAGACAATATGTATTTGAACTTGAATTCACTGTTGCAAAGCTTCAAAAATTTAAGACAGATATGTTGCAACTCAATGTTTTTTATTTCATCTGACTCAAATATTGAGTTGAATTGAAACTCAGTGAAATCTTTCTAAATCTTCATCTGTAACTTCTGAGAAGAAGGACATTATTTTAATCCTTGAGATTAAAAATTCAAATCATACCATAAATTCTATTACTGTAACTCATATGATTTTGCTTCTGTCCCAAAATGAGAAGTATGGGCTTAGTTGGATAAAATATTTCTCCTCATTGCCTAATCATTTCACTCATGTTTTTTTTGCAACTTCAACAGATAGTGATCATAGAATTATGTTGCTATAATTTTATAGCTGAATACAAGTGATGCATAAATAGCTTTCATAAAAATAAATATGTTATGTTCTCAAACAGTTTGAGGAATAAATGCAGTGTATAATAGTTTCATGTTATATGGTCCAATAATAAGCCTGTGCAGGTTATTATTAGTTTTCTTGCATTTAAAAATTTAATACAATAAAAACTTGTTAACCCGGACATTTGGATTACCTGGACCAGTTCTGGAAAAAAAAAAAAAATATATATATATATATATAGCGTAGTAAATGAAGACTTGTTTTACAGATAAATTTCTATTCTCAGTAGGTGCATTACTCGAATTCTCTTGCCAGCAGTTGAATTCATTGCACTTAGGCCACCTTTTAGCAACCAGGTTGGAAGAGAAACTTTGATAGTCATGGAAACAGTTGTGACCTGGTGTGTATGATTTGCCAGAAAACAAGATTGAAGAAAGGAAAATGGCTGGCCCCGTAGCTCAGTTAGTTGAGCACCTGCCTGCCGTGCTAGGGGTCCCGGGTTCGATTCCTGGCATTGGGGGTGGGGATTATTCTCCAACCAAGATAATTCCTCATCTTCCCCAGAGTCTGGAAGTATGAATGAGAGTGCGAATGTGTGCGTGATCTAATGATTAAAAAACCCAACAGTATGAGTTAACACCTTCAATATGTTCCAAAGGAGAACAGCCACCGGTATGACCATTGGAGTTAAAGGCAGGTATAAATGTAACAAAAAAAAATGTAAGTGTGGGAGAAGATTTTGTAGACAATTTTTAAAAATATTGGTGGCTGATCCGATGTTGATGAAGAAGACATTAACAATGATGGAGGTTTAAACCGATTACAGAGGAAGGCATTATTGCATTGCAGTGTTACTGAAAATGAAGAGTATTCAGATTCGGATAGTGCTGATGAACCAGGTGTGGTTGTGACTCACACACAAGCAGTAGCAAACAGAGAAATTCATTAAGCAGTAAATTGAGTAAGGACTATGATGCAGTAAAGCACAAAATCATATTAAGAGAAATTGATGCTTTATTTTGAGATTCAAGCCAAAATATTGTCAAATGAACTTTAACTATTGAAGCCGATGTGAGATAACACTGCTTGTAAGCGATACACTAAGCTGAGTGAGCAGAAGCTCACTGCTATTTTTATTACCAATTAGTTTGTAGCTATATTCTATATAGTGCAAATAGATAGGTTATTACAGTACATAACAGTGTGCATGTTTTTACGGGAAAGTGTGAGTGTGACGATAGTAATTTTTTAACTCCATTAAAAATATTACATGTTATAAATGTTTTTTATTGCTTTTCCATCATTCTCTGGATAGCTCAGATTTTCATTAACTTGGATCAGCCCTGGTCCCAGTTGATGTAAACAAGGTTCTTCTGTGTTTGAATTCATTGGAATTCTATGACATAATTTTAGAGTAATTAATTGACTTAAAATGTGCTCCAGATCTATCTGAAAGTGTAATAGAAAAAGTGATTTCTTCCCATATTCTCTCTCTCATAATTTGGTGTTGATGCATTGGAATGTTGGACAGTGTACTTTAATTAACATGTTTCTTACAGACTGAGTAGGAATTAAAAGCTAAACATTCAGTACAGTAATTATTTTTTTACCACTTTTCAGACTTTTCCTTTTGAGATGTTTCATATATACATTTTGAGTACTCATAATTATTAGCATTAACCATCATTATACCGCTCGGAAGAGTTAAAGGCATATGAACGTTGGCAAATGCTCAAGCGGAGCGCTGTTGCCAAGTGTAGTACTTGCACCTGCAGAGGTTCCTTGTACATAAGAGCAGTTTTACCTGCCAGCAAAGGATTTGGCTATTTTTCCCGTAATTAAACAACACATTAACCCTTTCACCGATATGGACGTCATATGACGTCCAAGTTAAAGTGCCCCAAACCGATATGGACGTGTATAGACGTCCTGCGCATACATGCATTTAATGCTCAGTTAACGCCAATTATTTTAATCTTGCTGTTTTACAATCAATTTAAATTAGTTCTATAAGGAATGTAAACGTATCCTTAAAGGTTTCTTTTTGAATTGTACACCTCCAAACCTGGATAAACACCCAAGGGCACATCTGCAGATTCACACCAAATAATATTGGTTTCCTTGCGAACTTCTTTTTCGCAACACACTACACATTTTCGAAATGGTTACAAGTTTTTGGGTGTGGGTGGTATACTTTTAGGAAAGTGTTTTCTCTCAAGTATGAGGGATGATGTGAATTTTGCTACCCCCTAGTATAAAGAGGCCTCTGAGTATTATAATGCTCAATTAGGTTACGAGCTCTTTATACGCGCAAGTACAGGTAGATGAATGTCTTTTACAGCTCTGATAATTACTAAACAACTGTGCATAGTTACATCCAGTGCTATAAAAATACTTTTTTTTACCATTTAACTGTTTTCCGTAAAGAGGGATAGCTGGTAATAGCTGATCCGTATCACCCATATTTGACCCGCCATTTCCCCAAACAATGGAGTAGCTAACATGCCAGCTGTAGACCAGTACACGTCACTGCTACGTATGTCCTAAAGATCTCCTTCATAATCGTACAACAAATCTTCCAGATTTTCTACAGTAATATCAGAAGCCTGTACACATCATACCCAAGCTAATTTATTTGCTACATTACCGGGATAAGCCATGGTTAACATTGAAATTTAACAATTTCAAATGTGCCGTTCATTTAGTTCTTGATAGCTACAAGAAATCTCTCTGAACACAGAGAGAGTATAAATAGCTGAAATACAGAGCGAAAACTGCTGCATAAGGCTACTAGAAACCTTGGTTGAGAAACACTGTAATAACAGATGCTGACAGAGTTTTCATTCCAGTGTGTGAGTGTGTGACGCAACATATTCTCGTCATATCGCTTGGCATAGCATAAATAAACTAAACTTGAACCTGAGAAGACGCTTGCGTAGCTATACATACATACTATGGCTCGTATACACAAAACAAAATGATTCACATATTAGGCGCGTTCGGCACAAAGAATGGCTTTTGCTACAGCGAAACAAAGTAGTGAAATTTCAACAATTTATTAATGTAGTCTCTACTTTATTGTTACTGTATATTTATACTGCCTTTAATGAGCTTTAAACCAGTTTTTGTTTCGTTTAAATAACTTAATAAATACGGAAGATACGGAATTGTATTTATGATGCATTTTTACAGCATTTAACAATTTAAATGTCCTGTTCTGTTTATTGGGTATCCGTTTCCGGCCACTGAAGCGTTTAAATGGCCATCGGCGAAGCGGTTAAATATTCCTAAAACATTAAGATCTTAGCTTGACGCACGTCACAGCAGTGGAACAGCAAGCACGGTTTCCAATCCAGTAACTCGCTTTCTGACTTCAGGGATCTTTCCCGGAGATTGAAACACAAATATGCTCCATTTTTCTAAGGATGAATTTGCTTCACTACAAATTCGTGACACTGTGTGCGCAGTACCTACACCACAAGGTTACAGAGTTAATTGCTGGGGTTTTGAAAAATCTACAGTTGTCCTATATCCTTGATTGGAGAGATTTCGTAAAAACTTGTTCATATTAAATATAATTTTTCTGCTCTGAGAATGAATCGCTTCGCATTTGTTGATTGAAAAATCGCTTGTCCCAGCTTCGAGGGACATGTTCACGTGTTCAGATCACAAACACTGGAAAACAGATATATGATAACTTAATGTAATATTAACAACATTTGAGCTCGAGTTCAACACACGACTTAACAATACCATTCACTTTAACAAAACAATGCTTGTACTCTGAAAATGAACTGAAAATTAACTCTGTTTCAAACTGCGTGACTTCTGTTTTAATTGTAGATGCATTATTTATTTTGCTTGAGATAAATGTTATGAGGAAAGAATGGTGCTGTTTTTCAGGCTTATCTGTGTTGAAAGGATGGATGTTGGGTGTAACTATAACCATGTGAAGATAAAAATGCATCGTTTGCATTATAAGTATCATAGAGACAGGATTTTTGTACAGTCATGATCAGAAAACAACGTTCTTTCTTATTATAAAATTGACATCTGTAATATTCAAATATTTATCCGTAACGTTCAACCATAGCCATGTGAAAGATAAAACGTGCATCACTCCTGCTCTAAGTATCGTAGAGACAGGATTTTTGTATGGTCATGATCATAAAATAAAATTCTTTCTTATTATTAGATTGAAATCTGTCATTTTTCAAACATTTATCCAAGCATAATTAATATAATGTTCTCAGTTCAGGCGCATGAGATGCATGTACCACATTCGGCAGCGCTGCTAGGTGGCGCAAGCTTAGAATTGACTGGAGTCTGCAGTACGGCCTGCCTCCATATGCCTTTAACTTTTGCGAACATTATAACATTGCTGTAATGTACAATTTGAAAACAAGTAATTGCTGCTAAATGCAACAAGATTGACTAACTGTATTTCTCATGTTAAAAGTAGTAGAAATTGGTACACATGCATATTTCCATTCACTAAGTTTTTATTGATTACATATATATGTTTTAATGCAGTGTAAACTAAAATGTAATATTCTAGTAATGCAAACAAGACAAACTCTTCCAGAACTACATTGTTGCAATCCCTGTCAAATTTACATCAGGTTCCCTTCTAAAGCTGGTGATATTATTGTTACTGACTTTCTATTGCAATGGCACTATCTTCTGTCAAACTTTTCTGTAGCAGCAACAGCAGCAAAATGCATCAAACGAAACATGAGTGCTCAGTAGTAGCCTGCGCCAGCACATCCTCCTTGTCTTCTTCTCTGCTGACATGCAATCTTTTTCTTCACTTTCATCAGTGGTACATTATTTCTTTGATTGTGCGTGATATTCACAACACCAACAATTCTCTCTGACATTCATTCTAAAGAAAGAGTAAAAGCATTTATTAATAACCCTACACAAAGCCTGTACACATACAACAGTGCCTGAAGATGAAGTCAGATTGCAGCCTCCGACCCATACTTGACCTGTAGGTGAACCAAATAGGGCTGTAATGAAAACCCAAATAAGAGCATAGTTATAACTAGTAAAAATAATGGAGGAAATAAATATGGTATTCACATATGTTTTTATTTCCAAATTTATTGAACTAAATTATAAAAACTTATTTGTATTGCAGAAAGAAAATGGGCAGTCAACAGGAAAGGCTGGGTTCTGGGAGGAATTTGAGTCTTTGCAGCAGCAAGAGTGCAAACACCTCTTCTCCAGGAAAGAAGGACAAAAGACTGAAAACCGAAATAAAAATCGCTACAAAAATATCCTCCCTTGTAAGTATTTTACCAGCTGATGGTGTTGTAACTTGTAAATTTATGGGTTGTAATTGCTATTTATTAATTTTTGTAGAAAAATTAAATTAATTCCCACTAATGCAGACTGTAAGAGTAAGGAATGGTTCTAATGAAAGACTTCCCCTCCCTCAGTGGGAGTCAAATTTGAATCTTTAGTTTGATATCAGCAGCTGACCTTTGTACTAAAACAGGCAGTTTGTTGTTCTTGGGTTAGTAATTAAACAATGTTTTAGGCAGAATATTTTATGGGATCTCCTCTCTTTTAATTTTTTCCCCTCCCTCCTGCAGATAGCTTACACTTATTACAGTTGATTTATGTGAAGTTCAGATTCACACTTTTAAAATCTGTTTGTTTATCTGTTTATGGTTTCCAATGCTGTAACAGTTTTTTCTTCTTTGCAGTTGATCACACGAGGGTAAAACTAAAAGATGTTGACCCCAATATTCCAGGAGCAGAGTACATAAATGCAAACTATATTAAGGTAAGCAAGACATTTAAGATCAGAAGAAAAACAAAAGAGAAATTTGTGAAGGACAAGTAATGTAGCAACCACAACTAGAGCCACAGAAAACTTTAAATCTCATCCCCTGTATAAATCATGGTTTCATCTTGTACATCAAAATGAAAGATCTGTTATATTCCAGCTGCCAACATTTCAATGCCATTTGTTTGCATTTATTGAGTCAAATTTGATATTTTTTTAAAGCTACATTTCTGTTGTATACTCTATAAAAGATAGTATTTCTTGGGAAAATATAACATATACGCGAGAGTTATTCTGAAAGATCTTGGCCTGACAAAGAAAATGTAAGATTTATAACCCACTTCTGTTTAGTTTTCAACATGTCACCTTTTAACTCTGCATACTCGGACCAACTTGAAAGTTGCGCACAACTTCATTGTACCTGTAGTATATAAAATGATTTATTCAACTACACAAAATAAGAGTTTGCGTGACTTATAATCTCCACAAATAAGTTAAATCTCAATCCAGCAAGTCTTTTCTTGAGATTTGGGAAGAGAAAAAAGGTTATTGTAAGCCAAATTGGTGAACATGGTGCATGTGACGGCAATTCAGAATGTATTGAAACTTGCGGTCACAATTAAAGAAGGCTACGCTGAAGGATTGTCTTTGTAGGAAAGAACTTTCCTCATTAGTAAATACGGAAATTTCGCCTTCATGGAATCCTTTCAACTGCTTCAGCAAAGTTGCATAGTAATCTCCTTTGATAGTTTTTCCAAGTAGTCTACTAATATACCTCGGTAATCTCAGAAAACAGTGGCCATTGTCTTTAGTGTTGAAGGAATACATTGGATTCTTTTGGAGCACTTTAACCCTCTATACTCATTGTTTAAACCACTGCTTTGTGTCTGACATGTGGTGAATCTAAGTTTCATCAATAGTGATGTAATATTGCAGAAGTTTTTCAGTTTGGTTTAGAAATGTCCAAATTTTTTTTTGTGATTTATTTACTTGGATGCAATTTCTGATTGGTATTTAACATGTTACTCATTATACTGCAAGTTTTTGTATGTACAAATTACTAGCTCAAAATGTTCTAGACTTGATTTAATAAGATCTTGGCATTGTCCGCAAAACCTCCTCTTCCATACTCAACATTAAACCCAATTCTAATTCTACCTCGTCAAGGAGAGGCTTCTATGACAAGTAATTTTTTGCTAGAAGAAAGCCGAGGAATAAAGGAGAGTAAATTAATTTCTACAAACGTCTTGATTTAACTTATCATTTAACATAGCATTGTGAATGTTCATAATATTTTCTTCAGTTATTGAAAGATGGCCATATTTAAACTGTAGCTTATTTTTTTGGTGTAGAAAATCATGGTGAAGAATCTTCCAAACTGGAATTTTTATTCAGATTGGCATTAAACATTTTAATATGAAAGCATTAAATCATCAGAAAACATTCAATTTAATTTCATGTGTTTAACAACTAATGAAAGCACAATGAATATTGTATCTTGTGCCATCTAAAGGACCGTACTTGAGAGTCGTTGCTCTTGGTCATGTATAGAACTTTTCCAAACCATCCTTGTAATGTAATAATTGTTACCAGAATATCCCGTTTCTTGTTAAAAATGATAACCTTCTTGTTCCTAGTTGTATATTATATATTGCTTATTCTTTTGTCAGTAATTTTTCTTCTCTCATGTTTTACTCATGTTTATGTTGTAGCCTGAAGAGGAACCGTTTCACGATGGAAGCCCTACCAAATGTTATATTGCCACACAAGGGTGTCTACCGAGCACTATGTCTGATTTCTGGGACATGGTATGGCAAGAGAATACACGTGTTATTGTCATGACCACTAAAGAAATTGAGCGTGGCAAGGTAAGTTTTAAGACTTGTTAGTATCATTGTAGGCTGTCATACACAGAAAATTTCAAAGAATACAGAAAAGAATATGAAAATCCCAAAGTATTAACATAGTTCAGAAATCTTATGGACTTTGGATGTTGAAAATAAAAAGGTAGAACCAGAACTGAAAAATTAAATGCCATAGTCTACACACACGCGCACACGCACACCCTCACACACGCACACGTTCTATGGACCCCAGGCTCATTTAAGCATCATTTCACCCATTGCATTCGTCTGATATGACTTAACATTGGAGGACGTAAATTACAATAAAAATAAATCATGCACATGGACACACCTTATAGATGAAAATTAAGTATAAAATGGTTAGTGAAAAGAAAAAAAAAAAACATCTAAAAAAATGGCAATTGAGCTACAGTAATGCATATATAAATGGTAAAAATTGTAGTATTCGAATTTTGATCTGTTGTGTTTCTAGAAAGACACAAATGTACGAGAGTAATTCCAAAAGTAAGGTCTTCAAATTTTTTAAAATTTAAATAAACGTTTATTTTCAACTAATGGTACATAGAATTTAAGCTTGAACATTTTTCTATTTTTCCATATAATCGCCATTTTGAGTGATTCATTTTTGTAAACGCTGTGGCAGTTTTTGTATGCCCATGTTATACCAGTCCACTGCCAAGCTCTTGAAGAAGTGTTGAACCCCATCTTTCACCTTGTCGTCACTAAAACGCCACGTCAATGTCAAAAATGTCCGCAAGTGGTGCAGGGAGTTTGCAGGTGGTCGCATGGAAATTCACAACGAGGAAAGAAGCGAGAGACCGTCAATTCCCAGCAAAACAATCGCAAAGGTTGAACAAATCGTGCTTCAAGATCGGTGAATTAGTCTCAATGAGCTGTACATTGTTGTTTCTGAGATTTCTCGAAGCACCATTCACAGGACCTTGACTGAAGAGTTGAAATATCGGAAAGGTGTGCCAGATTGGTCCTAAGAATGCTGACAGAAGACCACAAAAGGCAATGCGCTGAAAGTTCTCGCCAATTTCTTGAATGCTATGCTGACGAAAAGGACAACCTTTTGGATTCAGTAGTCACAGGGGATGAAACTTGGGCTTTCCAAGTTGACTACGAGTATCACTTGTTTTCCAAATTGCAAGAACACTTGGTTGGAAGGCATTTTAGTGACGACGAGGTGAAAGATGGGGTTCAAAGCTTCTTCAAGAGCTTGGCGGTGGACTGGTATAACATGGGCATACAAAAACTGCCACAGCGTTTACAAAAATGAACCGATCGAAACAGCGATTATGTGGATAAAAAGAAAAATGTTCAAGCTTAAATTCTATGTACCATTTGTTGAAAATAAACGTTTATTTAAATTTTAAAAAAATTGGAGTCCTTACCTTTGGGATTACCCTAGTACATAAATAAAGTTGCTATATAAGCAAACATAGTTTGTAAATCCTTTTATGGAAGTGTTGAAAACAGTGTTGTTGTATAAATTAAGTTAATTAGGAGTCGATTAATAACACAAAACAAAGTGAGTGTTGTTTTGTGTTATTAATCGACTCCTAATTAACTTAAACATAGTTTGTGTTTAATTTTACCTGTTTGTCCTTTTCTTTTAAAAAGGTATGTCCATACAATGTTGTATGCTCTCAAAAGAATTAGCAGAGGTTGATATTTTCAATTGCAGTATCATCTTTCCTCTCATCACAAACCCATGGTGCTTCTCTCAGTGAATTGCACTTTATCTACCCCCTGCCATAAGGAATGGACATGAACGTTGCTATTTGAATTCCTTACTCTGACTGGTACAGGTTGCTTCAAAAGTATCAGCAACTACTTGCAAATTACAATCATTGCTTCAATTATTCCAGCTTAAAAATTATTTAAGTTAGTATTTGTTTGGTGCTGAACTTTTGGAGCTAATAATGTGAGAAAATAACTTGAACAATGACAAAAGGTTTATTTCCATAAGTTATAAATTAAACTGACTGGATCTCATAAATTAAATGACTTCAAGGAAATAGTTGTTCCAACAACAATAGATGAAAGTTTGGCTGTATAATCTTTTTTTCTTCTAATATTCTTTCACAATACTCCTACAGACTGCTCATACAAGAGTCGGCTGATAGCCAATAGCTTGTTTAGTTTTTGAATGACAGCATTTTAAACATGATAAGTGTAGAGGTTTCACAAAAATTGAGGATTTGAGAAACCGAGCAGTAATTAAATACCTCCATTTGAAGGGGAACCTAAAATAACTAAGTGTATTAAGAATAACCTGCATACAGTAGATCTAATTAAACAGAATTTTCGGAATCACAACTGTGGAGTTTATAGATATTCGTAAGCAGTGTGAGCAGCAATGTAACAAAACTCCCCCTGCCTCTTGAGGTTCATTATCAGTTTTCACTTAAATTTTAGGTTTTTTAAATATAATTTTATGCTTAAAAACCATTATTGTATGAGTGGAAATGCTCTCTTCCTCTTTTCGCAGAGACTCGGTTAGGTGCTAGCCTACTGATACCTAAGTTGTAGGTTAAGACTTGACCAGACCGATTCTTTTGTAGTATACTTAATCACATTGTTAACAATCAAAATATTTGAGAGAGCATAGGCTTTCACAGCAGAAGTCAGTATAACTAGAAGTTATGTACAGGCTGTTCTACCATGGTCTTCTGGAGTAGAATTTCCAGACATTTTATCCAAAACTGCAGCAGACATCTTCAGTGGTGCAGTCGTAGACTCTTAAGAGAAGTTTGCATAGTGTCTGAAGTGTTGACTGTCTGAGCTGCTGTATTTATCCCTTGAATGACCTCCGCTGATAGGTCTGATTGTCAGATGCAGGAGGGAGGGGGCGTGCTTTATCCAAGGTGTTTCCTGCCAAGCCAAAACCTGCATCACAAAAAGCAGACAAAAATACAAAGGCATAATTTTCCTGCTATACTTCCAGAATGTCACTGATCGTATTCAGTACATACTGCAGCATCATAGTGTCAAGAATGTTTTCAAGCCCACAAAACAATTTCACAATCTATTACGCTCAGCTAAAGATCCTTGGGGGCTTTCTCATCAGCCAATGTACCATATTCCCTGTTCCTGTGGTTCGGTTTGCATTGGTACTGCACAGTGCAGCATCAACACCAGTTACCGAACACAAAAGAAACTGGCACCAGGGTCAAATGGATAAGTCTGCAGTTGCCCAAAATGCCATTGAAGTGGAGGACAAACACATAACTAAGTTCCAGGACACGAGCATTGTGTCATTCATGACATACTATGTCCGGCTACAATATGAAGCTATGAAATTTATGAACATCCTGACAACTTCAATAAGAAGCTTTGAAACTCAGCAGCAACTGGCATCCTGACATTGAAGGCAAGAAATAAGAGAAAACGGAAAAATCATAGCAAAGCAATCAGAAGGGAGCAACACCATGGATGACTGCCGCCTCCGTCCTGCCGTCTACCATTCAGACCAATCTGCGGAGGTTGCTTGAGGGATAAATAAGCAGCTCAGTCAGTCAATACTGCAGAGGCTATGCAAACTCCTCTGAGGAGACTACGACCACACCACTGAAGATGTCCACCACAATTGTGGATGAAATTCTAACCCCAGCTGACCGGGGTATAACAGCCTGGAAATAACTGCTAGTTATAATCAAAATATTTGATTATATTTAATGTAATATATTTGATATTTCCTGTATGCTTTAATGTGAGCTATATTTTTTCTGTGCTTTAAAATATCTCAACACTGAAAATACTTTAGATGGACCCTCAGGAAAGTTTGGATATATGTATATCACACTTCACAAAAAATGAGGGTAATTTTTGAGAGAGTAAAACATTATGAAAACTTGTAAATAAAAGGGTAACTGAGGTGCCATTTCAAAACATATTTCCAAAGCAATTTTTATATTGAGCTCTCTGAAATGAATGTAATGTTTTCCTTGTCTTGTGACCAGTAAGGCTTCAAGCTTATGAGTTTAATTTATTGTTATTATTAACTCCCTCAAGGGCCTTTGGTCTTAACCACCAATGCCAAACTTATGCCTTTTATAATAATTATGCTTTTTTTTTTTGTTATTTATTTAGAACAAGTGTGTTAGATACTGGCCAGAGGAAGGGCAAAGCAAGGAGTATGGCAAAAACAAGGTTCGAAACCTTTCAGAGTCATCAACTGCTGATTATACCCTGCGAGAATTCCTAGTAGCAAGAGAGGGCTCAAGTGAAGAGGAAAGGAAAGTGTATCACTATCATTTTCAGGTATGTAGAAGTTTAAAACATAAAGAGAAGCTAGAACTAAACAAACTTCAAAGTATAACACACGAGATGGATCAGTTCAGATTCTTGTTTGGTGTTCTGATTATTGACTTTCTACCATTTTATTATACTGTTTTTGTTCTAATATCAACTTATTTTTATTTTTGCTTTTGTGTTACATTATACTCTCTAGACTTTTGTAATAAATACAGCAATAAAATTTGAACAAATAAAACTGTTGGAGTAATGTGGCATTCAGTTTCAGGGTAAGCAAGAAATCTGAAAATAGGTACTTTACATCAAAGTGAACCTTAATACCATTTTTCAAAATTGTGGCAAATGGTATAGTTCTTTTATTCAGAATAGAAAGGTTATGTAATTTTATTTCTGTGCTATAATTATGTGTTTTCAATACTAAAGTAAGATAAATGTGAGAAAAAGCTTTAATTGTTATCAGAAACTTATCTGTTGGTAAGAAAGACTTGTGAGAAACTTAAAATTGTGATAAATAGATAAACCATAAGATAGATTATATAAATAAATACTTCTTTGAGCAAAAAATTAATTAATCTATAAACTAAGTTGATTGTATCAAAATTTAACTGTATTGGAACACTACAGTGAAGTGAAATGATTATTAAATTATAGATGTCGTATTTATTACACATCAGCTTCACTTACGTACCTATATTGAAGACATGTTTCGCAAACTATCGTTCGCATCATCGGCTCTAATGCGACTGTAATATTTTCCAGTTTTTAATTGGCTGGATCTAACTTTTGCGTGTTCCTCTTGACTTGATGGTCACTTCAATATATCGAAATTTAACTGTATTGGAACCCCACAATGAAACGAAATAATTATTATATTATAGATGAATCGTATTTATTACACATCAGCTTCACTCGCATTAGAGCCGATGTTGCGAACGATAGTGCGCAAAACATGTCCTCAACATAGGTGCATAAGTGAACCTGATGTGTAATTAATACGACTCATCTATAATTTAATAAGTTGATTGTATTTGACCTGTACACTTTATATGTGTTCCTAGAAATGGTTTTGTTTTGTTTATTTTAGTTCTCATTTTATAAAGTACCTCAGATTATTATGAAAGAAGTAAGGTGATAAATTTCAACAAATTTTTCTTTGTTAAAGGCTTGGCCAGACCATGGAGTGCCATCAGATCCTGGGTGTGTTTTGAATTTCCTTCATGACGTGAATGCTCGTCAAGAATCAGTGCCTAATGCTGGACCAGTACTTGTGCATTGTTCGGCTGGGATAGGTCGCACAGGCACCTTCATAGTAATTGACATGATCCTTGATCAGATCAAGAAGCATGGTTTGGACTGTGAGATTGATATCCAGAGAACCATTCAAATGGTGCGATCACAACGGTCAGGCATGGTCCAAACTGAAGCTCAGTACAAATTTGTTTATCTAGCAGTGCAGCATTACATTGAAACAGTGTCACAAAGGATGCAGGCAGAGCAGGTGAGCAAAATGAAACGCTACAGTAAAATATACTTGTCACAAACTTCAGTTATCTTTTTAAGAAAATTGATGAACTTCCCACAAAAAAGAAAAGGATAAGTGAAGTTTGTGACTAATATATATGCTGAGGCGGCACTTCTTTCTAATATGTGACGCGGCAATTTTTTCTAAGTCCTTTGCACGTTTTATACAACTATGATGTTTAATATGATTTCTTTACTGTTTAGTGTAATTTCATGCAGGAGGGCATTCTTTTAACGTTACAAAGTAATAACTTAATTGTTTGTTTATTTACTTGCTGCGTATGTATCTATATTAAAGAATTCAGTGCAGTCAAATTATCCTTGTTTCTCCACTGAATGCAATGCTGCCAACAGCCTTATTTGTCCCTATATAACACTGTCTAGCAAACTAACTACACATTATGTAAATTGCACTACCTAGCTAATTACACTAAACACACTATAGTACCTAATTTACACTGACTAGCTAAATAATTACACAACAGATACAATAGTCCCTAATAAATTCATGAATCTTCAAAAGAAGCAAGAACCAAATCCACATAAAAAGCAAGATTTATTACTCTCATATCAAAAACCTAACAATGTAACGAGTCTATCCACATGCAACTTCATGGAGAAAGAAATAGATTTTCTAAACAAAGGCCTAAAAACATGTGTAGATTACACAAAAAACATCGAAAACTATATCGCGGACATTGAAATAGCGATATATAATTTGTCCGATAACAAAAAATCTACGATCAGAACACAGTGCATAGAAACTCTAGATCATATTCAAAATGCAAATTCAAAAAGATATTCATATAAAGAATTAATCAAAAATTTAAATGAAAAACCGGTAGTCTACACAAAAGCAGACAAGGATAACAAAATAGTAATATTGGACGAAGAAGACTATCGCAAAAAAATGGACAACCTTTTAAACGGAAAAGAATTTGTTAAACTAGAAAACAATCCATTAAAGAAAGCATGCAAATCTGTGGAATTAGCAATTAAAAACAGTAAAATCATGACTAAAAGAGATAAATTGAACAATAAAATAGACAGTCCAAAAACACCATACATATATGGTTTACCCAAAATACATAAACCTGAAATTACCCTCAGACCAATAATTAATAACATTGATGCACCCACTTACCAACTATCAAAATGGCTGGTTCAAATCTTCAGATCCTTCACAAAATTTGAAAATGTAAGTATCAAAAACTCGTTTGAATTGTTAAATCTCCTGAAGGACACAAAGATCAACTCTACAGATGCTTTAGTTTCCTTTGACGTCATTTCTTTATAACCAAGTATACCTACCAATGAGCTTATTCCACTTCTCAAAAAATGGCTGGAATCAATTCAAATAACACCTGAAGAAATAGAAGAACTTTCACAACTTACAGAAATTTGTATCAATCAAAATTTTTTCAGCTTTAATGGACAGATCTATAAACAAAAAACGGGTCTAGCTATGGGCAACCGATTGTCTCCCTTCTTGGCAGATTTATTTATGAGTGCTTTTGAAACACATATCACAAAAACTTTTCCAAATTATTTCAAAGTGTGGTATCGCTATGTTGACGACATTTTTGCAATAGTACCTAAAAACTCATACAAGATGGTCTTAGACTTTTGAATATACAAAATCCAGCTATAAATATAGAATAAAAAGAAGTATTTCAGAAAGTGGAGTGCCATTGTTACTAAAATTAGGCAAGTGAATCAACCTTGTATATACTTGTAAGTGGAGAAAAGTATATACAAGGTTGACTCACTTGCCTAATTTTAGTAATCCAGCTATAAAATTTACATTGGAAACAGAAGAGGATGGTGTGCTCCCCTTTTTGGACATCAAGATAAAAAAAATGAACAACTAACTCACTTTTGGTATTTACAGGAAACCGACACACACAGATAATTACAATAAGAACAACAGTTTCAACCCAAAACAACACCAACATGCCATTTTCAACAGTTTAATCTTTTGAATGATCAACTTTCCACTAAACAGAGAAGATTATCAAGAAGAATACCTACACATAAAAAAGTAGCTATATCCAACGGTTTCAACCCAAATTTAGTAGACAAAACAGTTAACAGACTCAACAAAGCTAAGGAAATAAAAGAAACCACCACCCTAGAACCTACAGGAGAAAAAGAGAAAAAACTTTTTAAAAAATTCACCTTCCACCCATCAGCCTATAACAAATTCCAAAAAATCTTCTCAAAACACAATATAACTCTTGCACCTGTAATAGGTTTAATATCAGAAATTTGTTAAAAGGCCCTCCCAAAAATTCAATCACTACCAAAGAAAAACCAGGAATCTATGAGATCAAATGTGAAACTTGCCCTAAAATTTATATAGGAAAAACAAAAAGAAATATTAACATCAGAACTAAAGAAACATATAAGAAACATTAAAAATGGTGAAACAGAAAAATCAGCAGTGGCTTTTCATTTTTTGAATACTAGACATGACATCAACTTGGAAACATCTCTAATAAAATACGTTAATCACCCCATAGACCTTTCCTTATGGGAAAAAATCTTCATTAACAAAAATCGTCATAGAGTCATGAATTTTGAAACTCCACCACCAGACATCTTTGACAAGTACATCACTCCATCTATTGACAATACGGAGAAAGAAGAAACCACTACAACTTACACTAATCGAGTATCAGCTGATGATAGGAGCGAGAGCTCTTGAAACTTTTCCTGTGAATAAACAGTGTGAGTGAAGCAATGTGTCAATATATTCTCGATTCACTTTTATACTTACACTAACTAGCTAATTACACTAAGGGCAGCATTGCATTTGGAACACAACATCCGTGTCCTCAGCAGACTCTCATTGAAGAATAATTGAAGACAGACCTCCATATTATTAAAATAAAAAGCCAAGTCCATTTTACTGATTTGTCGAGCCATTTCCCGATTTTCAACAACATATCTACTGAACGAATGTTAAATATTCGAAGACTGCACAGAACAAACAGCCTTCACTTCTAACAGTACAATAGGTACTTCTCCTGGACAGTGAGCCTACTTTTGTAAAGCAATAAAACCTGAGAGGAAACATGGTCAGTATTTTCCAAAATTGACCTGTGCTAATTGCATCCACATGTCTTTCTGAAGAATTTTTGCAGAGGTTGGATACAGGTGTTGCACATCTTTCTCATGTTGGCTGCAATGCGAGAACCTGCAGGTTGTCTGCTTCCACATGCGTATACCTGCACCTTGGGACTTAGAAAATATTCTTACATCACACAAAAGAAAGTTTCTCCGCTGAGGCTTTCACAGCAGGCCCCTTGAAGATAAATGATATGTTCCTGGCTTATGGATCGTGGTTCATTCTTCAAGAACTTCTAGACCATAGCCCATAAGCCTGGAACATAATAATTTATCTTTAATAATTATATTTTATTGTAATATTCGTTACTACACTGGTGTTAGCTTCGGTTTTTTACATAATACATTATTACTAAGAATGAAATGCTTTTGTTCACTTGTAAGAGCAAAACTTTTAGTCAGCCTAACCCACCCCACTTTTTTTTCCCTGAGTGAAGAAAAGAAATTAATGCCATTTATTTTAAATATAAGGCTTTAAGTGCACTATGTGTGAAATCTGGGTTTTTCTTTTTGTTCCAAATAACCGGCACATGAGTAATCATGAATTTATTGTAGTTGTGAGTTCAGGCTAAAACAACAGTGAACAACAGTATTGCTCTTAACCGCTTTGCCGATGGCCATTTAAACGCTTCAGTGGCCGGAAACGGATACCCAATAAACAGAACAGGACATTTAAATTGTTAAATGCTGTAAAAATGCATCATAAATACAATTCCGTATCTTCCGTATTTATTAAGTTATTTAAACGAAACAAAAACTGGTTTAAAGCTCATTAAAGGCAGTATAAATATACAGTAACAATAAAGTAGAGACTACATTAATAAATTGTTGAAATTTCACTACTTTGTTTCGCTGTAGCAAAAGCCATTCTTTGTGCCGAACGCGCCTAATATGTGAATCATTTTGTTTTGTGTATACGAGCCATAGTATGTATGTATAGCTACGCAAGCGTCTTCTTAGGTTCAAGTTTAGTTTATTTATGCTATGCCAAGCGATAATATGACGAGAATATGTTGCGTCACACACTCACACACTGGAATGAAAACTCTGTCAGCATCTGTTATTACAGTGTTTCTCAACCAAGGTTTCTAGTAGCCTTATGCAGCAGTTTTCGCTCTGTATTTCAGCTATTTATACTCTCTCTGTGTTCAGAGAGATTTCTTGTAGCTATCAAGAACTAAATGAACGGCACATTTGAAATTGTTAAATTTCAATGTTAACCATGGCTTATCCCGGTAATGTAGCAAATAAATTAGCTTGGGTATGATGTGTACAGGCTTCTGATATTACTGTAGAAAATCTGGAAGATTTGTTGTACGATTATGAAGGAGATCTTTAGGACATACGTAGCAGTGACGTGTACTGGTCTACAGCTGGCATGTTAGCTACTCCGTTTGGGGAAATGGCGGGTCAAATATGGGTGATACGGATCAGCTATTACCAGCTATCCCTCTTTACGGAAAACAGTTAAATGGTAAAAAAAAGTATTTTTATAGCACTGGATGTAACTATGCACAGTTGTTTAGTAATTATCAGAGCTGTAAAAGACATTCATCTACCTGTACTTGCGCGTATAAAGAGCTCGTAACCTAATTGAGCATTATAATACTCAGAGGCCTCTTTATACTAGGGGGTAGCAAAATTCACCACATCATCCCTTATACTTGAGAAAAAACACTTTCCTAAAAGTATACCACCCACACCCAAAAACTTGTAACCATTTCGAAAATGTGTAGTGTGTTGCGAAAAAGAAGTTCGCAAGGAAACCAATATTATTTGGTGTGAATCTGCAGATGTGCCCTTGGGTGTTTATCCAGGTTTGGAGGTGTACAATTCAAAAAGAAACCTTTAAGGATACGTTTACATTCCTTATAGAACTAATTTAAATTGATTGTAAAACAGCAAGATTAAAATAATTGGCGTTAACTGAGCATTAAATGCATGTATGCGCAGGACGTCTATACACGTCCATATCGGTTTGGGGCACTTTAACTTGGACGTCATATGACGTCCATATCGGTGAAAGGGTTAAGTAAACATAGTTTGGTTACTCCCTCTGTATTGTAAATGCTTTATTTGCTATATCATGACATATAACGTGCTGAACCAAAGTATAATCTTGTGCTGCTCTTGTTTATGGTGAAATTGAAAATATATAGCTGTACTCAAATGTTATTTATAAAAACTAGTCAGTTTATTGACTCTCGTCATTTACTTTTTTATGTTATCGAGGGACTAATTTCGAATGCCTCTCTCCAACTAGCATCTGTTGTCATCTGCTCTCCTCTCTCTGGCGGTGGAAATATGAACTTCTTTGTCAAATTATTGTCAAACGTTATTGTTTCAAGCATCGAATTCAGATAATGGCAAATTATTATTGTCATTCCATCCAGAAATTTCAGTAGTATTTCAAGATAAAATGTAAAAATTCTGTTCCGTAATATCCAATTTTAAAAGCATATGTGTTGAAGTTTTAAAATACAAAGATAACATGTAAATTATTCAGTAGCTTTGTTTCATTCATTAAACTGATTCTTAAGAAAATAGTATTGAATATGTGACACATTTTAGTAGTAAAAATTGCTAATTCTAATCAGAAATACAAGTTAGCTGGAATCATAGCAAATCTTAAAAACAAAAATTTGTGCCATATATTCTTTGTGAGTGAGATTAATTCAAGTCTGTAAGTAGTCAAAAATGTATGATATTATGTCTTGTAAAGAATAGGATAAAAAACATCTTCCACAAATTTGAATCTTTTTATGGGAAAACATAATGAAGTTATTTTCATTGCATGTAAAAATTTTTAGTGCTCTTAACTTCATTTTTTACACCAGAACTTCTGTGACTTTTAATAGCATTTTGGCTGGATGTACTCCATAATGAAGTCAATGAGTGAATCAATAAAGAAGGTAAAATCTAAGCTTTTAAAGGCACTTATAAAAAGCTCCAAATTTTACATATTACATTCTCCAAGTGATGGCGCTCTTGCTGAGTGGTTAGAATCTGCTCACATCTCAGCTAGGCGTTCGTGGGTTTGATTCCAAGTGACCACACTTAGGATCTGTGATGGACGAAGTAATGTCTGGGTGGGTTTTCTCAGGTTTTCTGGTTTCCCCATCTCTCATTCCACCAAATGCTCCAAAATCACCTTTCATTCATCACCATTTCTACACCCTTGTACCAGGTATACTGATCCCCCATCCTGGATACTCTCTCAAATCCAGAGCACCTGTGCTCTTAGACAGGTGCCTATGACCACAAGCAACCACTTGTGAGAGTACTGGGGCACAAGTCTTCATAAGAGGAGATAAAAAGGAAGTGGGAAAAATAAGGTTCCCCAAACCTAATTTTTGACACATTTTTTACTGAGAATTTTTTCTCTAGTTGCTTTTTATTTAGAAAGATGAGTAAATAACAATGTAGGCCTATGTTAACACAGTCTAATAAACTGTGTTTTAGTTGCATAATTTCAAGATTGGAATTTACATTTAAGTTCCTCTTAAAATTTTTAGGTTATTGTGGAATAAGTGAGGTCAGAATTTTGTTGAACTGTAGTTTATATACAGGTTGTTTCGAAATGACACTGAATAAATATAGCCGTTTCATAGTTTATAACTTAACTAGTCCATATTTTGGTGTTGCAGCTTCAAAATTCTCTGATGTATAATTTAATGCAGCATTAAATATTACATTATTTTGTGATTAGGCAGCGCAGGAACCATTGATTTGCAAAGCTCATAATTGGTTATTGGGGCACACTGGTCACGAAAACAAAAGCATTGTTCCTGGCTCATTATCAGAGACCTTAGCTTACTTTCAGGTGATGGGACAAAGGGCAGTTACTTGTGAAAAAGTCAACTAATGACCTGGACAGTTTCAAGGTTGCTCATTTTGCTATGATCTTAATAAATTGTACAGTACTTTCAGCCAGTTACTGTAAAATCAACAGCTTCATTGTAAGTTACAAATACTTTATTCTATATTATTAAATGCAGTGAAATAAAATGCTTGTCTCATTGCATAAGGCAGGCAGTTAGTTTTGGTTAATTTTATCTACAATTCTTTGATATTATTCTCTGTACTTTTTATCAACCTCACTAACATAAACTTCCCTCTAAAAGGTTTAAGTTACAAGTGTCCACCAGCTTATTTGCCGTCATGGACTGTTATAACGGAATGTTGGAACATATTAAACATCCATAAACAAATAACTAAAGAATAGCTTCTTTATTGTGGTTTCATAAGCCAAAGAAATTTTTAATAGTGGCAAGCTACCTTGGAGTACCCGGTATGTTTACAAACTGCCACAAGAGGCAGCATGGTGTGTCACCGACCTGCGATTCCTTCAGTAGCGTGAGGAGTGCAATGTCATTCCTGCCACTGCCTAATCCACACTCCTTCTAGAGCATTTTTTGGCTATATTGATGGTAAAATCTGTCTATATGTGTCACATTGAAGCTGAGCAACTACTTCTATATATTCATTCGGTGTGATTTTGAAACACCCTGTATAATTCAACATAAACTAATGTTAAGTTAATTAGGAGTCGATTAATAACACAAAACAACACTCACTTTTAAATTTTCCCGGAACCGGTTTCTGAGGTCTTCCCTCTATCTTCAGCCGGACATCGACTAGTTCTCATTGGTGTAGCTGGCAATATTTTGTCTTCGGTCTCCTCTGGTGGCGGTTCGAGGAACTTGCTGAACAAATCTTTCTGGGGGATGTCGAAATTGAATACTTTGTTCCTATTTTTTGAAATAAAGATTTGTTCCCATGTGGACAGTTCTTCTTTTCCTGTTGTATGTTTTAGTAATTTTGGTTCTGGATTTATGTTGTGGTTTTTTTCCCAAAAATGCGTGGCAACTGCTGATTTTTCTAATTGTTTGTATTTTATGTTCCTAAAGTGTTCCTTTGCTCTTGTTTCTAAATTTCTTTTCGTTTTTCCAATATAAATTTGACTACAGTCACAGCATTCAATTTGATATATACCAGATTTTTTGTTAGATGGAATGGCATCTTTGATGTTTGAGCAAATTAGGTTTTTTAAGGAGTAATGGTTCACTGGAGCTAGTTGAATGTTTTGTTTTTTGAAGACTTTTTTGAATTTATCAAAGGCCCATGGATGGTAAGTGAATTTTTTGAAGATCATTTTAGTTTCTGTAGCTGAGAGGGTTGTGGTTTCCTTTAGTAGTTTCTTCTTTTTTGCTAAGTTCACTTTTTTGTCTTAGCAAAAAAGAAGAAACTACTAAAGGAAACCACAACCCTCTCAGCTACAGAAACTAAAATGATCTTCAAAAAATTCACTTACCATCCATGGGCCTTTGATAAATTCAAAAAAGTCTTCAAAAAACAAAACATTCAACTAGCTCCAGTGAACCATTACTCCTTAAAAAACCTAATTTGCTCAAACATCAAAGATGCCATTCCATCTAACAAAAAATCTGGTATATATCAAATTGAATGCTGTGACTGTAGTCAAATTTATATTGGAAAAACGAAAAGAAATTTAGAAACAAGAGCAAAGGAACACTTTAGGAACATAAAATACAAACAATTAGAAAAATCAGCAGTTGCCACGCATTTTTGGGAAAAAAACCACAACATAAATCCAGAACCAAAATTACTAAAACATACAACAGGAAAAGAAGAACTGTCCACATGGGAACAAATCTTTATTTCAAAAAATAGGAACAAAGTATTCAATTTCGACATCCCCCAGAAAGATTTGTTCAGCAAGTTCCTCGAACCGCCACCAGAGGAGACCGAAGACAAAATATTGCCAGCTACACCAATGAGAACTAGTCGATGTCCGGCTGAAGATAGAGGGAAGACCTCAGAAACCGGTTCCGGGAAAATTTAAAAGTGAGTGTTGTTTTGTGTTATTAATCGACTCCTAATTAACTTAATTTATACAACAACACTGTTTTCAACACTTCCATAAAAGGATTTATAAACTAATGTACCCAATTTTTTTCCTCAATATTCCTACGGTCACATTTAAATTACTTTAGGATCCTGACAGTTCCTTCACAGGTTAAGGAGGGAGTGTTTCTATGGCAATGACAGTGACCACACCTCTTTTAGGCCACAACACAAAACTTTAGCTAATTAGACAAGCCATTCCCCCTTCACCCCCTTGTCTAAGTTCTGCCAAAAATGTCACTGTGTTGTCACACTGACGCACATGTTATATAAAGTGTAAATATTGCTTGTTTGTTCTCTTCACCATGCATAATCTAAGCATTTGTTTGGTTATAGTTTATCTTTAATAAAAGCTGATTCCTTCATTAGTTATTTAGTCATTTCATCTGTTTAACTGTTATTATTAGCTTAAGGACACGTGACCCATACTGCCAGTACCACTCAAAAATGAGGTAGACCAAGAAATTGCTCCCCAAGAAAAAATATTGTGACTTTGTGGGTTTGTGAAATCAAAAGTCCAGGTTACAAACACCAAAAATTGCACTTTATTTCCGTAGAAACATGCTTCCTACACAGCAGTCCAGAATTGCGTCACATACACAATACAACTTGCAAGATCGACCACCAACACACAGCTGTTTACGCATGCAAGGACAATTACCGACTGGCTCACTTTGGCGGACAGGCTCCCTTTTTTTATAGATTACTCACATTCCAGAATGTTCAACAATCGAGACAGCTAGAACAAAGAACTAGAACTCTCGAGAAATTCGTTCCCTTCCCCCCACCGTTTCGGCAAGCTTTCATCTACACACTGCACACCCATCCCTTTGAACTAGTCACCGGCACTGCCTCGATCAACAATCGGCTCGCGACAATATTCAAAAGTAGGACAGAGTTCTACACTATGTAGACAAGCAAGGGAATTCTGTGTGCTGCATGAATTTAAATAAATAAAAAAAAGGGGGAGAGCATTGTTTATCTTTCTGCTATCTGCAGTTACTGCTATCTTTAAGGCAATGCACAGCTTAACATCCTAAGCTTTCAGAAATGTAACGTCTGTTAAACCTACAGTAAGTACACTTCAAGTTAAAATACACATTCTAAATTCTTTAGTTTTGTAAAGGCTCTCAGTTTTGTACTTGCTAATCTAATATGGCATACAGAGAAAGTAGATGTTTTGAAAACTGTTCTATTATTTGGGTGTTCAGGAAATATGTTCAGTAATCTATTACATTTAATGCCAAAATGTATATTATGTTTCTCTTGCTTATTCTTAATACCAGCTTTCTAAGCTCCAAGACAGAAGCATTACAGAAAACAAGTTTAAACTCTGCTGAACATTTTCAGCATTGCCTCAGTTTCATCTGTACATTGACTTAACAGAGTGTCGTTAAAAGCTGTTCCCATGTGTTAAAAATATAAATGTCAACAAGTTAATTTAGGTAGCTTTAGCACTCTCTCCTGTCTAACCATTGCGTGTGTCAAGGCATTCATAAACGGTAACATATCTTTCCCCCACCACTCCACCACATGCTCACAGCCACTCTCAGGATCCTAAAGTAATTTTTAATCTACCATATGTCACCATATTGAAAAGTGATTTTAAACTGAGACTCTTAATTTCTTGTAAAGAATAAGAATTTCCTTTCATAACTCAAAGGTGGTTATTCTTTGTTGTTTGCTAGTTGGGAAATACCACACTAAAGCAGAAAGATTGGTGCACAGAAGACACGCAGTTTGCATGAGATTAATGTGTTCCAGAAGAGTCTGCAAATAGGAAGAGAATACACCAACATTCGATATTCAAGTGAGGTGCAGCCTGAGAACTCCGGCAGATCTGGTGGACTTACCCTTACCTTGTCACGTTCCACTACATCACTGCCCACCACACCAAGCAGTGCCATGGGCACCAGCCGAGATAACAAGCGTGGTCCCTCGAGATCATCCTCAGATGCACATCTTCCTAGGTAAGTTTCAGAACATAGATATCAGTTGCTGCATATTCATGTACACAAAGAGAAATAATGAAAGTATGCTGTAACAGATTTCCATTTTGTGTGTGTACCTGTGTGTACTTAGTTTCTAAAGGGCTAAAAATGATTTATTAGAATTTATATTACTTGCACACATTATCTTGAGTCCTGGAATCTAGTGTTATGAATGTCCAAGTCAAGAAGGCCTATGTTTGGCAAAGTAATAACTGAGTATTGTCCTTACTCCAGTGTTATTAATGGAAGTCTTAAAAGATTATGCTTACAAGGAAGATCATAACTTTTTGTTAGCGCCTATTTCTGCATAGACAATACATATTTCATTCCAAGTCATATATATATATATATATATAGGGTTATAAAATTCAACTGACAGACTTTCAAGGACTACAGGGAAGTTTTAGGTAAGCACGTTAATATGGGCTACTTGCAATGTTTTAAGTTATTGGTTGTTTGTATTAAGTCAAACTCAATAATTAGTTAATACATCACTGGTAAAACTTCCAAGTTTTGGAAGATCTTGGAGGTAATTGTAGCCAAGCTGTTTAAACATTCTATGTGAATACCTCTGTAATCTGTACTTAAACTTTAAAACAAATGTGCCCGCCTCGGTAGCATAGATGATAGCATGTCTGACTCATGTTCAAGAGGTCCCGAGTTCGAATCTCGGTCAGGGTGAGTTATCTGGATAAGGTATTTTTCCGGGATTTTCCCTTATTCTTGGGTAACTCTAAAGCTCCATGGACCCTGGACACATTTGAGCATCATTTCACCCATTTCATTCACTGTCCAATATGAAGTAATGTTGGAGGACGTAAAATTACAACAACAAAAAAAAAAAAAAAAAATGTAAAGTTAAAATAGTATTCACTATGAATGAACACTGTTAATTTTTTGGGCCATAGGTAACTAGTTTTAATGTTTCACAGGGTTTGGACACTGCCACCAGAATGACAGCCGATTATGTTAGTGACTAAACCATTACTACACCTTTGATTAATCTCACTGTTCAAAAACTTCCAATTATTAGTGTACTACCATGGCTATTTATCTTCATGTATGACTGCCCAACATCAAAGCAAAGCAATAAAATATTGCAATGGTAGCTATTTTTGCACTTGTAAAGAAATTAACTATTTAGGAGTGGAAATCAGCACTGAATCGGCATTAAAATTTTATTTATTTTCATTTTTCAGTATGAAGAATCATTATGTAATTTTTAGGTTTATGATCAGTGATTATGTGTTGCATTACAAAGTGTTTCTTTATCACCGCTCTTGAATCCCTGAAAGTTTGTCGGTTGAATTCTGTAACATTAATCACAGATGATCCAAGGAAAATATTACATTTATAAATGGCAATCTTGCAAACACTGATGGATACTTGTGCCTTTTGTTGTATGTAATCGAACCTGCAAGGTATGCAGTTCACTTATTATGGCCAGTCCCTCTACCTATTGGGACAGTAGAAACATTTGAAGTGTATTGTAACAATGCAACATGAAATGTACTAAGGAAACACCATGTTCAGTTCCTGACAGCAGGACTAACTCCAGATAGGGGTTAAGAGTGGTATCAGTGCAACTTGATAATCAATATTAAGCGTAAAGGTCTTATAATGATTTTTCAAATGTCAAAAAATGTCCAATTGGTTTGAGCAGGTTGGCAGCAAAATTGCCAGATCTTTTGTCAGCATTTCAAAATATTGGACATCTTGTACACATTAGTGCAGAATATCATGGAAAAAGCTTGATTTTAAAGTTTTGTCTATTCAAGTTGCAAGTGGTTCAACAGTTGTAACCAGTAAACAGAGTGAGCAAGCAAAATATATGCATTGCCAGACAAAATTAAATAGGATGGCATTATTTTGACATATGGTAATTCAAATTCAGATTTATTCACCAAGAAAATTCATACTGAATATAGGCTTCATCAGAAAATGCTAAGACAAACATCATATTTAAAATCTACAAAGTTTAAAAAATAATGTGTGGTTGCACTGAGGTGAAATACAGATACCCAGCATTTACCTTAATGAGGGAAACCTTGGAAAAATCCTCAATCAGCTATGGAACATTTTAATCTGATTAGCTGGAGGCTGTCGACAATCTGCATCTCCAAGATGAACAGGATTCATAAAACAAGTTCAGAGAGACAGTGAAACCTTAAGAGCTACTGGTCAGATATTAAAAGAAAAAAAAAGAAGAAGAAAAACACACAACATATAAAATGTTCTACTAATGTTGTCCCCTCTTATTTTTGTTTTCTTTTTGGTCTTCCTTCTCTCTTTCTTTTTATATTGGTGGGAAAGTTATTACTGTCAGTGTGAGCTGTACAAATCAAGATTGATAACTTTCACAGTTATAGGCACAAGATAATTTAACAAGATGGAGCTATGTCCCAAACCTCTATTAGTATACTGATGTCCAGATTTGTCAGCCCCAAGTTTTTTCCTGCAGGTTATCCAGGAGAAGTGTTTGTACGGCAGCTTCACTCTATTGTTGAGTTTGAAAGACATAATGCAGGATGTGAGAAATGCATCAAAGCTTTAGCAGAACTTTGCAAAAATACATTACCATGTATGGAAATCATATACCTGAAATGTAAATAAACTAATCTAGTTTTGTATTTTAGTAATGACATATTTGCAGCACTGAGTGTCACAATTAATGCTGCTGTAAATAAACATTATCTTTCATTTAAGTTAATTGATGGAAATTAATCACTTCTTCACACCTAGCCATATACAGGCTAAGATTTTGGCCATAGTATCTCAATGGGTAAGAACGACTGTATGGAAACCAGTAGATCTGTGGTTCAAATCCCGGCTGTAGCATTGAATTTTTCATGTCGACTATGAATTATCTTTCATTGTTATCTTTGCTTACTTTTTTACTATTTCCCATGGCCTATCCTGTATATGGATTACAGAAGACACAACAAAACAAAAAACAGATAACGGTATTTTTGTGTGACATTGACATTTTAATATTACACATGTGCATGTATGAGTTTATACTAGTTCAATGGATATATGTACTGAAATTTCTGACACCAAAAGCTTTTAGTACTAATTACATAAGAAAGCTTTGTGTGTGTTTTCTGTATGTAATTTTTCTTGTTGTTTAGTGTGTGCCAATTGGCAAAATGTAGAATTATTGACTCATATGTGGAGAACTTTGACATTCGCTAGTTTTGCCCATTTCATTTAATATTGATCTTTAAGATTTCTATTGTGTATGAAAACTGTGAAGCTTCATTATCAAGCAACTATGGGACCTTAAAAAGATAGAAAAGCTTAAAATTTCATCTATTAGATTTCTAACATATTGGATCACCTCCAGAAGACACCTATTTATAGGCTCTATATATATATATATATATATATATATATATATATATATATATATATATATTACTTCACACGATATCATATTGCCTATGATGATTGATGATCACTTAAGAAATGGCAGTATTGAAACATTCAAACCAAGAAAATTCATCCATCTCTAACTACCAGTTACAGGAAAAATTGTCACTTCAGGAACGTGAATTAGTTCAGTTTCCCCTATCACTTCACTTTATTCACATAATAAAATATGCACAATGTAGTCAGTTCTTTTGGACAGTTTACTCATGGGAACCAAACAGCTGCCAGGGGAAGTTAAGGAAATCTAAAATACATTACCTGATAGATAGAGTCCAACATGAAAAATTCAATGCCGCTACCGGGATTTGAGCCACGGATCTCCTGGTTTCCATCCGGTCGCTCTAACCCATTGAGCTACCATAGCCAATGTGCCGTCCTGCCATTAAATTCTCCAAATTCAATTCAATTTAATGTCAGGACGGCATGTTGGCCATGGTAGCTCAATGGGTTAGAGCGACCAGATGGAAACCAGGAGATCCATGGCTCAAATCCTGGCAGTGGTATTGAATTTTTCATGTTGACTCTATCAAAAACCTTAGCCTATATATGGCTATTGTGGAGAAATGATTAATTTCCATCAATTAACTAAAAATACATTACCTGATATTTTGTACACATATCCTGAATATCAAAGGATGTATTTGTCCATTGGTAGATAATGATTATCCAAGCTTGTAAGCCGTGGTGTATTGGAAAATAATCTTCCAGACGTTTCATTCGAAACTGTGTTGAACATCTTCAGTGGCGTGGCCGTAACACTCTTGTACTTTCGGCTGCGACTGATATATGAAATACGAGAGTGTTATGGCCTTGCCACTGAAGATGTTCGACACAGTTTCGAACGAAACGTCTGGAAGACTATTTTCCAATAGACCACGGCCTACAAGCCCGGATAATCATTATCTACCAAATGATTCCGGCTGTGAAAGCCTACGCACTACATTTGTCCATTATTAGATTCTGAAACACTTTACAAAATTAGAGTAAGGGGTTAAAGGGGAAGATTAACCATAAGTATCTTCTTGATCATAGAATAATTCCACAAAGAAAATTGGAGGTTAGTGAAATAATTAAATCATTATTTAACTTTAAAAAGCCACTAATGCAATGCCTGATAAGGCAGCTGAAGCTAAGTTAACTCACAGGTAATGGAACTCAGTTATCTAATGTTTTCTTTGAAGGTAAACTCCATTAGTTAAAACTGTGATGTGGGTGTTCATATGCAGGAGTTACTGTTACTGGGACATGCCCTAATGTTTCTGTCATGTATTATCCCACAGAATGGTTCTTTACACCTTACCATTTGGTATTTGACCTGATAGTGGAATGGCAGTCTTCTAACTATTGAACTAGTTTTGTCAAAGAAATTGGTAAATATTACAGTTAATAAGAACAAATATTGTACTATTAATTTAAAGCAAAGGGTTGTCAGTAGTGTACAAGAAAACAACTGCAAGTTATATAATAGCTTTATATCAGAATGTCCTCAGAAGAAAAAAAATTGTATGTTCTGCTCACATGGCTTTCTCAATCCACTCTTTTACAAAAACATTCTATCTACTTCACATAGTGTTTGTAGAGATATTTTTGTGTGAAATGAGTGGTGACTTAATATTTGAAAAATATGTGAAGTACTTAAAAATTAAAATCAATGACCAAAACGTATCTTTGAAATGTTTAATTTCACAAAATAAATGTTTGACATAAATTCTGTGGTTTACAAATTAGGTATACAAAATTATATTTACAGAACATCTGTAAAGGTATAGGAACTGCAGAAAAACTAGTCACACATTTTTTAAGCAAATATTTTAAGCGTATAATATTTGAATTAAAATTGTTCTTATCAAAAAAATATACCATTTTACATGCAAAGTTTAGTTTGGGGTGACAGGGAGTTTCATGAAAATCTTGGTTTCGTGTTCTTGAAAGGTGAATTTAGTATGGTTTTTAAATGACTATGTTTTTGAGTTAAATGTTCACAGACACAAACTCTCTCTTTTAAAGAGATGTCAGTATGTACATTTCTAATTAAAATTATACAATGAGTTGACTGAGACACTCTGTACTTCACATACCACAAATTTTCTTTCAGTGTGTTTTGCCTCCACTTGAAGGCATTGTCAAGAAATTGTTGACTGGCTAGAACTTTAGTGTTGCAAATGATTATGGATCTCCGGAGACAAGATATTTGGCAACGATCCAGTGAGGCTAAGTAAAATATTTTCTTCCAGTGGAATGCCAAAATTCATTAAATGTGTTTCAAATTTCTTTATATAATTGTTTTCCCAGGTGTTTAATTCTTGATTCAACTGAACTGATTTTAATAGTTCGATTTTATGTTCTATGTTGTGGTTATTATCCCAGAAATGAGCTGTTACTGTGGATTTATCTGTTTCTTTTTGCTTGGTTTATTATTATTATTTATTATTATTATTATTATTATTATTATTATTATTATTATTATTATTATTATTATTATTATTATTATTATTATTATTATTATTATTATTATTATTATTTATTCTCCAAATGAAATAACCGTATTTTACCAGTAAGGTATGTTAGGTTCTAGTTACAAAAACACATAAATACAAAGATCAAAATAACTGAACATGATAATAGTTGTAACGTTTTAAAAATTTGGCCAATAAAGTGCTCAAAGGCTGAAGTACAACATTTTTTAAAGTGTTGAAGATCTGTATTACAATATGAAAGATGTTGAATAAGATTATATCTAAAAATTATTTGTGGTTGGTTTATTGACACTCGTCACTTACTTTTTCATATATTTATGAGAGACTAGTTTCAAAGGCCCTGGCCTCCATTTTCAATCTCTTCCCAACTGGCATCTGTTGTTATCTGCTCTCTCTGGTGGTGGAACTATGAACTTTTTTGTCAAATTATCTACTGGCGGGATTTCAAAGTTCATTACGCGATCCTTATTTTTCCAGATGAATATGTTCTCCCATGTTGTCAATCTATTTTGGTTTATCACTCCTTTTTAATAATTTTGGATTTGGATCAATGTCATGGTTTTCATTCCAAAAATGAAATGCTACTGCTGACTTGTCTTCTTGTTTCAATCTGATGTTTCTAAAGTGTTCTTTGACTCTGGTTTTTAAATTTCTTTTTGTTTGACCTATGTAGCATTTTTCACAATTCTTACAATTTATTTGGTATATTCCAGATTTGTTACCTGAAGGAATTTCATCTTTTGTTTTTGAATTTAGTAATTTTAAAATTGAGTATCTATTAGTAGGTGCCAAGATGATATTTTGTTCCTTGAATATCTTTTTAAATTTATTAAATGTTTTTGGATGATATGTGAATGAACTGAATATGCTGTTGCTTTCTTTTTCTTTAATAAATGTGGTTGCTTCCTTAATGGTTTTCTTTAGTTTAGATTTTCTAATTTTCTTCAACACCAAACTTTTTTTGTATCCGTTTTCTTCTGCTATGTGTATTATTGCTTTTTGTTCCTTGAAATATTCTTCTTTTTCCATGGGTATGTTGACTAGTCTGTGTGTAAGGCTGTTTATTATTGCATGTTTATGTGTAATTGGGTTGTGGCTATTATTTATGAACTTTGAATGAACTTTGAAATCCCGCCAGTAGATAATTTGACAAAAAAGTTCATAGTTCCACCACCAGAGAGAGCAGATAACAACAGATGCCAGTTGGGAAGAGATTGAAAATGGAGGCCAGGGCCTTTGAAACTAGTCTCTCATAAATATATGAAAAAGTAAGTGACGAGTGTCAATAAACCAACCACAAATAATTTTTATATTAATTTTGACGTCACTGTTACTAAATTCCTCCAAACACACATCAAGATTATATCTCTTTTTGGAATGAAGATCACATCTAAATATTAAGTGTTCAACACTTTCATCAACGCTTTCACATTTACATAGATTACTTGATTTATAGGGAAATTCAAAACATGTTTAATGAATTTTGACATTCCATCAGAAGAGCATTTTTTACTTAGCCTCATTGGATCGCTACCAGATGTATCATCTCTGGAGAACCATGATAGGCTGGAATACCAAAGTTCTAGCTAGTTGACAATTTCTTGATAATGTCTTCAAGTGGAGGTGATAGGTGTCGAAAGAAAATTTGTGGTATGTCAAGTAGAGAGTGTCTCAGTCAACTCATAGTACAATTTTAACTATTACATTACTTCACAGTGTCAATTCCTTTTCAAATGTATATTTTCTATTGAAATATTAATATTGAATTTCTTGGATGGAATTCATTACTTCCTCTACGTGTTACAGGCAAACAGAAGGCAAATGTATATCTCATTAAAACACACCATTATGTCAGAATTTTTTGTGGCATTATCCGTTTCTTGGTATTTATCATCATCATCATCATCATCATCATCATCATCATCATTATTTCAATTTTCAAGTACCTGTGTTGTCACCAATCAATTTTTCTCATCATGCGAAGAACATCACATAGAGATATGATATCCTGTGATGTAGCAATCCACCTTTTAAAAATCTGACTCGCTTTAGCCAACCATGTTCTTTTTATAGCTACAGCGAAATATGTAATGAAACTTTACATCAGTTGACAAGGAGGAAGTAAAATAACATTTTAGAAGAATGTATTATACAAGAGTGAGTTGTGAAACTTGTGTGAATTGAACATATTAATTGCAAAAATTATTTGTAGTTGGTTTATTTTTACTCGTCACTTACTTTTTTATATTATTGAGAGACTAGTTTCAAAGACAATCACCTCCATTTTCAATCTTTTTCCATCTGGCATCTGGAAAGAGATTGAAAATGGAGGTGATTGTCTTTGAAACTAGTCTCTCAATAATATAAAAAAGTAAGTGACGAGTAAAAATAAACCAACTACAAATAATTTTTGCAATTAATTTTGATGTCACTGTTACTAAATTCCTCCAAACGTATATATGAACATATTATATTTCTTGTACATTATTTTACTCATAGTTTATGTCATGCAAAGAATCCATAAATATTTCTGTGAAAGTTTGCGTCGTTTGTTTGCAGGCCGCCAGATGATATTCCGAAACAAATTTACGAGAACATCCCATTGAAGGAAAGGAAGTTATCAAGCAACAGTTACAACATTGGTCCTCCGCCAAATTTTGCTCCTCCTCCACCTCCACCTCCTAGAAAAACGTGACAAATACCATCCTTGCCTCCAAGGGACCAGAGGGACTGACAGTGTGTGTGTATGTTTGCATAATAGCAAGACGCTAAGCTTAACTATTTTTGTGCACACCACAGTGGCCTGGGCATTCCTTGGTAGTTTTTGAGACAAAACTGAAGGTAATGAAGCGACAGTTCATTACTAAAGTAGAAGGAAGAAAGAAGCAGACGCTGTGATAACGGGTGTGAAATCTTCAAGTTGTAAACATGCTTAAAGTCATAATAGTTGACTCTTATTCATACAAAGCCGAAGGTTACATGTACAAAAATACTATGTATCAATCTTCTTTACATTTGTTATATCTTTTGTATGCAGTTTAATGTATGGAAGTTGGTAATGCCTGAACACAATATTAGCAGTTTGTAAACATTGCAACAAACTTCCTCCAACATAATATTTAGTCACATTTTGCTCTGACTTAAGGCTTTTTTTAAGTAGGGAAACTTTTTAAATTGATATGACCAGTAGAAGTAGTTGATTACTTTCAATGGAATTAATTGAAGAATAAATGAAAAGATGTAAGTTATGTTTAAATAACTTGCTGAAAACATGTCGAATAATATAAGAATTGTATAAATACAATGTGTTAAATTAATTCTAAAAATCCATTACAGAGAATGACCTTTACAATAAATGGCTAGTGTTTTTCCTATGGAGAATGAGTTTAAATGCTGTGTAGATTTAATCATTCAAGGAACAGATTCTTGAGGTTTATTTAAAGCAAGATTGATTGGCCAACATGAGCTCATTTGGGTTAATAAGGTAATTTTATGCTTCAATATAAGAAAGGCCAAGTATACAAGAACCTCATTTTTCTGGACCAGCAGCTACCTGATATAATACATATTAACAATAATCTAGACTATTAAATGAATACAAATTTTTATGCGTAATAGTGAAATTTGGGTTGCTGCAAAAGCAGAAGTGAAAAGCTCTTAAAGACATCTAAATGAAATGTCTGTGATCGCTATCAGGATTGTTATGAAAACTAATGAACTTATTCTCAATTACATCACACGTTTTTTATCAAAGGACGCACACATTTTTATGTTAGAAAAAGTGAGCAATAATCAATCTCGATTAATGAGAGTCAGCTAACAAGGTTCTTGTATGCAATCGTCTTTTGCTGATCTTTTGGAGTAATGTAAAATATCCTTGAAAATATGTGGATATTTTAGAAAAAGAATGGGAAGTAAGGATTGTTTTAAGCACTCTCATCACACTAAAATATTGCGTAGGTTAAATAATTCCTAATTCAGCCATTGGAAACCAATCAGCTAAGATTATATAGAAGAAATCAAAAAGCTTTTCTGGAATTTAATACTGCAATGGGATGAACAGAAGACAAGAAGTTAAAAGCACAAATGAGTACCTCTGGCTTAATTGGCAACAGAATTATATTGATATAAACAATGAATATTGGTCTGTTATCTGTCATTCCCTTTTCATATAAGCAGGATCAAGGAAAATTTTGTAGGTTTTCCTAATTTAATAAAATAAAATGTTGAATAAAACTTCTAATTTATTTTATTTTATGCTACTTGTAGGCTTACTGCTATAAGAAACAAACTTAATGCTATATTAGTATCTCTGCAGTGTCATGATACTTGTCAATACTACATTTGCAAAAAAAAAAAAAAAAAAAACATATGAAAGTCTTCTAAATTGTCAAGCACATTTTTGCCGAGTGGGGAATTGGGAAGCTATGAAGGCACAATGATATGGGGAAGCTAAAGGTGTCTTCTAAAACAAATGCTTTCAGAAACACCTGACAGAAATAGAAAGGTCACAGAATACATGCAAGAATTACAGCTAATGGTGATGTGGTTATTTTACAGGGTTCTTCGTTTAAAACTTAATGGAGCACATGGCATTTTGACTCTACTGCGACCTTGCTGGATTCCGCCACTACCTTTGTACATGGGGGCTATCATCAGTGAATGATGGTTTAATTAATCCACAGCTTCCGTTCTTTTTCGATGAGGCATGGTTCCATCTCAGTGGTCGTGTCTACACTCAAAACAGTACTGGGCTTGTGAAAATCTACATCACATTCAAGAAATCCCTCATTATAATTGGAAAGTTGGAGTTTGTTAGTGGTAGACACATAATTGGCCCAGTATTCTATGAGCAGACTGTAAAAGCAGAGAGGTACCGAAATGACACTTTGACCCCACTTTATCATGAACTGATAGAAGAGAAATCATATGGGTGGTTTGATTAAGATTATGCTACTGAGTACAGCAGAGGAGACCTTGAATAAAATTAGGGAAGCATTTGTAGATAAGAGTGATTACTGCTGGCATATGGCCTTCTCATTCCCGCAGTCTAACAGTGTGTAATTTCTACTTGTGGGGTAACCTGAAAGACAAATTTATGGGACAAATCTGAAAGAACTAAAAGGAATATTAGAAATGAAATTGGAAACATTACGGTAGCCCAACTTCATCGTATGAATCAAAATATATTCTCCCAATATAATGCTTGTTTAGCCAAGGGTGGACGACATTTCCAGCTTCTTCTATAAGGTAAGAGTGTTATACATGCTTTATGCACTGAGTTTATGTAGGAGCAAAGCTGGCTGTGGTACACTCGATCACACACAGGCTTTGATGTGTAGCAAGCATGCAAAGTAGGTGGTGCAAATATTATTGACGCTCAAGGAGAGAGCTGAAGAATTGTAGTATTTTCCAATGTGTAAGGACTATGATACAATGAAGCACAAAATTATATTAACTATAGTATTGCTGTTTTAAGTTTGACTCTAAAATAAAAAGCTAGGACAGTTTTGTGCAAAACAGTTACGAAGTATAGAATCACAGGAAAATTGTTGAGTCAAAAGCAGTTTCTTTCATCATTCATTTCTACTTGGTCAAGTTAAGTACTTATGAATAGCATTGCTTGTCCTTGCACATACATCAGTAGATGGAATAATAAACAACACAGAACTTACGCTAATTACTGGGAAAGACAGGATTAGGATTAGGATTTCATTACGGAGGGGATTTGGCACATAGGCCACCATTGTTCCTATGCCCTCAAGTGGGGCATCCCCGGGAGGAAAGGTGAGGCGAAGGAGACAAAGGGTAGCCGATCCAAGGAGTCACGACAATGCAGAGGGCAGGGTCCCTACAGTTTACTTGGATAGAGACTTCCCCCTACAGGCCAAGACAACGGACATGCTACTCTACTGCGGGATGGCAACGAGCCCAGCAGCAGAGCCCCAAAGGACCCTGGCTGGCGGTTCTAAAATGGTCCCAGTAGAGGAGTGGAGACCGGCAACCGACCTACCAGAGGAGGAAGTAGTTTTCCTCAGAGCATATCATACTGCCATGCACTGCCAAGACAACTGCCGACACTTCTGCCCTGAGAGAAAGACAGACACAAATACACATTGAAAAATGGACCCAAATAATATAGGCATGTTTAGACATCTGGCAGAAAAAACACAATATAGACAAAAGTCCATTCTTTGAGATGCATTTTTTTAAAATATGGAGCTGGTGACGTGTCATCAAATAGAGCTGTAATGTTCACTTATAAATATTATTCTGTATTATTCTGACCACTTCTGAACCCTACTTTTAAATTCTAATTTGCCTTTTGAGTTCACATTGTGGTGATTGCACTTACATAAACTAAATCTGTATTAAAAATCTTTGTGAAAAACTCAATTGCTTGGCTATCGCATGTGAACGATTGTCAGACTGTAGACCAGAAGCTTTACCCAGAGAAACCTGTTGTTTTGTGCTACAATGATTTAGCCGCCTTGGTAGTGTAGATGGTAGCATGTCTGCTTCACATTCAAGAGGTCCCAAGCTCGAATCTTGGTCAGGGTGAGTTACCTAGAAAAGTTTTTTTTTTTTTTTTTCCTTTCCCCCCCCCCCCCCCCCCCCCCAAGGTTTCCCCTTATCTTTCAGATGGCTGTCTGGTAACTCTAAGCTCTGAGCACATTTGAGCATCATTCATCCATTTCATTTGTCCGTTATAACTTAACGTTGGACGAAAAAACAATGTTTTACAAAACTCAATAAGGAACCGTATTTCTGCACTAATGCCCACAGCAGAAAAACGTTGTTTTCTCTGCTGTCCACATCCTAGACACTTGCCCACAGCAGAAAAACGTTGTTTTCTCTGCTGTCCACATCCTAGACACTTTGTTCAAAATTGGAAGGGTGAAACACTGTCACCCTTCCTTATCCTAAACTTCTCTGAAGTTGTTTAATGAGCCCCAATACTTATTACACAAGCTAATTTAGAAGCTGTTCCTTGGGGCTGTGATTCAAACTGTAAGAAGTCCTAACTCCTATCCAAGAAACTCTTGCCTCATTAGTTTACAGCCAAAACGTAAATATTCCCAAATATTCAAAACCTAAAAAGGTATGATGTGTAGAACAAATTTTAGTAGCCAATTGCATATTTCTCTGAGCAGCTGACCGGAGAATAATAAACTCAGAAATAAGGGTTTATTTATCAGAGAATGGAGGGAACATCCCGCACATTGACCCAATTCAGATATTTTTTTCACCATCCCCAAGAGGAATGGATGAGGTAAAGAAACTGCAAGAGGATATAGACTGCAGGCAGCCAGCCCATTGACAGATATGTAGCAGTCCAAACAATTCCAAGATTGACCTCATCACACCAGCAGTTTGCTTAGAGATGGCTTCTCTCTGGTGAGACCAGGAGGAAGCCGACCCATATGAGGCAACTCTGGGAGAACCAAGAACTTTCCAATGAGCAAGCAATCTGTCAGACACTACAGACACTGCACAATCCTTAAACCTACCTTAAGTAAGAAAGGAGAAGCAGAATGATAGCAATATAGGAAAGGAAATTTGCAGTAGAAAAGAAATCACCCCAGCTTTCACCTTGCCAAATAGGGAAGTCATGAAAAAAACCATGGTCAAAATATCTGGCTCTAGGAATTGAACCAAAGATCTCCCAAATACAAGCCTCATACATTAGCATGAAGTCATCTCACACTTTGAGTTGCTATTAATGGATGTTTGTTTACAATCAAAACAATTCCCGAATATAGTAGTGATCAAGAGGAAAAAGTAAGAACCCCTTAAGCTATGTAAATCAGAACCAGAAGAACATAAAACCATTCCGAAATTGAAAGTTTACATAATTTATATTTGTTATAATTAAAGGCTTGAGGGGTATGCGTTTTTCCATAGAGGTACACTGCACATGGACTATACTGTTGTCACTCATACATGTAAACAACTGCAGGTAGTACAGCCTGAGCATGCCTCAGTGCGAGAAGAAGGAAAATAGTTGCATTATACTTCACCACATTGCGTCTGCACAAAATTGCAAGGCAGTGTTTCACTAATAAGCACAGTAGTAAGTTACATTGTTTTCGACGTTTGCCTGCAGCGGCAGTTTGCACATTTGATGGCCGTGCTGTACATCTGGCTCTTTCATACTCTTTATCCAGCTAACTTGTATTGTATGCATGTGCTAATCCCTGCAGCCTCTAGATGTTAGTTAAAAATTTCTCAAAATATTTATTATACTATTTGTATTGCTTCACCTTTTACATATTGCAGTACTACTTGTAGTTGGAGCAAACAGCACTTAATATTCTTTAATTCGGTTTTTTTCTTTAAAATATGATAACAAATGAGCAAAGCATTAATGCTTGTTTTGCAAAGCTCAAATTTAAATTGCAAATTGACTTGATTCCTAGTTTGTTCATTGGATATCCAGGAATAGTCATACAGGATTTGAATGGTTGTAAAGATCCTGCAGTTTAAATCCCTCAAACACTGTGAATGGTAAATTGAGAATAACATAGGAGTGACAGTAATGCATATACTTATGAAGTTACAATGATTGTATACTTTTACTGCAAATTGCAGGTCTCAATTTCAAAATAAGTTATATTCAAGGAAAAATCCAGAAATCACCTATTATAAAATTGAATTGCAGTTCATCTTAACATTGTGCACTTTTTTACTTTAGTAATAATGCCTGAACTTCAGACATTTTATAGTTTTGTTCATTATCAAAATGACAGAAAAGCATTATAAGTAATTTAGAAATTTCTGATATAATGACTGTGATGAAGGGCAAAGCAAAAATAGTCAGTTCACTCCTTCATTGTGTGTAAATTCAGAAAATTTAATTTTTTCAAAAAAAAAAAAACAAAAAAAATGATGGGAATAAAATTAAAAATCTGAAGCTGTTGACGGTGAAGATAATTCAAAATATAATAGTGAGTAAACTTCTCTTATCCGTGACAATTGTATGATGTTTGTTTTGATAACAAAACAGTGAATATATATCCTATTGTGTCAAGAAAGTTCCAGGAATTGGTCAATGAAACACAAAATATGCATTATTCATCCAATTTTATTTTATTGCCTTCAAAGTATACTCCTCCTGAAATTATACATTTATGCCAATGAATAATCCAATTATCAAAACTTCTTTGTAGGCATTTTTTGGAATCTTTGTCAAATGTCGCTGCAAATTCTCCTTTATGTCTTCTATCAACTGAAAACGGTTGCCTCGACATGGTAACTTGAGTTTTGGAAAGAGAAAGAAAGGTTAGGTAAATACTTTGGTTGTTTGATGAAATTTATTGAGTTTTTGGCCAGAAATTTGTTCGCAATGATAACCTTGTGAGTTGGAGTGTTACTGCATTGCAGAATCCATAAGTTGTCTTTCCAAAAATCTGGTCATTTTTGCTGTGTTTGTTCTCACAAACACTGCATAACACTCAGATAATAGTCTTTATTTACTGACTGACCTTCTGGCAAGAATTCTGAGTACACGACACGATGACAATTGAAAAAAATTGTCAACCTGACTTTCAGTATTGATTGAGTTTGAAGTGTCCTTTTGGGTTTCGGTTCAGTTGAAAGGCGCCACTCGGAAGCTTGTTGACTGGTTTGTAAGTCAAAGTCATAAACCCATGTCTCATCACCAGTTACAATGTGTTGCATGAATGTGGGTTCAGAGTTGCCTTGTTCTAGCATGTTTTCAGCGACCCTTATGCGATTGAGTTTTTGCAGAAAGTTAAGTCTTTCGGAACTAATCAAGCAGCGACACGTGTCATGCCCTAACAGTCATTTAAAATGCAACGAATCAATTCATGAGACACAGAAGGTTCAGCTGCAATCTCTCTCAGACCTAAATGACGATTTTCAGTGATCATTTCCTTCACTTTAGCAATGTCAGTTCAGTTGAAACTGTTGATGGCCGACCAGAACGAGGCAAATCTTCCACATCTTGACCACTTTTGAATTCACTGTATCACTCATACGCACGTGTTTTTGATAAAGTTGATTCGCCGTAAGCCCTCTGTGACACTTTCAGCAATTTGGCACATGAAATACCATTTTCAGTGCAAAACTTGAGACAAGATTCTTTGCTCAATATTTTTATTCATTGTAAGATCGCAGCACACCTTTGAGATGCACTAACAAAATGGCACCCTGTAAACTAACTATAAGACAGATGACAATCAAACTCCACAAGGATATTGAGGAAAGATGTACCAAGTTAGCAACAACAATAATATTGAATTCTCTCTTATATGAGATTTTTAGGACTAATTCCTGGTCCTTTCTTGACAGAAAATGTGTGTGTATGTGTGTGTGCACGTGCACATGCGTGCGGGAGGGTGGGTGGGTGAATTATCTAACATAAGTGAAGTTTAGTTACTAATTATCATAATTTATGACTTTGAGGGAAATGTTCATTTACAGAAGACATACATAAGGTTTTGTATGCTCTTATGTTCATAATGAGTGGCACTTTTGAGCCTGTCAAACAGTTCTTCAGTCATGATTTTTCTTAAATTTTAAGCAGGATTAAAGAAAAAGTATTATAATTATAAACAAAAATATTTTCAGAAACTGAATATTTTTGCTGGTATTTGAGATAAAAGCCATATGCAAGCATATTTAAATAAATTTAAGGCTGGATACTGCATTATCAGTTATTTCTTCTATCAGATGCTCTGCATTAATAGCATTAAGAAAATTGCATATACAATTCACAGAAGATCTCTAATCATATTTTGTGTATGAAAAAGATTAATTTTTTTGTCCTGTTACATCACCGAGCCTGGTGTAAGGGAATTCGGGTCCCACTTAGCCCGGTAAATTGGGGGGAGGGAATCCGAAGCACTGAGCCTGATAGAGGAACCTGTATTGAGGGGCCAGCCCATTCCTATGCCTGGAATGAGAGCAAGAGAAGGGATGACAGTATAAGGATGAAATGAATGATAAGAAAGAGGATGATAGAGCAGTTGGTGGAATGATGGCAGGCGAAACTGGAGAACCTGGAGAAAACCTGTCCCAGCACCATGTTGTCCATCACAAATCTTGCTTTGCAGTCACCTGGGACGAATCCGGAGCACCTTGGTGAGAGTCGAGCAGTCTAACCACTTGGCCACAGCGTGGCTTGAGAATTAAGAAAGATAAATTCTACAAAATAGGTATAATTTAAAAAGAGAGAAACAAAACGTTGTTAGAATGTTTTGATGATTCCTGCAGATATACTAAAAGCCTTTGTTGGTCAGATCTCTGTCCAGCTTGAGACAAACCGTAGAAACTGGAAAAAAGCACTTTCTGAACTTACCTGTCATGCAGATTTTCAACTTCTTGCATACAAATTTGAGCCATTTATCAGGAAAACTTTAGGAGCTTATTTTCACATTGAGAACAGCTCTATAGCTGTCATACACAATGGATCTCATTTTTATTGGTTATACTATTTACCATTATGCATCTATCCAAGGAGCATAACAAAACATATCGAATATAGTTTTAGTTCATTTTTTGAGCATGCTTTTGTCAGAGTTTGGTATATCTTTATGGTTCCTACATTTCAAACAAAAATGCGTTTGTAGCCCTGAGTAAGTTAGTGTGAAATAAACAGCATTTTATGTAAGTATTATTCTTTAAAATGTGTCAGAGAAAGATATCTTAAATGTTCACAACTTTAAGAAACAAACATAGTAATTTGGCAATGTTAGTAAACTGATTTGGTTATCAGTTCGTTCACATTCCAGATGAACAGGGTTAGTGTTATAATTAATTTAAGTTTGTGCACATTTAACATTTTAGGTCATTACAATGAATTGTAGGATATAGAGAATGGTAATAAGTTCATGATAGAAATTTTTCCAAGTCCTATTCATCAGCCAAACTTGGATTCCCAGTTCGTGATGATAAAGTATTGAACTACATGCATTTTAAAACACTGATTCTCCTCAAAGATCATTTTCCAATTACAATTATTGAGTACAAAACAGTGTTTGCATTTCCAAAGTATTAAAGAAATGCTAACAAAAGTATGGTATGCTTTAATTTCATACTCAAATATTAATAGAATTGCGCACAGAAGCGTCAATGTAGACATGCAGATTATTCATTTTCCCCCATTGTTGATTACAGCTACCTCTACCATATTGCTATGGAAAGGCAAATAGTCCTGAGTGGATAAATGATGCAGCAATGGAAATACAAGCTTTCATGATCTGGAAGCAATTGGCAACATTTACAGAAATAAAGTTCTCACTGGTTCTAGAAATGACTTCAAATGAACCATTTAGAGATCCGTAGGTCGAGTTTCTTCAAATTTCTGTACAGAAAATAGTTATTAATACTTACAACAGATCATTATTGATTCTAGTTGCCAGAGAGCTGTAGAAGCAAGACGTTCAAACATAAGGGTCCAGTGTTTGTTTATGCAGAGAATTATCATCTACTCGTATAGCCATGCAAATTCTAATAGAGTTGAATTCTTAAAATGAAGACAGCATTAATCAGATTAACTATGAAATATTTTGGTAGCATAGTGGGATGGTCAAATCCCAAAAGGAATGAAATGTCAACTGTGTTTTTATTTACTAGATTTTAAATCAGCAGGTACGAAATGGTATCCCTGCATTATGAATTTAGATTCAACCTTGTGTAATTGAATAGCAGGCGGAGAATGAGTGCTGGTTCTTTGATAACTGTATTCTAGTAGTAAAACACAAATAGGATTTCTTGCTTTAATGAATAATTTTATAAACTTTCAAGTTGGACCAAAGCTACATTAAGATTAATGTTTTGATGTTCAAATTTAATTCACTTTTTTTCATGGAAATCTTGCACCTGAAATAAACGTCACATTTAGCTAAAGATATCAATGTTCAATTAATCAAGAGCATTACCCATTCTGTGTTGGAGGAGGTTGTGTTTTGATAGGATTTACTGTAAAAGTTAAAATTCCAATTTTCTAAAATATTGCTTATATATGGTGGAGCTTTACTTGGAAGTGCTTTTTTTTCAACTGGTGTAATATGTGCATAATTATATTTTCTGTGCTTAGTTTTATTGCAAAATCTTTTCTGAGCATTGATACGGTTATACATCAGGTATGTGCAGTATTTGTGAGTGTGATTCCAGTTGTGGATTTTTTTCTGGCTGTGAAGGAAATATAAAACAGTATTTTTACGTATTGGAAACAGCAAATCTGTTTTCTTGGTAGCAAGCATATTTGTGCATTTATTGTCTTAATGCTTGTAACAAAATGAATTTCCTACATACTTCCATCCAGCTAAGCTGGAATAACTACATCTACTGCAATAAACATGTTCTAAAGTCTGACACTAGCAGGAATAATAAATACAGACAAATAACATTCAAATACTAGTAGTTTTAAGTTCATTTGTATCATTCCTCTCCACTGCCTATTTGAAACCTTTCCATTTATTCCTACTGTTTCATGTGCTTGATTACCTGTACTCTGCTTGAGTTGAGTACCTGTCAGGTAAGTGATGATTTATAAATAAGGGCGCTCAGCTCCATGGTCATCAGTACCCTTTTAAAAGCTTTATTTTATTTCTCTATTTCTATAGTTTTACTTTATTTTACTTTCTATAACCTTAACTTTAACTTTGCTCTGGCTCCGCTTGGTCTTTGCTTTGGCTTTGCTATGGCTTCACTTTGGCTTTGCTCTGGTTCCACTCTGGCTTCAACTCTATCTCACTCTAAATTCACTCTAACTTGGCCCTGGCTTGGCTCTGGCTAAGCTCCGGCCCCCATTCCCGCCCCGCTCTGGCCTCACTATAACTTCATTCTTTAACTTAACTCTGGCTTCGCTCTGGCTAGGCTCAGGTCACTGCTCCAGTCATGCTCTGGCTTGGCACTGGCTTCGCTCTGGCTTCACTCTAACCTCACTCTAAATTCATTCTAAATTCACATTAACTTGGCTCTGGCTAAGCTCCGGCACACCTTCGGTCCTACTCTGGCTTTGCTCTGGCTATGTTCCGGCCCCGCTCCAGTCCTGCCCTGGCTTCGCTCTGGCCTCACTACAACTTCATTCTGTAACTCAGCTCTGGCTTGGCTCTGGCCTCGCTCTGTCTAGGCTCCAGTCACCACTCTGGTCCCACTCTGGCTTAGCACTGACTTGGCTCTGGCTTCGCCCCGAATTCTCCCCAACCTCACTCTAAACTTCACTCTAAATTCACTAACTTGGCCCTGGCTTGGCTCTGGCTAGGCTCCGTCCCCCATTCCCATCCCGCTCTGGCTTCGCTCTGACTAGGCTCTGGTCATCACTCCGGCCCCGCTCTGGCTTGGCTCTGGCTCCGCTCTGGCTTTGCTTTGGCTATAATGTGACTAATTTAATTTACTTTATTTATATAAGGGTCAAACACAGATGTGGACCTTGTTTGGGCATTTGGCATTAGCTCTCTCACCATTCAGAGGCACCCAATCGAGAGATTTGGCTCGGGACCCTGGGATTGCTAATTCCTGTACCTACTGCAGTAGGCCCCTGGGGGGTGTCAGGTAAGTGCAATAATGTTATGTAAGGGAGATACTGATCATAAAATTACCTACAGTACAATATTCAAAATTTACATGTAAGATTTCAGTTATTTTTAATATGTAGATATGAACATATTTTCTTTCTTTGTTTCTTTTCCCCCTCTGTTAGGCTATGTAGAGTAACCGTATTTCCATAAAGTCCCTGGCAATGGTGGCGATTCCAGTAAGCGAGTTGTCCAGCTATCAGTTGCGCAAACAGTATGCATGAAAGTCAGTGTGTTGTTGACTAGAGAAGAGTAAAGTACTGTACCAGACCAAGCTCTGTGTGGCTGCATGATGTGAGGAAGTCAGGATAAGGGGGGAAGGGAGATAAAGCTGGTGACTGAAGCAGTGCTTGCATAAACAGAAATTATCACATGAGCTTGTTATTGTTTACTACGCGAGTGAAGCAGACAGTGATTTGGGTGACATTACAGAGCTTCTGCAATCCCCTCAGAGTAGCACACCAGTGTCACATCTCTGAGTTGGATGGGACACTTCTAAGCTAAGCTAATTTAAACAGGAACTTTATGGAAGTACAGCTCCTCTACCTATCTTTTTGTACTCATTCTTGAAGTTCCTTTTGGCCCAGAAAGTGCAGGCAATTTTTGTATCATAATTACTTGGCTCTACTATAGCTTAAAACAATTATTTCTAGTTGAATAATTTGTGACTCAATCCTAAGCTTTTAATATCTGTCACAGGACAAAATTAACACTTAATGATCCACTAGTGAGAAGAGAAATATTAGGCCAGATAACTGAATGTTGTCTGTCGTTCTTGTGTTAACAATGTACATAATTATCCTAAGAAATTGTTGGTTAGGGAGAAATCCAAAACAAAAGTACAAATGCATGAATACAGAAATATTCAGTATTGAATGAGGTCACGAAACCAGTCACTCGAGCTTAAGCAGCTGTCAAATTGTCCATGAATTTGTATGTGAAATAACATTGATTATAAGGATGAATCATTTAGTTATGCATTATTTATTATTAGTATAAAATAAAGTAGCATTTCAAATACTGATTTTCATTTTCTAAAGAGAATGCTCTGCTTTGTCTGATAATTTATGGTAGTCCCTGTATATTTTAAAATTGTTTTTTCTCCTAATAATTGAGCCCTTCATATTCTTCAATATTAATTACTAGTTTATTGTTACCAGAAACTTCTGACAATTCAAGATTGACTACCATCAATGATAAATCTCTCCATTTGCCATAGTCCACTTATATGTAATTAACTTACAAAAAACAGCAACTTTCATGCTAACTCTTGTTGCATATTTCTGAGGCAATCAACTTTGGAGAATCAGTCACTAATATAGATCACCAAAGAACAGACTACAGAGCACAAATATTTTGTAGAAAGAAAGGATTTAAGCTAAATTCAAAATCATTGGAACTTGCTCACAATGAAACAAATAAATGATTGTATCATTTATCAACGGTATATCTTGAATGCGAGAGCCCCTAGTGGTCTACTGGGGAAATATACGAGTCAAATGGAGAATTTAATGTTATGACGGCACATTGGCCATGGTAGCTCAATGGGTTAGAGCGTCTGGATGGAAACCAGGAGATCCGTGGTTCAAATCCTGGCCATGGCATTGAATTTTTCATGTTGACTCTATCTATCAAAGACCTTAGCCTATATACGACTAGTGTGAAGAAATCATTAATTTCCATCAATTAACTAAAATAATAAGAGTTAAATGATGAAGCCTGGGACTCAAGTACTTACGGTAGTAAGTTGCAATGGTCGCCACAAACGGTTGTATCTCAAATGTGAGAGCCTCTAGTGGTCTACCAGGGAAATATACAAGTCAAATGGAGAATTTAATGCCAGAATGGCACGTTGGCCATGGTAGCTCAATGGGTTAGAGCGACTGAACGGAAACCAGGAGATCTGTTTTTCAAATCCCGACCATGGCATTGAATTTTTCATGTTGACTCTATCTATCAAATAAATGATTGAAAATGAATTTGTTTTAAATACTCATATTGATTTAGATTCAGACCAGCAGCTGAGAATGTGGATAATACATTCTTAAAACATATTCTGTCAATAATTTTATAAGTGAAACAGTATGAGCACTTAACATTGATTCATTTTCTATATTTTAAGATATAAGCCATTTCACATCTAATGTGTCAGCAGGCAACTATAAGTCAAGCAACAAGCCTCAATATGGAAGTTGGAGAACTTGCACTCATAAAGTAGAACACATATAGCACTAACGGAGGGCACAATGCAAAATGTATGCCTAGGTAACAATCAAACATTTCAAATTTTATTAACAAAGATAAAATAAAACAGCATAATTAATTGCACAAGTTGTATGGTTAGTTAATGCAGTCTTTTCATCTTGACAGTAGATTGGAATTTCCTATACATAACATTTATAACTGTCCAATCTGCTTACACAGGAACCATGTTTAATAATCTTCTCCAATGACCTGGTTGGCATTTATTTCATCTAATGATTTCAGTAGAATGATGGGAACATCATCATCTCGTCTCTGTAAAGAAAAAAAATATATTAATTACCCTTTTGAAGTGATATCCATAGTTTAATGTTCTTCATAAAGACTTGATTAATATAACTTAGGAGCTGGCATGATTTATGAAGAAGAAACTGATCTTGTTGCAGCAGACACTGCTTTTCATGGTAATACAAGACACTAATTTACTCCAAACTCTTTACATTACAATAAAATTGGAATTCTTAATGGCAGTGCATTGAAATGAGAATTATGAAATTTGATATTTCCTAATTGACAATCTTACCTACTACACCTGACAAGAAAAGTAATAGATAGTTGTTGTTAAAGTTACCTGGAAAAGCATTTCACCTTCGAAGTGGACCAGATTGTACTTCCTTGCTCTTAAGAGGATACCCACCACTTTATTGGATATTGCTGTGTAGGTCTGTAAACAAAGTTTTCCTCTTTTTAAAACCTTATGCTTTTAGCACATCATGAAAAAGTTACTGGGTAGCTGATATTTGAGATTAGGGAACAAGTTCAATTTTTTACATCTGGTAGACTATTAAAATATTATCTAATCCAGTCTCAATAAGTAGGGAGAGTTTGATTGCACACAATTTGCAGTCGAAACTGAAGAGAACCATACTCTACATTTCTTAAAATATCAAAAAACAATGAAAACTGAAATTTGGTATACACAGAAAAGCAGCGCACATCAAAGCAAAGAATTCCAACCCAACACCAGACAAACATGCCACCATCAACAGTCTCACACACAGATTAGTTAAACTTACCCCTCAGCCAGCAAGAATATCACAAAGAATATAATCAAATGTTAAAAGCTGCAATTAAAAATGGATCTGAATAAAGCCTTGTAGACAAAAAAATAAAATCATTCCCACTTCAAAAAAGATTAAAACAGATCACAGCTCTTTCACCATTGAAACAAGAAATTAGATTTGCTAAATTTACATACCACCCCTGGGGCCACAAATAAGTTCCAAAATATATTCAAGGACTATAACATAGCACTGGCACCAAATAACAATTCTAACGTTAAAAACCTATTAATTTTTAGATGAGTAGTATTTATTACACATCTGCTTCACTTTTGTACCTATTTTGAGGACATGTTTCGCAAATCATCGTTTGCATCTTCGGCTCTTATGCGACTAAAGCTTGATCCAGCGGTGTGGGTAATTCAGGGGTTGCTGCTGCCATCTGTTGATTTAGGAGGACAAAAAGAAACATAGGCACTAGAAAGAAAGAACACTTCAGACACTTAAGATACAAAAATATTGATAAGTCCGCAATAGCAGCTCATTTCTGGTCTGAAAATCATGAAATTGAAGATAGTACAGAATTACTAAAATATGTACAAAAACATAGTGAACTCGTCATATGGGAGAGGATATACATAGAAAAACATAAAAACCAACTAATGAACTTTGAAATCCCGCCAGAAGAGAATCCCACATTTAAGTTCATCACTAAATCAACAGATGGCAGCAGCAACCCCAGAATTACCCACACCGTTGGATCAAGCTTTAGTCGAATAAGAGCCGAAGATGCAAACGATGATTTGCAAAACATGTCCTCAAAATAGGTAAGAAAGTGAAGCAGATGTGTAATAAATACGACTCATCCAAAAATTAATAATTTTTCGCTTCACTGTGGTGTTCCAATACAGTTAAATCTCGATATATGTTAAAAACCTACTTAACACCAATACAGCTAAAATAAAACCAGAAGAAAAATCAGGCATTTACAGGATAACGTGTAAAGACTGAAAAAATTTACACAGGTAGGACAAAAAGAAACATAGGCACTAGGAAGAAAGAACATGAAGGCACCTAAGATATAAGAATACCGAAAAGTCTGCAATAGCAGCTCATTTCTAATCCAAAAATCATAAGATTGAAGATAGCACAAATACACACAAACACATAGGGAGCTCATCATTTGGGAGAAAATATACATAGAAAAGCATAAAAACCAGCTAATGAACTTTGAAATCCCACCAGAAGACAACTCCACATTTAGATTCATCACAAAATCAACAGATGGCAGCAACAACTCCAGAACTACCCACACCACTGGATCAAGCTTTAGTCACAATAGAGCTGATGATGTGAACAATAGTTGCGAAACATGTCCTCAATATAGGTACATAAGTGAAGCTTATGTGTAAATATATGACTCATCTATAATTTAATTATTATAATTATAGTTTAGGTGTGTAATATAAATACTTTGCAACAGAATAAAAGTATGAAGAATTCTGATTTTAAAGAGAACTAAATTTATTTCATCTTTGAACACCGATTTAGTTCCTACAGATTCCTGTTCCAAGATCATCCTGGAGATAAGTTCAAATTCTCATGCATCAACTAGAGCTTCAGTGATCTTCCTTATGCATCGCAACATCCAAGTGCCAGATCTGAGCTAAAGCTCAGGAAGAGACGACTTCACAACCTACAACATCAACTCCATCCCAAAGGACAGAATGCAGCAACATCATCTGCAAGGTGACAGCAGCATCCCTCTCCAAGATACTGTTCCATGGCTTCCCAACCTGGGGTTTCAAGATAATCCACTCAGAGATCATCTCACCTGGAATATTGTTTCAGAACCTTTCTTTACATTCAACAACTGTTTCTTTCAACAAACTTCCGGATTAAGTATTTTCTCCCCTTTTGGCTGACATTTTTATGAGCCAACTAAAATTGCAAGTCACAAGAAGTGCTTTTCACATCCTCAAGACATGGTACTGTTATGTGGATGATATATTTGCCATTATTGCAAAATAGTTCTGTAAGAACTGTTGAAACTATTGAACCTACAGCATCAATCTATATGGTTCACAATGGAAAGTGAAGAGAAAGGCTATTTACCTTTCCTTTACTTAAAATTTGTTCAAGAAGATTAACACTACCTTTTGGCATCTACAGAACCAACTAACATGGTTAATTGTATAACAAGCAATAGTTTCAATCCCACAGTAATAAAAAAAAAAATGCAGCTTTCAATAGCTTGGCTTATAGACTAGCGAGCATCCCCATGATACCTGAAGAATACAGAGAAGAATATAAATTCATCCTCATAGATGCAGTTACTAATGCTTACTAGAAAGATTCAATAGATAGATAGTCAAGCGAGAGAAACAAAAGACAGCACAAAACTGAGCCAACAAACAATACAACAGCAACACAGAAAATTCACATCTACTACCCAAGCGTACTTCATAAATTCAGCAAGATTTTTGATAAATGTAAGATAACTTTGGTACAAAAAAAAATTGATATACATAAATTGCTTTGGACTAATAAGGATAATCCAGCACATGACATAGCATCAGGCATTTATAAAATTAATAGTTTTGATTGCAACCAAATGTAGATTGGACAAACAAAAAGACACCTAAACAAATCATTTTTGGTCTACCAGTCATTAAACTATGCAAAACATCAATGCTGCCAGCTTCGCAGTTGAACCAAATGTACAGGAAAACATAATTATACCAAAGCACAAAGATCACCTCATGAATGTTTATTTATTGCCTCTGAACAACCTTTGGAAATTCATTATTCCACCAACAGATGCCACTTCAAATTCCTCAGCCAAGACTTCAACAGTACCAAGAATCACTTGGACATATGCTGACGATGGTGACAAGTCTTAATCCTTGAAACATGTTCAGGCCTTTTTTAGTTAGTGATGTTTAGTATTTCTAATCCAACTCATCTTTATAAATTACCCCTGGTGCAACAGCCCTATTAGAGGGCCAAGGCCTACCAACCCAACTGCCGGCCTCACGCCCACTTACGCAAGTTAGAGGTGGGCGATCATCCAACTGATAAGGCGAGGAGATGTGATCAGCATCTCGGCATTCCTCAACCACATTGGTGTTCATGACCAGGGCCGCTTATCTAGCGTAAGCTCGTCACTTTCCTCACGATACTGAGTGGGCACCGGTCCTATACCCAGGTCTTGAAATTCGCACCCCATGGATGGGATCAAATTCGGACCACTTTCTGTGGGCAGGAGCCAAGACATGCTGCTTTAGTCCGCTATGCCACCTTTATAAATTAAGAGAACAGTTAATTTGTGGAAATTAATCATTTCTTCACACTAGCCGTATATAGGCTAAGGTTTTAGATGGATAGAGTCAACTTGAAAAATTCAATGCCATGGCCAGGATTTGAACCACGGACCTCCTGGTCCTGAACTGGACGGAAACCAGGAGATCTGTGGTTCAAATCCCGGCCATAGCATTGAATTTTTCAACTTGATTCTATCCATCTAAGAAGAACAGTATATCTGAAATATGTATATTAGTTGAATGATGGTATTAGTACCGGAAATAAATATCAAGCTTGTGCAGAAAACCCAGTTACTAGGTGGTAGGGATGTGGTCTCAAATCCTATAGAATGAATTCTACACTACGTGAATAAGGTCATCATGGCCAAATCAGCACAACTGTTATGAATATGCAAAATACGTAACATTGGAAAGGACACAATAAGGACCGTGCCAAGATTTAGGAAAGTGTAAACACATGCATACACATTTGCCTGATATCTGATAGTTTCAGAATAAGGGTATAACAATTAACGAATAAGGTAAAACAATTGACGAGCAAATATCATAAATGAAATAGGATCACTTGAAAAATCTGTCCCAAACAGCTCATTCATTATATTGAGCTCATTCCTAATTTGTGCTAGAATAATATAATTTAATCTTTGTATAAAGTTGTATAACTAAATGTATTGTATAACTTACTGTATAACTAAATACTACGATTTTCTGGAGCAACAAGACATTGAAGAAAATATTTATTAACATGAAAGCACTTTAGTACAAGGGGCGTCCAGAAAGTAAGTTCTATTTCAATTTATCTCCGCTGCAGCGCTGCGATCACAGTTCTGCACATGTGCGGTAGACGCTCTGTATCAAGGAGAAGAAACGTGCGCTATTGTGAGATCGCTGTCAGCCACTTACGCTTTGTTGTGCTTGTTTACAATGTCGGTGTTGATTGAAAATCCTGCCGCTTGTGAAATCAGATCTGTGATTCGTTTTCTGAATGCTAGAAAAGTGAAACCAATTGAAATTTATCGGCAAATTTGCGATGTCAAAAGGTGTTGTGTTTCTTCATGACAATGCACGACCACACACTGCAAATGCGACAAAAACATCCTACAGGGATTTGGCTGGGACGTGTTTGACCATCCCCTGTACAGCCCTGACCTCGCTCCTAGCGACTTTCATCTGTTTTTGCATCTCAAATCTTTCCTTGGCGGTCAACACTTCAACAATGACGAAGAGCTGAAAGAAAATGTTTCCAACTCATTGAAGACACAGGCGGCAAACTTCTATGAAGAAGGTATACAAAACCTTGTGCCTCGCTATGACAAATGCCTGCAAAATTTCGGCAGTTATGTGGAAAAGTAGTTTAAGAATTGTACAATTTTGTGCAATAAATAATTTTTCTGTATCTGTACACAATTTAATTTTATTACCAAACAGAACTTACTTTCTGGACATCCTTCATAGTTATTTTTTGAAACAAAGCAAAAGTATGCTTTAAGCAGCGCAGATAGGAACAAGGCTCTTACCTGAAACAGTTCTCCAAAAGTGATCACTACTTGATGCTGACCATCCTCTGTTAACTCTTCAATGGGCTCCCCATATTCATGAATGATATGGCAGAGTTCTGTGACCTCTTTACCAATGTGACCATGTGCCTTCCTGCCACGCATGTCAGTCTTGGATCCAGCTACTGGCCTGCAACCACATTACTTACTCATTACTCACTGCATCAAATGTTTTCTTCCTATCCTTAAACTAAGCAATTAGCATTAATTATTAGGAAATGGTACACTTTTGTCAAATGGTGTTCCTGAACAACTATAATTAAATAGAACAGCTTGAAAATTGTGATTAAAAGGACATACGTTCTTGAATGTTGATTCTTTCATTATTAAGAGCATTTCAACAAGAAAACCATGTACAATACATTTGTGGTCCAAATAATAAACAGGATAATCAATAAAATAAAAGTGAATCAAGAAGATATTGACATATTGCTTCACTCACACTGTTTTTCACAGGACATGTTTCAAGAGCTGTTGCTCCCATCATCAGCTGGTTCTCGATTAGTGCAGCTTGTAGTGGTTTCCTCCTTCTCCATATTGTCGATAGATGGAATGATGTATTTGTCAAAGATGTCTGGTGGTGGAGTTTCGAAGTTCATAATTCTATGACAGTTTTTGTTAATGAAGATTTTTTCCCATATGGAAAGATCTATGGGATGATTAATATGTTTCATTAAAGCTGTCTCCAGGTTAATGTCATGTCTGGTGTTAAAAAAATGAAAAGCTACTGCTGATTTTTCTATTTCACCATTTTTAATGTTTCTTATATGTTCTTTAGTTCTGATGTCAATATATTTTTAGAGAAAGTTTCACATTTGATCTCATATATTCCTGGTTTTTATCTTGTAGTAATTGAATTTTTGGGGGGCCTTCTATCAAATTCTTGATATTGAATCTATTTTGAGGTGCAAGAACTATATTGTGTGTTGAGAGATTTTGGAATTTATTATGAACTGATGGGTGGAAGGTAAATTTCTTAATTTTTTTTTTCCTCTTTTTCTCCTGTAGGTTTCTTTTGTTGTCTTAGCCTTGTTGAGTTTGTTAATTTTTGTGTCCACTGCTTTGGACATAGCTACTTTTTTATGTGGAGGTATTTTTCTTGATAATCTTCTCTGTTTAGTGGAAAGTTGATCATCCGAAAGATTAAACTGTTGAAAATGGCATGTTGGTGTTGTTTTGGGTTGAAAATGTTGTTTTTAATATAATTATCCATGTGTGTTGGTTTCCTGTAAATACCAAAAGTGAGCTTGTTGTCCATTTTTTTAATCGTAATGTCCAAAAAGGGAAGAACTCCATCCTTTTCTGTTTCCAATGTAAATTTTATCGTTGGATTCTGAATATTCAGAAGTCTAAGAGCATCTGGTATGAGTTTTTTAGGTAACTACGTCCAACGGTCATAGAATCATGAATTTTTATACTCCACTAGCAGACATCTTTGACAAATACATCATGCCATCTATCGACGATACGGAGAAAGAGGAAACCACTACAACCTGCACTAGTCGAGACTCAGCTGACGATGGGAGCAACAGCTCTTGAAACTTGTCCTGTGAAAAACAGTGTGAGTGAAGCAATGTGTCAATATCTTCTCGATTCATGATTTTTTTAACTTGTGTTTCACTGTCTCTACGCTTCTTTCAATTTTTATACTTTAAAGAAAACCATGTACAACACATTTGTGGTCCAAATAATAAGCAAGATAATTGATGCTTATTATATTAGGTATATATATATATATAGGATCCAGCCTTAGTTTAATCCTGATGTCAACAAACACACTGTGCTCCTCTGTCAGAAATCTAATCCCATAGGGGAAGGGATATACCTCCTTCAGCTGCCGTGGTGCGAGCGCTGTGGACCCTTAGCCCTCGTGGTACCTCTGACGTTACCAGAGGAACCTCGGGGCGAACATTCGAGCCCCTTCCTGAATGGGAGTTGTTCGAATTGTGTTGGACTCGAGAGGGCAGTGTGTTCATGACACCCGCGGGAGATCAGGTACCTCCGGCCAGGCCTCGGCCGCCCGAATGGAGTAGAGGGTTGCCTAGAATGTCCCGGTTACTAGCCTGCAGAGCTAGTAGAAGGTGTGCTAGGTCACCAGTGGGTCCACCGAGGTTATTCGGTAGTCTTCCCTGCAGGGTTGACCTGCGTAAGTGGCGTATCCACTTCCACCCATCCTGACGTTGTCGATTGGGGGGGGGGGGGCTTTTTAAACTCAAGTTATTTCCCTATGGAAACCCCCCCCCACCTGAGTTTCCGTCGCTCCGGATTGAAGGAGGCCGGGGTCTTAGGACTTTCGGGGTAGACCTCTGCGCATAACTGTCAGAAGTTTGTCACTATTGGCACTTGCTGTCCTATTCTATTGCTAATCCCTACGCACTTACAATGGAGAACTGAACACAAACATTTTACACTTTTTAAGATTTATGTAATGTTCACATACATAACCGTTTCTTCACACAAAATCCATTTATTATTCTCTACACTTCTTAAAAGTGCCTTCTTGCAAACAGACTGATCACTGACATCATCATGATGGTACATTAAACTGTTATATGTAGCAGTGCCGAACTACACAATCACGTGGTACCTTTCTCTCGGAGGAAATGGCCAAAGCCTGCTTAATTCCCTGCTCCCAGTAACTATTGCATTTTGCCATGATGATCGTCTCCAGAAAGTTGGCTCTATGGTCGTTATCAAAACAATGCTCTGCCAACCCAGACTTCTCAGGTTGCATTAAACGAATGCTCAGTTCATGTTCGTTTATTCTGGCAGCGATGGTCCTTCCGGTTTGTCCTCCGACTATTTCCTCCGAGCACACTCAATCGTGATGCTGGATTTCAGTTCAGCTCGTCTTGGAAGCCGGTCTTAAAATGGAAATCCGTCGACTTAAGAAGAACATATTAATGCAGCTTGACAATCAAGTTAAGTAGTTACGTTTCTTTGACCCAATTAATGTTCTATACTAACGCCATCTCCTGACCTGGCATTTAATTTACTGAAAACAGTTTTTTGTTCAGTAATGCGAATTATGATAGTGTTTTGTCTTTGTTTATATTTGTGTTATATCTAGTGATTCATTTGTGGTTGTCACATTTAATAAATATCCTGATGTGGGAGAGATGTACACTCCCGAAACGTCGATTTGTAATCGTCTTTTCACCTGGCTTGCTTCCCGATAACAAATTGAGTAAAAAGAAGAAGGCTGCATCATAGATGTAAACTGCTGCCTGATATAACAGAAGCATAATTTTGTAATCTCACAAAATTGACCATTTGAATGTTGGGTCAAATATACATATAGGGGTTTGAATAAAAACTAAAACAAACCTGTTGGCTATCTGAACTCCAGACATCATTAAAAGAGCCAAATGCATGGTTTATATGCAGAGAGAGTTTAATCCACTATTTGAGGGCCATTGCAAGCAAAATTAGAAGCTCCTCAATGCTTTTGAGCTCTGTAATAGTGAAATCTATGTATGTGTAGTTCCTATTGTAGCTGTTTCAATTTCTGCGTCTTGTTATTGCTGTTTTTTATATTTTAATTTGTGATTAATTTTAATCCCAAAATTAGTTTTATGGTTTCATTCCTTTGGGATAATTAAAAGAAAAACATCATGTTTCATAGTTTTAAAAATTGAAGTCTATAAAATACAGATTCAGGTTGGCCTGTACTTGATCTTGGCTCTTGGCTTGGTTATCCTCTAACATCAACAAGCTTTAAAATATGAAATTATGGATTTGGGGCTTAAACATAATCTTCATACACTGAGTATTGTTCTGTGCTCGATTCTCGTCGACCACCTACTTTGACTTTGGGGTTTTCGTTAATTTCCTTTGTCTACCACGATTTCCTTTTGGATATACTGAGTCGAACTGAAAAATTCAATGCCATGGCCGGAATTTGAACCACGGATCTCCTGGTTTCTGTCCAGTCGCTCTTACCCTTTGAGCTACCATGGCCAACATGCCGTCATGACATTAAATTCTCGAATTGACTCATATATTTTCCCGGTAAGCCATTAGGGGCTCTCGTATTCGAGATACAGCGTTTGTGGCGACTTACTATCGTAAGTATTTGGTTTACCGGGAAAATATATGAGTCAATTCGAGAATTTAATGCTATGACAGCATGTTGGCCATGGTAGTTCAATGGGTAAGAGCGACTGGACGGAAACCAGGAGATCCGTGTTTCAAATCCCGGCCATGGCATTGAGTTTTCCAGTTCGACTCTATCTATCCAAAACCTTAGCCTACACACGGCTAGTGTGATGAAATGATTCATTTCCATCAATTAACTTAAACGATTCCTTTTTCATAATTTCCTTTTATTTGTTTTTTATCCCCCCCCCCCCGACTGCTTGTTCGTTTATTGCCCTTTGTGGATAGCTCCAGTGTTGAGCTGGATTTTTGAGGCAGGAACTGCTACGTAATTCCGTGCGTCTCTGTGGCCTATAACCTTCTGTGGTTCTTCAACGCACCCTTTCCTTTAGGGGCTGGTAGATGCAATAGATCTCCCGTAGATTGCAATGGTGTCTCCTTTCATTTGTTGTCTGTAGTTCATAATTCGACTGACAGGCAACGAAGATATTTTTTAGGAATAAAGTGGATTTACTACACATTGAGGAGATATTCCATGTCTCTGATTGGCTAAAATTAGATATGAATCGATTCCTACTGGATGGAAACACTACTCCAGTTACTGAAAGACGCGGATGAATGGAATAACAGAATCGAATCTTCAGCGAACCGAATATTGGTCCAGAGGTAATATGCAGTAGTGCTTAAGTAACCAACCGGACTTATTTCCACGTGACTTGCTTGACAAGTTGAGAAACACCTGTTTGCTGACAGACGGAAAAATGGTTTAAGAAAAGCCATGGACTAGAAGTAACTCTGCTTGACAAAAGGTGTACAAACAGTTAAACAGCTACGATCTGTGTGGTAAGCTAAAGAGAGGAGATAGTAAACTCACCTTCCATAATTTGGGTCATTCTTGTCCAACTTCGGCTTGGCTAGATCCGCAGCTGCAGAAGTTTGAGAGAAAGGATTGGCAGCCTGTCCAGCAGAATGTTGTGTCGCCTTTTGGTTGAACTTTGCCACTTTGTCCGATAGATCCGCTAGTTTACAGGACCGCATGTCCGATGGAGTCTTCTGCAAAATTAAAATAAACCTTCAGCTGCACTATATGTATCATTTTTTGAACGAAATATTCAATGCAGGTATTTATCTCTCCTCGAAGGCGAGGTAACTAAAATAACTAACAACTGAATAACAATTCTATCATTGAACACCAAATCTTTTCGTTTTAACTTCCATGATTTGTAGCAGCAGTGGAATATACATGTTTAATTGATTTTATAACTGCTTTACTATAGTGTTTGGAAAATGGTCCACTTGTTCATTTTGGGGGGTTATTGCTCATACGCGCCACAAGTAGTGGATATTGATGAATACATATGAAATGATAATTAGGAAAGGTACAAAAGGTACTTTTGGGAAATAGACGTTCCAGTCTCTGTTTAGGGCTCCTACAAGACCACCCAACCCCGACATTTGCTGGTTTCTTTACTCATGATAAAGTTTCAGTATCACCAATCTCCTTGCAGTGATGGTATGCAGAAGAAATACATGTATCTACATATTTAAACTCATGAAGGAAAAAATAAGAACCGCTTTCTAAACGTTATAAAAATACTTTGGGGTGAGGTAGATCGTCTGCCTCATATATCCCAATTTTGAATTTAGGGCATCACCCAAATAGAGCTTTTCCCCTAAGTTTTCCTTTATCGCGAGAAGTCGAAAATCGTGTATCTCTAAGGACTCCGGGCTCGCTTAAGCGTTTTTTCTCCATGTCATTCATTCATCGCTCAACATCACATGCTTGTAAGGTAAAGAAGTTGCGCTTAAAATGCTTTACAGATGTATTACACCACAACTTGGGAAAACTTTTAAAAAATACAGCAATCATTATTCTGAAAACGCTAACGCTACAGAAAAAGTTACTTGAATTAGTTCTGGATCCTTCGTTATACAAAATTACAGAAAATTATTTCAGAACTAGGACTTCACATGTTATTTTTTCCCAGAAAAAAAAGCTACGCCTTTTATTAAGCCTGCAAATTTATTAAAGGTACAATATATAATCAGATTTATCCTAGTCATTTATCATTAATAATAATAATAATAATAATAATAATAATAATAATAATAATAATAATAATAATAATAATAATAATGATAATGATAATGATAATGATAATGATAATGATAATGATAATGATAATGATAATGATAATGATAATGATAATGATAATGATAATAATAATAATAATAATAATAATAATAATAATAATAATAATAATAATAATAATAATAATAATAATAATAATAATAATAATAATAATAATAATAATAATAATAATAATAATAATAATAATAATAATAATAATAATAATAATAATAATAATAATAATAATAATAATAATAATAATAATAATAATAATAATAATAATAATAATAATAATAATAATAATAATAATAATAATAATAATAATAATAATAATAATAATAATAATAATAATAATAATAATAATAATAATAATAATAATAATAATAATAATAATAATAATAATAATAATAATAATAATAATAATAATAATAATAATAATAATAATAATAATAATAATAATAATAATAATAATAATAATAATAATAATAATAATAATAATAATAATAATAATAATAATAATAATAATAATAATAATAATAATAATAATAATAATAATAATAATAATAATAATAATAATAATAATAATAATAATAATAATAATAATAATAATAATAATAATAATAATAATAATAATAATAATAATAATAATTAATAAATACATTGGAGGTGAAAATCTTTCTGTGATTTGGAAGATTTACACACATGCCCACTTACGCACACACACATAGACGACATGCTTTCTCTACCTGCCATGGTTAAGCCGTAGAGAAAGTAAAAAAGAAGTTCAGATGTTTTACGTTCACAGGACTTTCTCTATTCGCAATCGTTCCTTATCTCTTACAAATTTAGGACAACTTAAAAATTACGACAGCTTATTTTCTCTAACTGATGAATACAGAGAAAAGCGTTTGTAGAAACAGTTTCGTTATACATTTCAAGTATAAGGAAGATTACGTGGAAGGCCGAAGGCATAATCAAATCTTTAAAAGTGGATCGCAGTTTGAAATATTATCTTTGCATGTCGTCACGAGGAACAAAATAGTGAGGACATTTACTGTACCCTCCTGTAAGATATTACTTCAAAGAATCCTGTACAAAGAAAATCTAATAAAAGCATTAATTTGTAATTTTAATTATTATTAAACGTTAAAATAATTTTATTTTCTGTACAGTTCTTAAAGAAACTACATCTTTTAGAACTATTATGACAGTTTAACTACATTTTGAAAATTTCGTTGCTGTAGATCAATATAATATTTGAATAACAAAATTCTTCTATATAAAGAAGATTGTTTTAAAATTAATTTCAAAAGTTCATGTGCCCGCCTCGGTAGCTAGATGATAGCGTATCTGCCTCACGTTCAAGAGTCCCGAGTTCGAATCTCGGTCAGGGTGAGTTACCTAGATATGGTTTTTGGAGGGTTTTCCCTTATCCTGAAAGACGAATATCGGGTAACTCTAAGCTCTATGGAACCTAAGCTCATTTGAGGATCATTTCACCCATATCATTCATTGTCCCATATGACTTAGTAGCGTTGAAAGACTTAATGGGACACCAAATTTCTAGTCTACATACCGAAATTCATTGACAATGAAAATTATGCTATTTAAATATTTTACATATTCTGTTACACTTTACTATTTCTTCCTATTGTATATCCCTTTTATTTCTACTAAGCCACTCATATTGGTCACTTTAATGAACCATCTTAAATTGTGTTTTACTTCCAATTTTGTCATATACTTATATATTTTAATAAATGAAAACAACACTCATTTCATGCGCAGATGTATATTTATTCATGTTAAATTTTCTGCTTTCTTTTGTTCCAAAAGCCCGTAATTAAATTCATTCTTTTAGGGATAATTTAAAAACCGGCAAAAGAGGAACCTTCCAGTCAAACTGGAATGTAATCAGCTTAGTCTTAACACTCTCAAAGCAACAACGACGTCTATATCGGAAATGGCTAAAGTCACACAAAAATTATTCCATTTTAATTGTAGTTTAAGAACACTGGGTAGCTGTGAGGCAGTTTCTGACAATTTAGTGCCAACTTTGATTTTCAGTTTCTCAACAACTAATGAAATGACAGCAAGTACAGCAATGGTTTCTTTTTTAGCATAAGCCGTGTAAAATTACCTTTGTATGCTAAAAGACAATGCTACAAGCTTGTCATAAACAGATTTAAGAATTCCAAAATTGTTAGTATTCAGATGCACTTTTCTCTAAAAGTGTCAATTATTTTTATTTAATATTTATATGCTTTAATACTTGCATTACTTGACAATTTCCATCTAAATTTGCTTCCCACATTTGAAACTATCTGCCCCCACTCCAAATGTATACATTATGAACACAGGATTCATGCCAAATTTTATAAGCATGTAAGTTGTTCAATTATGATTAGCAATTTGAGGTGGAATCAGTACTTCCTTGACTCAGAAACGACCATGAAAATTTCATCCGCGTAGCTTAATTGGTTGCAGAGAAATGTGTCCCTAAAGTATGAAAAACATAAATTATGGTAAACTGCAATTAAATATGAATGTACACATGCATAAATTACTCCACAAGCTAGAACATCAAATTAAAACCCCTTATCAACTGGAAACCCCAACATGCTACATATAGTTTCAAAGCTCAGAGTTCCTAATTTTTTAAGCATGGAAACCAAAAATTGATTTTTTGAACCCAATCACCCAGTGTCCTTAATATATACTTACGTTTTTATTGCAATAAGATCTGCCATCATTATTAACAGATATACAAAGTTTATTCAGCATAAAAAACAGAACAACTTCGTGCACTCTTTCTAGAAGATTCAAAATACGTATACACTTTATTAAAAATAGGTACAAATAGCATATACAAGTGCTATTTGAATACAAATCATTAGTGATTTTTTGAGAAAATAAACAGGGAAGATGGTCCACGTAAAGAGTGATTTGGAATGTAGGATTTCTTTGAAAATCTTCAAAGAAGTTGAACTGAAGCACCAAATTTGGTATTTATATGATATTTTGCTCTCACACAGGTAAAAACACAGTAGTCAATAAGGAATTTCAAATGATAACTTACCTTGCTGCCCCAAATAATTATTATTTATGAAGTTCTAATTGTTTCAGCGTCTTACAGTGAATACAAGTACTTGTTCGCTTTTGAAGTCAATGAGTGTAAATGGAGGTCCCAGCGCTTGTCCACCATGTGAAACGGAGAAAGCTTAATGACTGCACGAGGTCTAGTGGCGTATAATCGTGTTTGTAGAGCACACGAACTCTGGAAAGTGGAGAAACAAATGCGCAGACAATGGAACGGCCATGGAACATCCGCTATATCCCAGCATACATATATGTACAGTGACAAGATGGTCTGTACATGTAACATGCTTGTTTTTAAAGGAAAAGTGGATAAACAATTTAAAATTGCTAAACTCTTAATTCTATTCACTTCCAAGGCACCGTAGTAATGCAGTTTGACTTGTAAATTACGAGGGCTGTTCAATAAGGAATCATCATAGTTTTTTTACGGTCATAATTTTTCGCACTAAAATTCAAACTTATTGTATTCTGTTAGCTTAATGTGAAACAAACACACCGTAGTAGTTTCATTGTTGGTACTCCTGGTTCCCACATGAGAGAACCAGTCAAGTTCAGACATGTTTAGTATCGCCTACCGCTGCAATGGAGGTAACACGCGAGGAACAATATGCGCCTTTGAAATTCTGCTTTCGTCTCAACAAATCTTCAGTTGAGGCCTATATAATGTTACAGGAGGCCTAATGGAGAGTCTGTTCTTCGCTACAGCACAGCTCGAAGGTGGTTTAAAATGTTTAAAGAGGGGAGACAATCAATTTCAAAGGAAGATGGACCCGGTGCTCCAGTTACTGCTCTTACGGAAGAAAACATCAACACTGCTGCTGCCATTGTGAGAGAGGATCGACGAATTACCTTAAGATCACTTTCTGAAATACTGAACATTTCATTGGGTACCACCCACACGTTGGTGACAGAAACATTACACATGAGACATGTTTGTGCGCGATGGGTTCCAAGATTGTTGATTCCCGAACAAAAGGACATTCGCATGCAGGTCTGTATACAGTTAAAGTTGATGTTAGAGGAAGGGCGGCCAGTGATGCATTGTATTGGTGGTGCCATAAATAAATAAATGAATGAGCGAATGAATGACTAAATGAATACATAAATACATAAATTAAATAAATACATAAATAAACAAACAAACAAATGAATGAATAAATAAACAATAAAGGAATGAATGAATAAATAAATAAAGAATAAATAAATAAGGGTTGTTAAAATATAAATATGTGTACCAATTTCGAGCGATTTAGGTAATCTTATCAATAATCCATCCTATTTTATAATATACTGTACCAAACAGAACGTACAGGGAAACGGAAATAGATATTTATTACATCCGTACTCTTGCTACGCACAGGTGTAACGAGCACAGTAAAAGTTTGATAATACAATTCATGGAGAATGTGGTATGAAGCGTTCGTGTACAATTTCGCGACAGAGAGACAGGTATCTTAAGCCCCGTGCTTTACTGCACTCTAACGGATAAAGCGTAAGTTATGCGGCAGAGAAATCTCAGCACTACCTGCTCTCATAAGAAGCCCTGTTTAAGTAGACATCCTAGCCCTTAACACAGGTGCTTATGAGCGTAGACGGTGCCGTTCTGGAATCGGTGCCAAGTCACGGAAAACAATCAGGACAGAGCGCTTGCGTATAACGTGCCTATTCACACGAGGGAGCAGATACACAGAAACAATCTTTTATGCACAATTCCTATACACTTCTCTTTCTTTCGTTTTCATACAGATGGTGCCATGGCACAGCGACACTATCTCAGAAGCCGCCACTGTGTTAGAGGAAGATCCGGAGTTTCTTTCAAAAGTAATCTCTGCTGATAAAACTTAGCTACATCATTTTGATCCTGAGAGCAAATAGCAAAGCTCAGTGTGGAAATCTCCTTCATCACCAACCCCCAAAATAGCAAAAGTGGTTGCTTCTGCTGGGGAAGTTATAGTCATCTCATTCTTTGATATTGATGGAATGGTTTATCAGCATGTTGTATCTCCACACATATCAGTACTGGACAATACTACAGGGATGTCCTGAAAATATTGCAAGTCCATATCAGGCGCAAAAGACCACATTTCTGTGAAGCAGGCTGGATGCTGCACCACGATAATGCACGGCCACATATTGCCAATGTTGTTGCGTGAAGTGCATCCCTCACCCTCCCTATAGTCCGGATTTAGCCACATGTGACATTTTCTATTCCATAACTTGAAGAAACGTCTTCGTGGGAGGCATTATCCTTCATCAGAAGCAGTGGTGACGGCTGCGGAGGCGATTTTGAAGGATCTCTCAAATAATGGTTTCCAGCATGTCTTTGAAGACTGGCAGAAACGCTGGGACAAGTGCATCGCATTCAGGGGAGACTATTTTGAGAATGGCCATAAAAATTATGAGGATGAGTAAAGGTACGTTGTCAAAAAAAGTTGTGATCATTCTTTATTGAACAGCCCTCGTATTTTCAAAATGCACAATACCTGTTATTTGGTTGAGATACGAAAATTTGCTCGTCAATATTTTTCGGACAAGGGTTGGTTGGCAACTCAAGGCATGCTTTGCACTTGTTATGTGCTATGAGAAGAGGTCCCAATCAGTGCTCGCACAAAGCAGACACAAACATTCAGGAGTGAAAGGGGCCGCAGAGAAAAGAACAGTACATTGGGGAAATGACAATTAGTAATATTCCATCATGAAAAGGGAAAAACATGTCGATAAATAGCAGATTTGTTGAACATGAAGAAAAGTGCCGTTAACGACATTATCTACCGATATGAATATCAAGATAGGATTGAAAATTGGCCACAGACAGGTCACCCGAAGGTTCTTAATATGAGAGAAGAGAGGGTCATAAAAAGGTAAAACATAATCCACGTCTTACTGCAGCTGCTATTGCTGCTGAGGCTGCGAGTGCGTTTGGAAGGAGGATCAGCGCAAGCACAATCTGAAGGGTGTTATCATGGGCGAACTGCAAAGTAAAGTCTTATGTCAACAAAATTAATAGGCTCAAGTGGCAAAGATTTGTTAAGGAGCACCTCAACGAAAGTTATGGATTGGTGGAAAAAATTTTCTTGGACGAGTCAAAATTGTACATTTCTGGCTCAGATGGGCCAATTATAGTTTGGAGACATATATAAACTCGAGGGTATCTACCAGGGCAATCCACAACGAGTGAAGACTGACCCCCCTCCCTGTGACGACCAGGGAGTTACCGAGGTGTCCCAAAAGGGCGCCCGGTGCCTCCGTGGGTCTTTCCATAGGGCAAGACCTAGAGTCTAAAAGCCCCCCCCTCCCATCTGGTCCTGTGGACTCAAGACGGGTTGGAAGTGGATACGCCACTTAGGCACGCCAACCCTAAAGGGGAAGGCTATCGATTAACCTCGGTAGGGCCACCTGGTGATCTAGCTATGCAGGCTAGTACGCGGGAATTTATGGCTTCCCTCAACCCCGTCCGAAGATGTACCCGATCTCCCACGGGTATCGGGAACCACTGCCCCCTCGAACAACTCCCATTCAAGGAGGGGCTCGAATATTCGGCCCTAGGATCCCCTAGTAACGTCAGAGGTAAAGTCTGTTTAGTTAACGCATGTGCAGTTCGGAGTCAAAGGAACCTGAGCCTCACGCCCACTAATAACCGTCATAAATCTATCTCCACACTTCAGAAATGGAACACTGTCGTTGAGGACCAATAACAACCCTGATTTTCTCGAAGTGACAGCCATATGTCTACTCCACGTGGAGTCTCAGTTGCCAAAGTTCCAACTTCCAGTTGATCTGTTTCATTACGTGCAGAAATTTGTTGTGTGTCACGGTGTGGAGACCGTGGGAAGGAAATGCAGTGGTAAATGCAAATGAAGTAGTAGATAACTTTCAGTCACGTGAAAATAATCAGTGATGACAATAATGTGAATAACTGAGCCGAGTTATATTACTGGAAAAGCCTCAAAAACAAAGTTATAATGGGAACTGTTCTTAAGAAAATTCAAGCGCTTGTTTTGAACGCATATAAATATGTGCTGACAAATAATCTTGGTAAGGGGTCGTGCAATGAACCTGATGATAAATTCTGCGTATTCACAGAAATACAGTAAGAAATATTGTGACGAAAGGAATACCAAAGACGCCGATCAAGTGTGAAAACAAAAGAAACGTTTCTCTAAAGTAGATAATTTCACATGCGATTTAATTCGTCGAGAAATTTATAGATTCTATGCAAAAGGGAGAGCGCCCATCTTAGACTAATTGGTTGCTCATTTGCAAGAAATTTGTGATTTTCCTGATGGGCATTGCACTTTGCGCGGCCTCTTAAAGGAGCTGGGTTTCGAATACTGTACTTCGAATAAGTTAAGGGTTATTATGGAATCCAGTAGAATTGTAGCTTGGTAGTTATATATTTGTCAAAACTAAGGAAGTTTCGCAATAATGGACATAAGATAATTTATTTAGACGAAACCTCGTACGATATCCGAGAAAGGTAGCAACCTTGCAGAACGGACTGCGAGAAGGAGGGTCTGTGTTGTAAAACGATTATAAGGGTTCGTCAAAGGCAGCAGCCGACGTGCACACGCGTTAACTAAACAGACTTTACCACGAGTGCTAGGGGTCCGTAGAGCCGCACCACGGCAGCTGAAGGGGACGAATCCCCTCCCCTACGGGGATAGTTTGGAGACAGCCCAATAAAGAATTTGAAGAAAGAAATATGCAGGCGACAGTAAAACATGGAGAGGGACTTGTTATGGTTTGGGGCTGTATTTCGGCTAAAGGAGTGGATGAGGTAGTTTTTATAAATGGACGCATGGATCACCGCCAGTATCCTCAGATTTTAAAAGACAACCTGAAGGAAAGTGCAGAAAATATGGGAATAGGAGACTTTTTAAATTTTATCAGGACAATGACCCAAAACATGCGGCCTATAATGTACGGCTGCGGTTGTTGTACAACTGTCTTAAAGTTGTGAATCTTCCCTCACCGAGTCCCGACATTTGAGGCATTGTTTATACCTAAGTACCTCATTGAAGATATAAGTATTATATAAATAATAGTTTGTAAAGATAATAATTTATAAAGGCGAGAGGAATATGCATGCAAATGTAATATGTGTACTATATGTAATACGTGAATATGAAATACTGACACATATGAGTTTATAAATACTACTTGAAAAGAATGCTCCTTAGACTTTTCAAAAGACAAACCTATCGACGAAGACTTGGAAAGGTTCAGTGCACACACAGGCAGGTAAAAGAACAGGGAAACGAAGCATTAAGGGCAGTCTAAGTGTGAAATCCAAGGTGTGCGAACGTGTAAGCACGAAGTCAAGCGAAGAAATTCCTGGTGCGTGAGTAGTGGAAACACTTTCATTGGGGACACTATAATGAATGGTGTAAATATTCGAATAAGCTGCAATTAATCTACAATTTACTGCTATTGTCTCTCGTCACATTGCCCTGAGATCTTCATATCCAACTTGCTTTACCTAAATAATAGCAGATGAGCAGCCGTGGACACGACCGAAGAAGAATCCCAGCACTAATGAATCAACCTATCAAACATCAACAACCACAAAAACAATCGATAAGATCTGGAAATTCCCTAAGGTTGCCGCAAAATAAACAAGCGAACGGGGAAACGCTGCACATCTACCTGATTGAGAGCCTATGGGATATACTCGAAAAGAACGTACAAAAACTTCCCATAAATTCTAAAGCTGATGTGAGGAGGCGACTGCAAGAGGAATGAAACATATTGCCCGTACCGAGTGGGATGGCTCAGGCGGTTTCGTCTATGGCGCCCATTTGGAGGCCTGGGTTCGATTCCCGTGGCCGACCTACCTGATGCATGAGTTTTTTCGGGGGTTTCCCGGGTCACTAGGCGAATGCTGGGTAGATTATTTACATCCCCCGAATTTCCTGCCCTTCCATTTCATCTCCATTATCATTTTCGCCTACCGGGGACCATTAGGGCTCGGCTGCTGGGCTCGTTGCCGTCCCACTGTAGGGGAGTATGGCCATGGACCATACCTGACGTACTTCCATGGATTTAATTTAGCACAGAAAGAGATTGCAGATGCGGTGCACAACAAAATCCAAAGCATGCAGTATGGGAATGCCCACTGAGAACAACAGCCATATCCTATGTACAAAATCGCTCCATCTACGACATAGTATGACACCGCAGACTATGGACTTGACTGAATAAATTGGCAAACGAGTTTTCGACCAAAACCAGGATAAAATGATGATGATGATGATGATGATGATGATGGATATAGGGGCGCTCAACTACAGCGGTTATCAGCGCCCTTTTAAAATCTACTCGTGGCAAAAGCCAGATATAAAAAGTTTCTAAAAACTATACTAATGTAAATAAACCTATTAAAACTACATGTACATAGAAAGCGGGGAAAAAATCAAAACCTACTAAAAATGTGTTCGCTATATCCTAATGTCTAAACGAGAAAAGAATCTAAAAACCTTCTCCACTACTGCGTTATCGTCCGCTAGCATTTCTGCAAAGCTGACCGGCAGCTGCAGAGACGTCCTAAGGTCTGCTAGGTGAAAACACTCTAGCAGCACGTGTCGTACAGACAACGCTTCATTACAAAACGGACATAGTGGAGAAGGCTCCTTTTTAAATAGAAAACTATGAGTAAAAAAGCAGTGCCCAATGTGCAACCGAGCCAAATTCACCTCCTCGCGACGAGATGACCGACAGGAGGTAACCCAGGGAATCGGAAGTTCCTTGACAGATCTAAGTTTATTATTGCGGAGAGCGGACCACTCTTCCTGCCAGCAGGTTAGCACAGTTCTCCGCAATACGGCCCTAAAATCTTCCGATGTCACAGATGGTACTCGAACCCTGGGCTTCATGGTAGCCGTCTTGGCTGCCGAATCCGCCATTTCATTCCCCCGCAAGCCTACGTGACCAGGGATCCATGCACACACCACGCTAACGCCAGAGGCGTGTAAAACGTGGAGGACATCCTGTATACGCTGCACAATAGGGTGGTAGTTGTACAACTGCCGTAGGCTTTGAAGTGCACTGAGGGAATCACTTAGGATTAAGCAGTTCCCCAACTTTCGTCGACGTACGTGTAAAATGGCCCGGTATATTGCATAAAGCTCTGCAGTAAAAATGGAAGTGCTAGTGTGGAATCCGAATGTATAGGGTTCGGTTCCACACACGTAAGCACAACCAACACCATACCTAAAAGAAGGACAACACCGACGGAACCAATTACAAACCCGGATGTGGCAACCCTAGAATCTAAGTATTAGTATTAAGATCTGTAATAAATAGCAATAAGTATAAATGTACTTAGTTATAAGTTATACTCCTAATAACACTAAAATTGTAATACCAAACTGTATGTGAAAGTAAATAAAGATTTCCTATTTAAAATAGGAACCAGATTCCCGAATTAATTTTTTTTATCCGCTGTCCTGGCCTGTCGGGGAAGGTCTCTATCCAAGTAAACTGTAGGGACCCTTCACTCTGCACTGTCGTGGCTCCTTGGGTCGGCCGCCCTCTGTCTCCTTAGCTTCATCCTTTATTCCGGGGCTTTTTTTATATAATCTGTTTTACTATCATCTAGAATCTAAGCTAGGGCATAAGTTCTTATCTTAATTTATACATTTTTTGTTTGTGTTTATATAATTTGTCTGTGAAAACAATATCTACAGATAACATCTAAATCTAGCTAACCTATACCTAACTAAACTAACCTATACTACAAAGTTGCTTAGAAGACTTCTATTAATCATAAACCAAATGTAACTTGTATCTGTAGCTCTCATCTAAATCGTCTTCACTGGAGGTTTCTTCACTTAATGCATCCTCAATTCTGCCTTCCAGGACCCAGTTATGTCTCATCCTGGTCCATCGTTGTTCACCCATTTCGTCCGAAGCGTCCTGATTGTTTTCTTCATTGCCGTGAACATGTGACTCTTCCAACTCCTGCGGTCTTACATATCTACGTAGAGGTTGTCGTACTTCCAATGGCCGTGGTCTATTTGTTCTTATTCTCCCCAATCCTCTTGCTTCAGCGTACTCCATTCTGCCCCACTCTGAGACTTCATCTGCCATTGTAGAATTTCGACATCTTTCGTTCTTAGTATGCACCATATGTTGTTACCTGCTAATTCAGCTCTACCCTCTCTTAAGGCATCGTGATACTTTAGGCATTCGAATATGGCATGTTCCAGTGTTATCATTTTCATAACTGTTTATCTTCTTTAAGTACACTCCATAGGGGCCATGCCCAGTGATATAGTGAATTAGTCCTTTGCTAGCTTTCATCTTGGTCAGGCGCAGTCTTTCTCTAATATTTGGAAATAGTTCATAAACCCGGCGTCCTGCTTCTGTAGTGTCCCACTCCGCTTGCCATAATCTAATTAATTCATTTCTTACGTCTCTTCTGGTTGTTAGAGGTCTTCCTACTATATCTTCTACCTTTTCTAGGTTTTTGCATTTCAACCAGTAGCACACACCTCTATATCTCACCAACAAGTCCATTGGCCAAATTGCTTGGACTACTAGTAAAGCCAAGGTTGGAGCTGTACCAAATGCTCCCGGGGCTGCCCCACTTGGGGGCATAGGAACAATGGGACCTGCATGATGGCCTACGTACCGAATCCCCTCCGTAACGAAATCCCAATCCCATTGCCCCGGTCTACTACTAGCAAACTGATGGACAGCATGCCGAGAAGGCTGACTTAAGTGCCACGGATGAAAGGAAGAATCACCAAGCATTAATATTCCTAAATGGCTTCCATTCTTTCTATTTGTTTTGTACTTAACATTTTTTCCGAATAATTTAGAATAAGACATTTTGAATCATTATAATTACATTCATAAGTTTAATATTTTGTGCACCATGAAATGAAATAGAACCTCATTTTTGTTATCTGTATGTGTAAGTGTACAATATTGAGTGAGCAAAATGGAATAAAATAGGTTTGATGTTAAATATAAAACAGCTATACCTGTCCGAAAAATTCTGAAAGTCACTGTAGTCTTTTTTTTTAACCATTCGGAATGGCTCGGGAAATAACATCTGTGGCCTCCATTCGGGAGTTCCTGGGTTCGACTATAGCTCAAAAACGAAAATAATGAGCTTGGTAACAATGAACTTGCACCAAAACTTTCAAGGAAATTCCTTCCTCAAGTTAATACCCCTTAACATGGAAAATGTTTGGTTATTTTTAATATGTATTAAAATGATTTGAAAACGATTATTTGCAGGGCTGATAAAATGCACATCTTTATTCTTACAATGGCCCCTGAGTAGTCCTCTTCATCCTTATGATTGTGAGAGAGACACTGTACCAAAGCAGATCTGCTTAATACAACAGAGGGGTTAATTTGACCTCTTAGGATAGGATAGAGCCGTACGGTGAGGATTCGGCTCTGCGACCTATGTCCCCAAGTGGGGCACCGCCCGGAGGAAGGATGAATCGAGAGGAGACAAAGGTTGGCCATCCCAAGGAGCCATGACAGTGCAGAGGGCAGAGATCTTACAATTGATCATTTGGAAACTCCCCGGCAAGCCAGTACAACCGGCAGCCATATATTCCCGCGTACTAGCCTGCATAGCTAGTAGAAGGTGTGCTGGATCACCAGGCGGCCCTACCGAGGTTAATCGTTAGCCTTCCCACTTTGGAGTTGGTGCGCCAAAGTGGCGCATCCACTTCCATCCCGTCTTGAGTCCATAGGACCAGATGGAGCGGGCTTGTTAGTCTCTAGGTTTTGCCGTATGGAAAGCCCCACGGAGGCACCAGACGCCCTTCAGAGACAGCTCGGTAACTCCTTGGTCGTTAGAGGGGAGGTCAGTCTTCACATTGTGTGGATTGCCCTGGTAGATACCCTCGAGCTTATATCCCACTCACGTTCCGTAGGGAAGGGTATCCGTCCCCTTCGGCTGCTGTGGTGCGGGCGTTGCGGACTCATAGCACTTGTGGTACCTCTGACGCTACTAGAGGAACTTTGGGCCGAACTCCCGAGCCCCTCCCGTAGGGGAGTTGTTCGGATTGGGTTGGACTCGGGGGCAGTAGTTCTCGATACCCGTAGGAGATCGGATACCTCTGCGGACGGGGTTGAGGGAAGCCATATACTCCCGCGTACTAGCCAGCATAGCTAGTAGAAGGTGTGCTAGATCACCAGGTGGCCCTACCGAGGTTGAATGGTAGCCTTCCCCTTCGGGGTTGGCGCGCGTATGTGGGGTATCCACTTCCATCCTGTCTTGTGTTTTCGGACCAGATGGGGGGGGGCCCTTGCTAGTCTCTAGGTCTCGCCCTATGGAAAGCCCCACGGAGGCACCGGACGCCCTTCAGGGACAGCTCGGTAACTCCCTGGTCGTTAGAGGGGGGACCGTTCTTCACTTCGTGTGGACTGCCCTGGTAGGTACTCTCGCATTATATATATCCCACCCACGGTTGTCCTGCAACGGCCCACTAGGTCGCCCCGGAGATGATCCTACCGGAGGAGGAAGAGTTTGCCAAGAACATGTCATCCTGCCACGCAGTGCCTATACTCCCGCCGACACTTCTACCCTGAAAGAGACCACAAGATGAAGATTAGGATTACTGCGGAAGAAATCCCATACTGCAACCAGTCCTGACCTATTCTACCTATGCCCCCCCCCCCCAAGTGGGGCATCCCCGGGAGAAAGGATACGGCGAAAGGAGACAGAGTACGGCCGTCCCAAGGACCAACGATAGTGCAGAGGTTAGAGTCCCTACATTTTACTTAACTGGAAACCTTCCCGGTGGGCCAAGTCAACGGATTTTACCCCTAATGTGGCTCGGAAGTGGTCCAATGCAACTGGTTCGGACACCGGCAACCGACCTACCGGAGGAGAAAGTGGTTGACTCAGAGCAGATCATCCCGCCATGCACCGCCAAGACACATTTACCCTGAACGATACCACCAGATGAGAGATGATATTGTGACTTTGTGGGTTCGTGGAATTAAAAGTAGTTGCAGAAATTCAAAACGCTCTTTATTTCCGTAGAAAGACGCCTGTACAACTCTAATATCAACAAAATGACGTCACACACAAACGCAATCTTCAAGGCTGTCTGCCACACGTCCATAGAGAACAGCATTCACTCGCTAGCAACTTCGCTGCAGGACTGCGTCACAAGCCTCCTTGTCCCTTATTTATAGACGAGCAGCTGTTTCTCCAAGGTTGGTGAAGCCGCACTATCTTTCAAGACAGCGGATGAAGAAAGGGGAACTGTCCAGATATCTCTTCGGCTCTTTCTCTCCCTGCCCCGTCTCTCCTCGGCAAGTGTTCAGCGCTAGTGCGCGCTCTGGCGTGGCTTGGGCAATGTCTGTCTCTTTCACTCTTTGATTCTCTCTCGCCAAATAGCAAGCGCCTCACGATACGGCTCCCTCCTCAAGGCTGGTTTTCCCGAACAGCAACATTGTAGCGGGAGACCTTCCAGGTGTACCACCATCTTTCCTCGGGGCACATTCTGGATGCGATAGACCACGTCGTTTATTCTCTTTACCACCCGGTACGGTCATTGCCACGGTTGTTGAAGTTCTGGGCAGCGTCCCTTGGTCCTGGTTGGGCAGTAAAACCAGGCCAGGTCATCTTGCTGGAATCCTTGGCTGTTGGCTTGTGTGTCGTACTGGGTCTTCATGCGGTTGCTCGCCATCTGGATGCTATTACGAGTCATCACATGCATGTCGTGAAGATTGTCCATGAGGTTCTCCATGTAATCGGTTGCGGGCTGTTTTGCTTTCGGGGGACTCCCAAAATCCAGGTCACAAGGGAGGAGTAACTCTCGGCTGAACATTAAGCTTGCTGGTGTCATCCCAGTGGTGTCATGTGTTGACGAGCGATAGGCCAGCAAGAACAATGGCACCTTGACGTCCCAGTCTCGCTATAGCTGGCAATGACTTTCCTCAGTTGTTCTTCTAGGGTCTTGATGTACGTCTCGACCATGCCGTCCGACTACGGGTGTAGAGGTGTTGTGCGGGTCTTGTTAACCCCAAGTCTTTCCAGTGTCTCATTCATTAGGTTAGACTCAAAATTGGTGCCCTGATTACTGTAGAGCTCTAATGGCACCCCAAAACGGCAGAATAGTTGCTCCTCGAGACCGTTTGTAATTGCCCTCGCCTCCTGGTTTGGGATGGCATACACCTCCGGCCACTTGGTTAAGTAGTCCACGGTCACCATCTGGTACTTGTTGCCTCGGTCGGTCACTGGGAATGGTCCAGCTATGTCGACAACAATGCATTCGAAAGGTGCTCCGACGTTGTACTGCTGCATGAGACCCAGGCTCCTAGTTTGGGGGCCGCAACTCGCCGCGCACACGTGACATTGACGGCACCATTTCTCAGCGTCTGCTTGGAACCTCAGCCACTAGTAACGCTATCGGAGTTTGTCGGTCGTTCGGTTTGCTCCCAGATGTCCTCCTGAACTACTGGCGTGCACTTCCTCCAAGACGTCCGGGACCTTACTTCGAGGATGTACCAATTTCTCCCTCTGCGTCCTCCCATCGGTTGATTCCGATACCTGGAACAGCACGCTCTCTTTGATCCTCAATGAGTCCTACTGGATCCAGTACGACTTGTATGTAGTGCTCCTTGGTGCGATGCCCTGCCAGGTTGTTCTTCTCCCTGCCTCCACTTCTCTCAGCAGTGGTCCCAAGTTGGCGTTCGCCAGCTGCTCCCTCCTCAGGCCTGAGCTGACCGAACTGTACGCAGGCGCTGCTGTGACCACTCTGACAGCTGCGGCATGCTCCTTCTCTTCCACTCTTGTGCATTGACCGCACACTTCTGGGCAGGGTCTTCGGGATATGGCATCTGCGTTGGCGTGGCTCTTCCCCCTACGATGTCCGGAGGTGAAGTCGTACTCCTGCAGCCTCTGGACCCAAAAGGCTGCCTGGCCTTCCTGGTTTTTAAAACCAAATAGCCAGGTTAGGGCGGAGTGGTCAGTCCTCAGGTGGCATGGCTGACCGTTAAGGTACTTGTGGAAGTGCTCCAAGGTCTTCACTACCACCAGTAGTTCTCGCCGGGTAACGCAGTAGTTCTTTTCTGCCTTGGATAGCGTCTTGCCTGGCTATCACTCGCTCGTGGCCGTCCTGGACTTGGGATTGCACGCCTCCAATGCAATGGTTGCTGGCGTCAGTGTCCATATTGCAGGCGCCACCTGGTTGTGGGAATCCCAAGATAGAACCACTGCAGAGCGTCTTCTTCAGCTGCTGGAAAATGCCTTCGGCTTCCTCCATCCACACATAAGGCCGGTGTTCCTCTGTAAGGTGGGTTAGGGGCTAGGCGATGCTGGAGAAGCCCTTTATGAAGCGGCGGTAATAACTGCACAACCCCAGGAAACTGCGCAATTCTCGCTTATCTTTGGGCGAGTTCAATCTCTCACGGCCTGTGTCTTCTCCGGGTGTAACACCTTGCTCAGATTGTGAAGGTTGTTATCGAAGGTCTTGCTGTCAATGATGATGACGTCCAGGTATAACAGGCGGACATGATAAGTCAATCTTCTCATCACTGACTCCGTATCTGGTGCGTTACAAAGACCAAAGGGCATAACGGTGAACTGCCAAAGTCCTTGGCCTGTCCAGAACGCAGTCTTCTCCTTGTCTCTCGGGTCTAGAGCCACCTGCCAGTAACCCGACTTCAGGTGCAGGGTCGAGAACCACTGCGCAACAGCAAGCGTGTCCAGGGTATCGTCAATCAGGGGTAAGGGGAAGCAGTCCTTCCTGCTGACAGTGTTCAGCTTCCTGTAGTCCATGGAAAACGTAGCTTCAGCATCTTTGTCACCAGAACTACAGGGAAATACCAAGGTTTATCAGATTCTTCAATCACTCTCCTGGATCTCATGTCCTCCAACTTTGCCAGTGGAACGCGTCTGGTTGGTTGCCGAATAGGTCTGGTGTCTCCGGTGTGGATGCGTTGAAACACTCGGTTCGTGCGGCCGTAGTCGCTGTTACCGTGGCTCCCCGTAGGGGAGGGGATCCGCCCCCTTCAGCGTCTGTGGTGCAAGCGCTGTGGAGCCCTAGCACTCGTGGTACCTCTGACGTTACTAGAGGAACCTCGGGCCGAACGGCCGAGCCCCTCCTTCGGGAGTTGTTCGGATTGGGATGGACTCGAGGGGGCAGTGTGTTCCCGAAACCCGTGGGAATCGGGTACGTCTTCGGACGGGGTTGAGGGAAGCCATTAAGTCTCCCGGGTACTAGCCTGCAAAGCTAGTAGAAGGTGTGCTAGATCACCAGGCGGCATCACCGAGGTTTTTCGGTAGTCTTCACCTTGAGTGTTGACGCGCGAAAGTGGCGTATCCACTTCCATCCCGTCTTGAGTCCATAGGACCAGATGGGGGGGGGGCTTGTTAGTCTCTAGGTCTTGCCCTATGGAAAGCACCTCGGAGGACGCCGAGCGCCCTTTGGGACAGCTCGGATACTCCCTGGTTGAAGGAGGCCCGGGTCCAGTTCCTACGGGTTCAGGACTAATGGGAGTAGAACCTCTGGGCTAAACTCGTGGTACCTCTGACATTACTAGAGGAACCTCGGGCCGAACAAATGAAATGAAATGTGTAGTGTTTAACGCCCGCTTTTACTACATATGGCACCGCAGGCGGAGTCGGGCCGAACACTCGAGCTCATCCCAGAATGGGAGTGGTTCGGATTAGGTTGGACTCGAGAGGGTAGTGGTTTCCGATACCTGTGGGAGATCGGATAGTCTCCGGACGGGGTTGAGGGATGCCATATATTCCCGCGTACTAGCCAGCATAGCTAGTCCTTGGCTGAAAACCTGCTACTATCGTCCCAAAAGTTGTGCGGTCCGGTGGTCCGCCGTCCTCTTCCGTATGCCTTCCAGCCGGCGCCCCAGGTGTTGCGTCGGCTTCGGCTCCTGAATGTTGTCGGTTTGCCTTACACTAACCATGGACTCACACGTCCCCAACTCCGTCCCTCCCTGGATGTCGTTATCGGTGTCCGTTGGGTTTAGCAGCCTCACCGGACTCTGCTCTCGGCACGGCAACAATGTCCTGACTACATAGAGCCCGTGCACAGACGTCTTCCGGTTCAGCATCGTGTTCTTGATCCGCTGGCCTTCCAGTCACGCCATCACCACCACCTCGCTTCTGGCGGGGAAAACCACGTCTTCCCTCAGGTTGACCCTGCAGATTCCAAGGCATTTTTCGGGTTGCCGGATTATCACCTCTTCTCCATTGAGCCGCAGGACCTTCCTGCCGAAGGCCACCGTCGCATCGTGGCTCCTGAGGGCATCCAGTCCCAGTATCACCTCCTCAAGCATCCTCGTGACGGACACCCACTGACACACGACACTCCATATCAAGGTCAGCTTCAGCAAGGCCTCCTTCTCCACAGGCAAGGTGTCGCCTGAAGCTGTCACAATGTGTTATGGTTGCCTTGGTTTCCTCGAAGACAAACCCCTGGCTGCGTCAGGTCTGATGACGGTCACGACTGTCCCGGTGTCCACAAGCACGAGGAACTGCTTCCCTCTCATCTAACCGTCTGCGATAACGCTGTCATCCATCCGTCGGCTGACGGCGTGCAGTGTCACTCGAGGGGATGATGGTGACGTCGTTGACGTGTCCCTCACCATGCCGGCCCTTACTCGTTTCTCCGGCTGCTTTACTTTGTGTGGGCAGTCTCTCTCCGGGTGTCCCGGCTGGCCACATTCCTAAAACACGCCACTAGATCTTCGCCGGCGTCCCTCGGCTGGTCTTCGGTCTCCAGTGTAGTGGATACCCCTTGTTCTCGACGTCGTGGTAGTCGTCACCTTGGCCGCCTCCATCCTCAATGCGACCGTTAGCACCTCGTGGATGGCCTTGCAGTTGCCAAGCATTAGGTGCTGACGTATCTCGGCATCTCGTACCCCATTAACGAAGGTGTAGGCGGCTTCCCGAGATAAGAACTTTGGCGGGAGTTCGACTAAGGCTTTGCTGGTTAGCTGTTCGATTGCCAGGGCGAACCCCTGTAGCGTTTGCCCTGGCTGCTGCGCCCCAGACTTCAGCTGGCTGCAGTAGGCTGCGGGTAAGCAGTGGTTTCCGAAGCGGTTTTCCAGGGCCTCCCAGATGCCCTTGAGCGCCATCGCTGTCTGGATCGCGTTCAGGATCTCTGAGGTCCGTCCCTGGAGGCTGTCTATTAGCTGTACGGTCTCTTCTTCTGGTGACCACATGTTGTGCTTGGCCACTCTGTCGAATTGGCGGCGGAAGACTTCGAAAGTACCTCGTCGTACCTAGGTGGTTTGACGCGCGCAGATGTTGTGTCACGTCCCGGCGCGTGGGCCTGCAAATCCTTCAATCTTCTGCCAACGATGTCCTCCACCATGGTGTTCAGGGTCTTGGTGTTGCTGTCGCCCTTTCCCTCTAGGTCATTAACGCGGTTCGCCAGGTCTTCGACAAGCTCGTCCACTTGACCCATCCGATTGCCTAGCTCCGTGACATCCTCCTTCACACCGGTCAACTGCTCTTCAAATTTAGCGGGCAGGGCCTCTTTCGTAGCCTTCATTTCGGATAATTCAGCCTTCGTTTCCGAGACCAGGCTGTTGTTCGCCGCTTTCATTTCCGTGGTTAATTCGGTCATCTTCGGGTCATCGTCGCGGCGAAGTTGCTATTTGCCGCCTCCATGTTTGCAGCGAGGGTGTCATTCACTGCCTTCATTTCTTTCAGCTCTTATAGAATGTTTGTCAATGGAGTTACCATTGACATATCTCACTCCTGACACCAAATGTGACTTTGTGGGCTCGTAGAATTAAAAGTCTAGTTTGCAGAAATTCTAGACGGTCTCTCTTTCCGTGGAAAGACACTTGTACAACTCTGGTATCAGCAGAATGACGTAACGTACACGAACGCAATCTTCAAGGCCGTCTGCCACACGTCCATAGAGAACAGCATTCACTCGCTAGCAAATTCGCTGCACGACTGCGTCACAAGCCTCCTTGTCCCTTATTTATAGACGAGCAGCTGTTTCTCCAAGGTTGGCGAAGCCACACGATCGTTCGAGGCAGCAGGCGAAGGAGGGGGAACTGTTCAGACATCTCTTCGGCTCTTTCTCTGCCCTCCCCGTCTCTCTTCGGCAAGTGTTCAGCGCTAGTGCGCGTGCGGGAGTGGCTTGGGCGCTATCTGTCTCTTTCACTTTCCGCTTCTCTCTCTCGCCAAATAATAAGCGCCTCGCGACAATATGAAATGATAATGGAGTTGAAATGGAGGAATATAGAATTCGGGGTAAGTAATTAACCTATCCAGTATTCACCTGGCAACCCAGGAATTTCCCCGAAAATAACCATGGATCAAGGAGGCCGGCACCGGAATCGAACCTGGACCTAGCGAATGCGTCTGATGCATCCCGCTCGGTGAGTTAACGTTTTAGTGGAATCTAATCTCTACTTTTGGCAGGAAAGATAAATTTCACACAATTTCCTTTATATGTGCTCACTACACTCAGCAAATATGAATTGCCCGCCTCGGTAGCGTAGATGGTAGCTTGTCTGCCTCACGTTCAAGAGGTCCGGAGTTCGAATCTCGGTTAGGTGAGTTACCTGGATACGGTTTCTTCCGGGGTTTTCCCTTATCCTGAAAGATAAATGTTGGGTAGCTCTAAGCTCCATGGACCCTGGACTATTTGAGCAGCATCGTCCGATAGGACTTAACGTTGGAGGACGTAAAAAACTGTCTTCTCACAGTCAATTGTCATTTGCCTTAATTACAATTATTGTAGTCAATTTTTCGAATCCTTCATCACTAAGAACATGTTCCCTATGGATTCAGAACATTTTTATATCTAGACCTTTTTCTGATACATCATATCCAGTCAAAGCTTGCAAAGAGTATTTCACTTCCGTACCACGAATAATGTCCCAAATATTTTCTATGTATTTTGATTCTAATTGACACTAGAGTGTCAAACCAAATTGTCTCTCTTCTGCATTTTTTTGTTTTGTTTTTTGTTTTAAATACTAAACTATGCTTCTACCTAATACTACCAAATTTCGTGTTTTTAAATTCAGAATTGCAGGATTTTGATGCTAACCTATTTGCTTTCAGTCGATCCTCGGGCGTGCTATCTCATTATCACGTTGGGGTTAACAATTATAACTTATTTTCATATTATCTTGTTAGTTTAAAATGTCTTTTTAATGAAATATGTTTTCTTTGTTAATCGCATGAAATGGATTTATATAACAACCATAGTCCACAATTTGTTAACCGGTCTTGCCAACTTAAAAGGTTCTGATCAAGTGAACTTGGGACCTTACAAGTTTTGCAGTTATTTGAAGACCTAAACTTAACTATGGTTACTGCTAAACACACAAATAACGCCAACCCTATACAGTTGCTTGGAATTATACTGTAAATATAGTGCTATTTTTTTACTTAATGATCTGACAGTGATGCAGGTATTACTTAGGTATGTATTTTTTGTTTCACACAATTGTTGCAACTGTTTTGTATCGTCACAGATTTAAGCATTCCTCAATCTATCGCCTCATTCATTCGATATTTAATCCAATTGTTGTGCGCGTGTGATTGCTTGAAGCAGCTCGTGCTCAAGGAAACGGAATACACAAGGTGAGTTTTATTTTTATTACCTGCTAATGTTTAATTCGCATTTGTATATAATGTTTCATAAGCATGAGTCATGGGAATAAAGCAGTAAATTTATGTGGACAAAGCCTGTTGCATAAGATCTTCTAGGTTAACTTTCCATGCATCTTTACAAAATGAAGTGCAGAGCTGGATGATTAAACAGTACCTATAGGAGTTTAGCGAGTAAATTAAAACATTTGCATATGGTAAGGGCAAAATAGCTATATGATCCTAGTGCAAAGACAGTGCGTGTGGAAATTAGATAATAATAGATCAAATACTATTCCTTTTGTGCCATAGAGAAAGATAACTTAGCATCTATAAAGTGTTAAAATTACATCATCGATCAACAATGCTGTAAGATAACCTTAAAATGTATTGCATCTCCTGGTACAGTTATACTTGTGTAAATTAACTATCACAGATTCCTTATTTCTTAATTATTAAAGAAATATGACATAAAATATAAGTAATTTCAGTTTCTGCTGCACCCTTGAGTAATAAAATCGCGTGCTCAGGAAGAGATTCATTGCAATAAGCTTACATAATAGAAATCACAGAAGGGATGTATCTAACGGGTCCAAATGGACCCACAAACTTTATTTAACATTTAGACAATATTCGCGTAATCCCAGTGGTTCCACACACACACACACACACACACACACACACACACACACACACACACACACACACACACACACACACACACATACACACGACTGGACATTGAAGATCTAAATGTCAGACCTTCGGTCTCAAGCCAGATCAGCGCTAGGCCCTCTACTGGCAGTGGAGTGTTTCGTAATGAAGGATAATATGCGGCAGAAGATGAGGTTGGAGTTATATATAAGCCATCTGATGTGTGAAATTTACGTGCCTCGGGCGTTTGTAGCGCTCTCCAGGACTCACCTAGACCGCGGATGAGGGAGTTGAAGTTGTGGGAGAGGTTTTGATAGAAGGAACGTGAAAGGGTATGGATGTAGTCTGTTATTGTGAGGATACGTAGGTCACGTCGGATAACTAGATTGGGGATGTACCAAGGGGAGTCTGTGGAATTGCGGAGGAATTGGGACTGTAGAATTTCAAGGCGGTGTAGGTGAGACTTGGCTGCCACTCCCCATATTTCACTGGCGTATGTGATGGCTGGTCGGAGTACTTGTTTATACAGGAGCAGTTTTGTAGGCAGAGACATCAACGATCGTCGGACTTGACATTGAAGATCTGAATGTCAGACCTTCGGTCTCAAGCCAGATCAGGGCTAGACCCTCTACTGGCATTGGAGTGTTCTGTAAGGAAGGATAATATGTGGCAGAAGATGAGGTTGGAGTTATATATAAGCCATCTGATGTATTATTTGCGGTTCCACATGGTACCACTGCGTTTCTGAGTGTTCTCCTTGAAGACAGATGGCAGCATCAACCAGAGCATGAGAGTATAAGGCTTCCTGTAGCTTCATATCCACTTGGAAATATAATGCATAGCTCTCAACTGTTTTGCTCATGAGATTTGCAATTATTTTGAAGTAGGTTTCTGATATTTACATTTTAAAAATATATAACATTATAGTAGGTGTACCAGGGATAATAAATAACTATCTCGCAATGATAAAATGATATGCATTATTGTGTTATGAGCTAAAATAGTGGTGGGTCCATATGGCCCCAGTGGGAGGAAGTGATGGTAGTTCGTAAGTCTACCAAATGAGGTTATGTGCAAACATCTACATGCCAATTACTTAGTTTGTTTGCTCTCAGATGTCTAAATTCATAACAGGAGGTGCTAGAGTACCTGCTAAATGGAAAGCTGTCTAATGACAAGGTATTTTGGGAATTTTCAGATATAACATGCAAGATAATGACTGCTTGTTGCAATGTACAGAATAAATCTGAGGGCAAAAATATATTATCTACGAATTATCTTTCATCTTACTGAAACATATGTTGTCATTGCTTGGCTCCTTTATAAACGACATTGCCAACAACAGAAAGAAAATGCAATGCCTTTGCTCCCGTTTCGATTGGAAATAGCTAATGTACTACTTCAGAGTGGGAAGGTTGTGAAGAGAAAACGTGGTCGAACATCCACCGAGTCTGAAAATGTACATCCTCCAAAGAAATGTACTGTTTATCCAGTTATGTTATATTTGATCAAATTGGCCACTGCCACTGCATAACAAAAATAAGCAGATATGCAAGACATGTGTGGGTGCCTAGTCCCTAATTAGGTGCTCAAACTGCTAAGTGGCATTATGTCTCCATGAAAAACACTGTTTTCTATTGTACTACAATAAATGTCATGATGTACTGTTGAATGCAAGTGATTTGTTCTATATTGTAATAGCGGAGGAAAAACTTCAATATACATGCATATATGCATTATAACATTGTGACACAAAATTTACTATCAGATACTATGACATAAGAATCTGAAAACAATACTCGTCTGTTTCTGTAACTGGTGTAAGTTCCTTTGATTACTCATTGCTCTTTTTCGTGTTAATTATGTGAATTGCATGTCACATGCTATTTATATTTGATCAGTCAAGAGAATTCTTCCATCTTTATTCCCACTGAGTCCATATAGACCCACTTTAAAACATCCTAATCCAGTACTAAAATTTTCAAATTCAAGGCATTTTGTAGTTTTAGGGAACATTTAGAAACCTATAATAACGTAATTTATTATTTATGTAAAAGACTTATAATTTGGGCTGGAAATGGATAACGATGTTAGTGACGATAAAATAAAATATAACGTTAACTTGAATTATAAATTCAAGTTTTGTTTGTAGGTTATACTCAGGTTTTAATAATGATAAACGAATTGTGTGCTAAAGTAATACTTATAATCTGGCTTACGACTTAAGCGTTTGGTATCAAGTTAGCTAATACTTACTCTTAACACCTTCTGTTTAAGAATACAAAGGCACGTGAACACCCTAATTTTTGACACCTTGCGGATTTAGGGGTCGGTATCTCTTAATGCGATTAAATAATATCAGGAAATCATATTAAGAAAAAGGATCTGCAGTGTGTCCGTGTGTCTGTGAACAACATAATTCAAAGTTGACCTGACCTGATTTGAGGATAGCCCAAGGTAGAGGGAGACAGCTTCGAGCAGTGTGACGTTTTGAGGCGAAGGTAGGTCTGTTAGCGCGTGTGACGTCAGGTGAGGGCTGCGTACTGCAGGTTGCCGAAATAATCGGCGCTATAAGTAGGAACCGGTGGGTTTAAACAGCTTGAATTTTCCTCACTGAAGAATATGTGCAGATAGTACAAAATCCCTGTCAACAGTGTGAGTCCAGTACGTTTCAGCTCTGTTAGGATAGGAATACCAGGGTAGTGAATAATAACGCCATCTTAGTACAACACTACTTTATTCCAAAGAACGTACATACAAAGATAATACACTTAACCTCCATAAGGTTAGACATTCCTCCACATCCTCCCCACTCTGGTCAATCTCCAAGGGGATGACCAGTTGGACGGGGTGGGTGATCGTGCCTCCATCTGCAGTGTGAAGTCTAGCTGTTCTAATGTGGCCATCGCTCCCTTCATGCAGTTCTACTATACGGCCTTACCTCCTCATGTGCCTTGGAAGGACTGGTTCGTGGATGAGAGCAGCATTTCCGATTCTCAGCTGGGGAAACTTTTTGTGGGGTTGTCGGATGTCATGAACACTCCTCAGATGAGTGAGGTATTCCCTTGACCAACGTTTCCATATATCATCTGCCAACTTCTGCTGTTTCCTAAATTCTCTTGTTAACGAGACGCTCATCCTAGGCTCAGGTCCACTGTGTATTGTTGTTAGCTTTTCTCCACAAAGAAAATGTGCTGGTGTCAGCGGTTTAGAACCTGCTTCTTCTCCTTGCGTTATAGGTTTAGAGTTCAGGACTGCTTCAGTCATTATCATGACGGTGTTTAGTCCTTCCTCGGTAACTTAGGCTTTGCCTAATACTTTCGTCAGGCAGCGTTTAATGGACCCGACCATTCTCTCCCACCATCCTTCCCACCAAGAAGCCCATGGAACAATAAATTTCCAGTAAATTCCTCTTTCTGCGAGATGCTGTTGGGTCTTTGGTGCAGCAAGGTGTCCCACAGTTCTACCAACTCCCTGTTGACTGCATGGAAGGTCTGAGCGTTATCTGTGCAAATGGTGTGAGGCAGGCCTCGCCTTCCTGAAAATCTCTGCTGAGCGGAAAGGAAGCTTTCTGTTGTCATTGAGGTACAGAGTTCCAGATGCACAGCGCGAGTAGTCCCACAGGTGAACAGTGTGATGCAGCTCTTCCTATCGTCACTCCCAACCTTAATATAAAGAGGTCCTGCGAAATCGATACCAGTGACTTCGAAGGTTTTCGCTGGTTTGATTCTGTCACTAGGAAGAGGGGCCTCAATTACTTGGCCGAAGAGGTTCTTAACCAACTTGCAGGGAAGCCATTGTCCCAGTACTTTCTTGATTGATTGACGGGCTCGAAGAATCCGAACCTCCTCCCGCAGTTCACATAGAACAATCCGAACACCCAGATGATGTAACCTGATATGCGTGTACTGAATCATCAGTCGAACGAAATGGTGATGGCCATCAAGTAATATTGGATGTCGTTGTGATCGAGAAAAATTGTCGGCTTCCTGCAGGCGTCCTCCAAGACGGATCAGTCCATCCTCTAGAAATGGACTTATTGGGTACCCGTTGATTGCTTTGAAGAGCTTGTAATTATGATGGAAAATATTCTATTTGTGCAATCTTAACCCAAAGATACCGTACAGTGGAAAGTTCATAAGCTGCTAACTCTCCTGAATATCTTCCTGAAAGTCGTGAGTTTCTTATGAAACGAGGATCAATGCTGTTACCCGCTTTAGCTTGATATATGAGCTATATCTGGAAGCATCAATAGGGATAGAACTTATTAAATACCAGTACGTATTTTCTCGTGTTCTTCAATTACGGAAGCTGGGTATTAGAGACATCTTCTTGAGGCCAACATTCTTGATGACTCACCAGCCGCGATGGTCCATGCCACCACAACGTGGAAGTGTGAAGTTCTTTTGCTGCAAGTCCACGTGAAATTAAATCTACCGGGTTGCCTTCTCCTGGACAGTGCCAACATTGGGCTGGAGTCAGAGTACTTTGAATTTCTGTTACGCGGTTTGATACGCAGGTAAATGTTAGGATAGGAATACCAGGGTAGTGAATAGCAACGCCATATTAGTACAGCGCTACTTTATTCCAAAGAACATACATACAAAGATAATACAGTTAACCTCAATGAGGCTCAAGAGAAAGACATTCCTCCACCAGCTCTTTGGAACCCCTTGTTCAGTGGAAGTAAAAAATGTTGCTACTCAGTGCCAAATGGAACTGTTGACGACTTATTGAAGGACATATATATTTACAAGGAAGTCTTGGCAGCGATCTACTAAATGTGTCCGACAAAACAGAATTCCAAGATTATATGCACTTGCTGTATGGATATTATGTACGTTCGGGTCGACATACGCCTTCGAACAATTCTTTTTTTGTAATGAAACTAGCTAAACTCAGATCCTGGAGCAGCATGTTAGATCACTATTGGCATGCAAGCCTTGGGTTAGAAATTTCGTGCTGACATTGATAAGCTAGTTAGAGAACAACGAAGGAGAAAATGTCGAAAAATGTCCAAGTACAGGTCTCTTCCAAATTGGAGATAAAATAGTATCAAGTTCCATTTTATTTACGTAATAACCTGACTGTTATTCACAAAACTATAATTGTTATAATTTTCTCGCAGCATAGAACAAAATTTTAACTCTTCATAATCTCTTAATCATTTTTTTAATTTAAAGAAAGCAGTTAAGTATGCAGTATACACAGGACATTATTTGTGTTATTAAAATCACACCTATTTCCCGTATTTCCTACATCACGGCACCTCTCATCCGCGAAACTGTTTATTCACCCCTAGCGGCAGCAGCACAGAGCTCTGTAACATCATTGCCCTTCACTGGGAATATGTAGAGCGGAGTGACAACGACGATACCTGTCCGCCCCTGGCTCATTGTGTGTACCTGCTCCTATTCGGGCATAAGTACGTAGTGACAGCATATGGGATTTGTAGGGTGAAGGGTGAAAATTAGATAGTGGGAAAGAAGGGAGGTAGCAGTAGTGCTCCTAAATGGCTGTGGTTCTGGGTGCCACCTTGTGCTCGCTGATAGCTCATATAGTACTGAAGAAGACATTTCTTGGTATGGTGAATAGAGTTTGGCTTTCGCGGCTGTTGTGTGTTCTCCGTGGTTACCGTTTGCTCACATGCCACGTAATTCCCGCTATACCAAACCAGGCGCTCCGATGCTATGCCAAAGAGCCGTAAAATTTTGCGGCCCGGCGCTTAATTTCATCCTACTGTATGCCCACGACAAGAAGGCTAGAGGAGTATGAGGGGCACCTGTACAACGACGTCTACCCGAATCTCCGAAGACCCCGGCATCTATCAACCCGGGAGCGATGGAAAACTCCGGGGCTCTTTCCATGGGGCAATACCTGGAGTCTAAAAAGCCCCTCCCCCATCTCAAGACGGGTGGAAGTGGATACGCCACTTAAGCGCGTCAATCCCACAGGGAAGACTACCGAAAACCTCGGTGGGGCCACCTGGTGATCTAGCACACCTTCTACTAGATATGCAGGGTAGTACCTGGGACATCTTAGACAACCGATTACGCCGTCCGGGCGGTCGAGGCCTGGCCGGAGGTACCCGATCTCTCACGGGTGTCGGAAACACACTGCCCCCTCGAGTCCAACCCAATTCGAACAACTCCCCTCTCGAATGTTCGGCCCGAGGTTCCTCTGCTAACGTCAGAGGTAGCACGAGTGCTAGGGGTCCGCAGCGCTCGCACCACAGCAGCTGAAGGGGATGGATCCCCTCCCCTACGTGAGATAAGAAGGGCAGAGGAGCTTGAACTGTTTATCTGCTGCGGTAGCGGATCTTTTTACTAGGAAATGAGTGTATGAGGGTTCATATGAGTCACCCATGCTGCCAGATTTAATGTTTGTTGCAGCGATAGGTATTATGTATAGGTGAGTTATGTGACAACACTTGTGTATTTTAAACGAAACTTCCATCCTTGTCATACTCGGAAGGGGTGCATACACCACGAGGAGACAGCAAAAGTGATTACGTTGCACATTCCTCTAGCTTGCCTTCTTATCCTAGTCAATCAGTACACATACGGAGGAGATGAGGCTTGTGAAATCTCAACTGATTTCGGAGGCGTGAAGCTGAACGGGGACTAGGAGTGCTCGAAAGAGGCTTTAGGTAATAGTCATCCCAGATGTTAGCATAGGATATAATGAGCCTGTAGAACCGCAGAATGGAATGGGTGAAATGGTGCTCAAATGAGTCCAGAGTTCATAGAGCTTAGAGTTACCCGACATTCGTCTTTCAGGATAAGGGAAAACCCTGTAAAACCTTATCCAGGTAGCTCACCCTGACCGAGATTCGAACTCGGGACCTCTTGAATGTGAGGCAGACTCGCTACCACCACTCTACCGAGGCGGGCACCGCAGACTTGATACGACAGATCCCTGTGTGCTTCCCGAAAGTTAGGCCCTCATGGAGCTTCATTCCTAGATAAGAGATGGAATTGGTGCACTCTGCCCTTCTTCTGAGAAATGTGAATGAGAGGAAATTAATGGGAAACCGGCGCTTAGTAAATAAGAAGGCGTGGATTTTCTCCGGTGTGATGGGCAATCCCCAACACTTTTGCCATTCTTGGAGGAGTCGGAGGTGTCTCTGAATGGGGTTGAAGGTTCTTTATAGGTGTTTATCTGTAGCAAAGAGCAACACGTCATCAGCATATGTTGACGTGCAACTCTATGAGGTCGGCCACATAGTCTCTGAAAAGCATGAGGGATAGGTATCCGAACCTTCAGTGACTCCGCCTCTATTTGGCCTTCATGTTGATTTGTTTTTCGCCACTGAAACAACAAAAGATCTGTGTTTTAAAAAGGAATGCAATATGTGAATTATATTTGCGGGTAGCTCCAAGTGGATGAAATTATGCAGGAGACGCAGGTAGAAGAGAATGCATTTACGACTTCCAGCGATACTGCTGCAGTGATAACCTGGATTCCCAGGGCAGCTAATAAGGTTTCAGATCCACCAGGGCCACAAAGATGGCCATTGCTTCAGATGTCCGAGGTGGAGATAACTGGACGGTTCGGTGAACCACACTTCTCATGAAGATCGCTGTGTTACCTCCTGAGAGGATGATATGTCCTGAGGCAGTGATAGCTCGGAAAGGCTATGTTGGATTGGAGATGTGTTTCTGGTACAATATGTTTAAAATATTTTCATGACAAACGAAATATATATCCTGAACTTACTGAGTTTATCCTTTGGAATCCTCTTCATTCTGAATGAATCTTCCTAAAATACAAGATTTCAAAAAAAAAAAAAAAAAAAAAAAAAAAAAAATCTGTGGCATACGACGTAATGTGCAGTAGTTTATGGTCGAGTCCAGTTGTTTATTTGGAACAAAAGGGGGTGTCAGGTGAAGCAACTATATTGTGGGTGGCACTCAGTTCCACTTGGGCGCTACAGTTTTAAGCATATAGTGTTTAGCTCAGGGTAAAGCAATGAGGTTTCTCACAGGGTATGCGTGGGTATGGATGAGAAGGATGGTTTAATGACACTGGAATGCCCGTTTCAAACTGGTTTAATGACTACTTCTTTTCTTAAGAACATCGAACTTGAAGTTGCCGACCAAGGGTTACCAATATCACTGTTTAGAGTTACTGTTTATGAAATGTTTATTACTCGATAAAACTTAATTCGTTCTTCACGTATATATGAACCGACAAATATCTTCTCTCATCATTTCTGGTCTCCTGGCCCAAGACAGAAGTTGACCTTTCTTGATGGCTTGCCGGCCACGAACTGTCCTCCACATCTGCGCGTGGGTGTATGTGTCACTTTCACTTTCTGGAAGCCCTCTTTATTCAACCAAAGATTCCCTTTGTTGCTATTTTGTCACGCCATTATGAATGGTCCGAAGAATACTCTATTCAAAGTCAAGTACTACCCTTTAGAAAACTCCTAAGGACACTTTCTTACATTTCTTTTGTTATAACAACTCAACCAACTGCACCTGTTCGTGTTGTAACAAACAGCCAACATTCCTTTGAAATCCATCATGATTCTTTATACATTGCACCCCTTAATTTCGGTATCACAGGTTAGCCATCTGTCATCTAATCCACTAGAATTATCAATCAATTATCAATCTGCTGGTGAAAGCAAAGATCTTACCTCACACCATTGATTCGCATGACATCAAGATCATTTGCCATGCCTAAAACATACATCTGTATTAAACTCTACATGGAAAAAAATTCGGACTTCTTCAAAGATTACGAAAAATTGTTATTAAAATTCAGTACTTTTGGTATATACGTATGATATAAATGAAATATATAATCAAGGTTCACATGACTTTTTATTTTACTTTTGTGAAGGTGCTCCAACATAGGTCATATCGGACTATGAATGAAATGGGTGAAATTGTGGTCAAATGAGAGGAAGATCCATAGAGTTTAGAGTTAGCAGACACTCATATTCAGAGGATAAGGGAAAACCCGTAAAACCTTATCTAGATAACTTACCCTTACCTATATTCCAACTTGAATATGAGGCAGACACACTACCACCTGTACTACAGAGTTGGGTTATTTAATTCCTGACCGTGCGAGGAGAAGGCATTTTTAACATCACAATGCGACCAGATCTTTAAAGTGTTGACTATCGTCTAATGCCTACTGCATTCTCATATTAACCTTGCACCTACAAGAAAATTAGCAATAAGATAACGTTTATCTTGACTGATAAGAGGTAGATAAGAACAGCAAGCATTTGTAAGAACAGTTTTACAAGAATAGAGAAAGTTGTGTGAGACTTTTTGCATTCTGTTTACGATGCTAGTAAGGAAAACTATACCAATATGAGAGCACGTTGTTTCAATGCACTTGTTTGATTTCTATTATTGTTCTATTATTATTGTTATGGTTATCATCATTAATGTGCCGCAAAGTGAGATTTGTGGTGGACATCATGGCGCTGGGGTGGGTTTCCTCCGGGTCCTCCGGTTTTCCCCAGGATCATTCCACCAATTGCTCCATCAATCATTCGTCTCAGACGTTGGGCCGACCCCTCAACCCTGATTTCATCTCAGGTCAGATGCTTTTGCTCCCTCGCTCTGAGGGAAACCAAGCGCTTCCTAACGTCAGCATTGACGAGTAAGGGAGAAAAAACCATAAATATGTGTATTTTAATGAGTGTTGTTATTAGTTATTTTTATTATCAAAAATTATCTCAGTTATGTTTTGGAGAATAAATCTAAACATTACAGCGCCAGATCTGTGCCATTAGCTGAAAATGGAAACTAGTGCGTCTGTAGTTCAAAGTTTTAGCGTTTTGCATGGGAACATCATTATGGAAACTTTATCTCACACGATTTGAAGGTCTTTATTAAGGGTTGCGTATGTGCCTGATGCAATGGCGGCTCCTGCCAAAAAATAGCAGCGTGCTGCGAGAAAAAGTCCATGAAACTCACCTAGTTTCGAAAACTGAACTCCATGCGCCGATGTTACTTCATGGTATAAACAGAATTTCTACTTCATTTAGCGTTTTACTTAATTTTTAGATCGGGTATTGGGTCGCCGTAACATTTTTATACTAAGCCTTTCGTCTAATACTCACCTTGAAAAGACAGTTTTCAGAAGTTAATTAACCGTGTTCATTATTTATTGATTAAAGTTTTCGTAATGCTAAATTACTCATACACCTATAAAGTGAATTTATAACATGTTTCACACTTACACACAAAATAAAGAAACTGATATCAGCCACTAAATAACGTTACACAAAGAAATACTTGGATACAATGCGAGCACGCGAAGCACATTCACTTGTTATGGGAGATTCTCGTTACGGTCGTGGGAATGGAGTAGGTCCAACTTGATAGGTGCTTCACAATCTCTTCTGAGATTTCATAACCATTAGGTATTGGATCTGTACGTAAGAAGAATGGATTTAGTTTCTAGAACTAAAACATAAATCAATGATAGATTGTTAAATGATTTTCAATGCATATTCAAGTGCTACAGCTATAACTATGAGTGTTTGTGGTCCTGCTTCACTGTGCAGCAAATGATCACCGCGCAACAACCAAATGCAGCACGCATTTATGCGCAAATCTATGGAACTTACATCAGAGGGTAAGGTTGTACGCATGCGCAACACTGATTACACTAGTTGACAAAAATGAACCTTTTTTCTTTCACAATAATTAAAATAACATTTTCTAGAAGTATTTGTGTGCTGAATTCAAGTATAATTTTAGTTTTAACCCCATCAGGCAAGAGTTTTGTGTGATATTGATTTGAATTTTTATAATATTGTAAAAGAAATCTTTAACTAGCTATCTAACTCAAAATTATAACTACTCATTCTGACTTACGTAGAAAGTGGTAGGTAGTGATTTTCGGGCACATTTTGTATCTGGATAATTTTTATTTTCATCTGAAGCATTTTCAGTTTCAGTTAGGTCAGAATCAGTTATTACCTAAGGTCGTATCTGCATATACTGGTACAGGGAACTGTTCATTGTGTAAGACAGGTCTTATTGAAGATTGCAAATTCGGATACTTAATTGTATGTGTTGTTTTAGATGTGATTCCTTTTATATTTGTCAAACAGAAATAACAATCACTTAAATGATCCTTCGATTCCCTCCAAATCATAGGAACTGCAAATGGCATACGATGTGTACCATTTTTCCACCCAGCCAGCAATCCAACACACGAAACACAGCATGTATTTGGTGCCCAGCACTTATCAAAATCACCAGCCTGACAGCCAAGTAAAGTTGACAACACTTCCTTTCTTGGAAGTGTTGAAAACAGTGTTGTTATAATAAATTAAATTTAAAGGGAGTCGATTAATGACACTAAACAACACTTACTTTTAAAATTTTCCGAAACATGTTTCAGAGACTTTGCCTCCATCCTCAACCGGCCATCGACTGGTTGTCATTGGTGTAGTTGACAGAGGAGACCTAGACAAAATATTGTCAACTACACCAATGAGAAGCAGTCGATGGCCGGTCGAGGATGGAGGCAAAGTCTCAAGCATGTTCTGGAAAAATGTAAAAGTAAGTGTTGTTTAGTGTCATTAATCGACTCCCTTTAAATTTAATTTGACAACACTTCTTTACAAGTGGGGTCAAATTTTGCCTCTGAGACTTGAAGGTCAGCTCATCACAAATATAGCAGAAACTGTCTACATGATTTACACACTTTCTTGGCATGATGAAAAAAACAAAGCACTAAAACACTGCATACACAATACACTTTCGAAAAGAAAGGAAGGAAATATTTCACTACTGAACAAACTCACAGTCAGCTCAATATTGACACATCACACAGCCAGATGAACAGATCGGTACATGAATGAACCTGCACAGCCTTGTTTTATGGTTCTTCAGTATATTACAAATTATTCCCGTATATAAAGCTTGGATAAAATCACTAAATATGAGGTAAAGTTTCCTATAACAGGTCAAAGAAAACACCAAAAATCCTATTTTAAAAAGTAGCGGTCACAAAAAGCTATGCCTGATGGAAAAATTCTGACTACATATCTGAATTCAGTATGAAAAGATACATTATATTCACTAATCAGATTTCTTGTGAAGAACACCTTGTCGACTAGTGTTACCGAGCTTGCTGGCTGTCAGCACGTTGAACTCAAGGATGCCTTCCATTAGTTACGCAGGTGTTTTCCATACATCAAGAGTTCATTATTGGTCGTACTCGATTTCTTATACTTACAATAATGCATTGTTATTTACATGGTCTTTTAAAATTTTTACAGTCTGATTTATAAAAAATAAAAGAGCGTAAGGAAGAGCCGTCCCTGGCCTGATGTTTCTTTCATAACAGTTAAGCTTTGGTTCTGGAAATATATCTCTTGGGTTCCTTAAAGAGGCAGTTGACATTTAGATTCAGAGAGGAGTACGCTTACATTGCTTAATGAGCCCTATGATTAACCAAGTCTCTCTCACTCTTCAGTCCAAGACGTCATTAAAGGTTTAAGCAGAAAGGAAAAAGAAAGGATCGCTCATTCATTGCTTTATATAACCCTAGTGACATCACACAACGAGTCTAAGATACTGGGTAGGTAGAGTCAGACTGAAAAATTCATTGCCATAGGTGGGATCTGAACCAGTGGTCTCCCGGTCTCCTTCCGATTACTCTTTACAATTGAATTATGATAGCCAACATGTCAGCATGACAATAAATTTTCAAACTTTCAAGATACTGTTCTGCTGTACTTGTACTGAAATCTCAGAATTTTTTAGGAATCGAATTTTTTAAGGAATGTAGTACTTCCTACTTATTGTAAGCACGTAATAGAGAAAGTAAAAATAACCATGTGTGGATACACTCAAGTGAAATGAAATTTTCTCAAACAACTGAATGGGAGTATTGAGAAACCTCACATGTCCATTTTTTTTTTTTTTTTTTTTTTTTTTTTTTACAAAATTGAGTTATCTATGACATTGTACTTTAAACACATAGGCCGATTATAATGTAGAGAAATCCATGTTGTTCTGACATTTTCTGTGCTGTTATGCAGTCATTGTGTCACCGAAACTGAAGAGAAACCCCAAATGTACAAAGAATATTGGCTTTCTTAGAATTTTAATTTACCAGCACTGTTTCAAAAAGAGAAAACAATGGAAATATAGATTCAGACCGAAAAATTCAATTCCATAGCCGGGATTTGAACCACGGATCTTCTGGTTGCCGTCCAGCCGCTCCTCAGACCGAAAAATTCAATGCCATAGGCGGGATCAGAACCACGCATCTTCTGGCTGTCATCCAGTCGCTCTAACCCTTGAGCTACCATAGCCAAAGTGCCGAAATTGCAATAAATTCTCAAACTGACTCGTGTTCTTTCCGGTAAACCACTTAGGATTTCTCTTAAACACATGAGACAACTACCTTAATGGCGACTTACTATGCTGTAAGTACTTTAAGGCCCGGGCTTTATAGTAAACCACTATTAGGTCAATTAATGGAAATTAATTGTTCTTTCATACTGGCCGTGTGTTGGTTAAAGTATGGAAAGATAGAGTCAGACCGAAAAATTCAATGCCATAGCCGGGATTAGAACCACGGATCTTCTGGTTGCCGTCCCGCCGCACTAACCCTTGAGCTACCATGGCCAACGTGCCGACATGACATTAGACTCTCCATCTGACTCGTGTTCTTTCCGGTAAACCACTAGGATTTCTCATAAACACATGAGACAACTACCTTAATAGCGATTTACTATGCTGTAAGTACTTTAAGGCCCTGGCTTTATAGTAAACCACTATTAGGTCAATTAATGGAAATTAATTGTTCTTTCACACTGGCCTCCACCTCCTTTCTCGCGGGGACCCACGTCTTCCTTCAAGATGGCCCTGCAGATTCCAAGGCGTTCTTCGGGTTGCCGGAGTATGACCTCTTCTCCATTGAGCCGCAGGACCTTCCTGCCGTCGTCGACCGTCACCTCGTGGCTCCCGAGGGCATACAGTCTCAGTAGCACCTCCTCAGCCACCTCCACGACGAACACCTACTGACGCACGGCACTCCGTTCTAAGATCAACTGCAGCGGAGCCTCCCTCTCCAAGGGCAAGGTGTCACCCGATGCCGTCATTAGCAGGTATGATCGGCTTGGATTCCTCGACGGCAAACCTTTGGCCACGTCAGGTCTGATGATGGTCACGGCTGACCCGATGTCTAAGAGTACGCGGCACGGCTTTCCTCTGACCCAACCGTCCGCGATGAGGCTGTCATCCATACGTCGGCTGACGACGCGCAGTGTCACTCGAGGGGATGGTGGTGATGGGGCCGACGTGCTCCTCGCCACGCTGGTCCTTACTCGTTCCTCCGGCTGCTCTTCCTAGTGTCGGTCATCTTCGCGGTCATCGTCGCGCCCGAGTTGCTATTTGCAGCTTCCGTCTTCGTTGTTAATTCCATCTTCATTTCTTCCATCATTTTGGTGATGTTGTCGTCGTCCCGCTTCCTGACACCAATTGTGACTTTGTGTGTTCGTAGAATTAAAAGTCCAGTTTGTCGAAATTCTAAATGTTCTTTATTTGTGTAGAAATACACTCCATAGCAGCAACATTACATCACATATCACAACACAATCTTCCAAGGTCGAGTACAATAACAAACAGCGTTCAGTTTAAAACACTCTCATTTGTTCTCTGCTTACCTCTCGCGACTCACTCACTCTTGTTACATGTCTTACAACAACTCTTGTTTCACAACTTTGCAACTCGTTTTTTTTACAACTCCGGCTGGAGTGTCACAATCGCTTATACATCTCATTCATAATTCGAGAGACTTCTGGAGCAAATAAGAAAAACAACCATTCTCTGTCAATCGAGATATCACTAGAACCTTCCAAACGTGAAATCATATCTGTGCCGGCAAGTCCTTTATCTTGGCTATCATTGTTGCCGGCTTTGTGAACACTAGCTGCGCTATCGTTAACTGCTTATGCAAGCTCGTGAAACATTATCCGCCGTCTATTATCTATTTGTGCTGAAACTTTTATGTCCAGTGCCTCGACAATATTGAGAAAGCCCACATGTTCACTAAATAAATGTTAACATAATTTCAAGAAAATGGATCAAAAATGTCTACAGTGCAATGGCATGCTTCCCTCTAAATTAATTTCAACGAAAAATGAGAACAAAAACTGACTTTAAGCTTAATATTAGGAACTGGAATGTTTTTTGTATCTCCTGAAAAATTAAGCTTTTTGGACATGTGGGGTTTCTCAGTTTTCCGAGCCAATTGTCAATCTAAAAAGTGATAGAGTCAAACTGAAAAATTCAATGCCATGGCCGGGATTTGAACCACGGATTGGACTAATTAAAATTGACCTATAATATTTATGTCACATAATGAATTATATACATCTTTCCAATTAAGTTTAATGATAAGCAATAAAAATAAAAATGTTCGTTAAGTTATACGGTATATCGATTGGACAATTTAAATAAATAACATGGCGTATCTCTTAGACAGTTGACTCCATAAAAAGTGTATTTAATATAAATTATGTATTTTAATGAGATTTACTTTTTTGTTCAAAAATTTTTGTCTCCATGATTTATTTTATTGGTTTAACCGTTTTCTTGGTCTTCCTATTCTCCTCTTTCCTACTGGTCTATAGTTCATAAAATAGAGTGGCGATCTTTCTTTCTCCATTTTTTGTATATGAGTTACTCATTTACTTCTATATATGTAAATTATATGCTTTTATATTTATTTATGACGTCTAAATTATGTAGACTGCAATAGTAATGCCTAAAGCATGAAGGAAGATGATGATGAAAATTTTGTATATATCTTACAGTTATGCGAAAGTTACCCAGAATAAAGAAAATTTCTAAGAACCTTTCCCAAATATTCAAGATATACATTTGATTTGCTATGAAAATATCTCTTAATCAAAATGGTTAACAACTTTTGAGAAAATAAGTCCTCAAAGTATATTCCCATGTAAAGAGTAGTCGGCTAGGAGATTTGCTTAAAAAGTTGGTATCGCACCCCTGGAAGATCCTACATTTGATATCCAAATTTGACAATTGAAAAACTTTTCGTATTTGAGTTATGCTTTTCACAGACACAAATGCCCACCTCGGTAGCGTAGATGGTAGCATGTCTGCCTCACGTTCGAGAAGTCCCGAGTTCTAATCTCGGTCAGGGTGAGTTACCTGGATACGGTTTTTACCGGGGTTTTCCCTTATCCTTAAAGACGAATGTCGGGTAACTCTCAGCTCCATGGACCCCGGACTCATTTGAGCATCATTTCACCCATTCCATTCAACGTCCGATATGACTTAACGTTGGAGAATGTAATTTTTTTTTAAAAAAAAAGAGAAAGAAAAAAGCAGACACAAACGCGCGCGCAGTTGTAAGCGCAAACTAGTTCCTAAAAATATATTTAGTTTATTCAGGGAAGCTCAAAACGTGCATTTCCACTGAAATCTAGGTATATAATTGTTAGATAGAATACTTTCTCGACCTACTGTATGCGTGGGAGAGAAAGTAAAAATAACAAGAGATGTGATTATTTATCAGTCACCTCTATCTACAATCTGTTCACCAGACCTTAACCTCCAAAGCAGGGAAAGCCTGCTTAAAAACCTTTACGGCTTATCGCTAGAGGAGTTTAAAACATCCATCATCTTATTGATGGCGTGACTTATAAGTAGCTAGGATTATATTGTAACTTTGTGGGTTCCTAGAATTAAAAGTTCAATTTGCCGAAATTCTAATGCCAGATTTCACCAACAAGTGTTAAGACTTAACACGAGTTTAGCAATAGTTAAAACAAAAATTGCATTTCACCAACAAATGTTAGCGTAACACTTGTGTTAAATCTCATGTTAAACTAAATAGCCGAATTTTTAATGTTAAGTCCTTAGCAATTGTAAATAGTCAAGATGGCGAGCATGAACTCAGCTGTTGATGTCGATTTGCTATATTTAAGATCGTCTAAATGGCATTCATAATAGAGTACGGCCTATTTGGAGAAATGATTTTGAGGAACTATCCGAAGAAAATTGTTTTACGGAGGTATAGACTGTCGAAACGTGTTGCTATGAAGGTTACTGCGGAAGTACAAGAGAGGTTAGAACATGCATCGAAAGGAATATGCCGATCTCGCCTTTGCTTCAAGTATCAATAACTTTGCGATTTTATAATTCACTGAATTATGTGGATAATATAGTGTCCACCTTCCGTCTTGAAACGTTCGTTCAAGTCACTTGCCCTTCTTCGCACCTCGTTTTAAATTTACGTAATAATGAGTTAGAATATACATCGAAAGGAATATTGCGATCTCGCCTTTGCTTCAAGTATCAATAACCTTGAGATTTTATAATTCACTGAATTATGTGGATAATATATTCTCCACCTCCCGTCTAGAAACGTTCGTTCAAGTCACTTGCCCTTCTTCGCACCTCGTTTTAAATTTACGTAATAATGAGTTAGAATATACATCGAAAGGAATATGCCGATCTCGCCCTTGCTTCAAGTATGAATAACTTTGCGATTTTATGATTCACTGAATTATGTGGATAATACATTGTTCACCTCCCGTCTTGAAACGTTTAAGTCACTTGTCCTTCGCACCTCGTTTTAAATTTGCATAATACTGACAAGTTGTTTGGTGCTTATAGTAGTGACACATGCATTTGAATTAAATTCGTTTCCAATATTTTCCCCGCGACATCTTTCTCTTTTACATTCACCGTATCCGTCCTCTTATTTTCCACGATATCCTTACACTTCGTCACCAATTCAATTAACAATTCTTTCTCCATCGATGAGAAATTTGTCTCGCGGCTTTATTTATGATTTTGTTCATCCGCCATCTGTGCAGACGAAAAAAAAAAGCGTATCGCAGTACGCTCAGAAAATAATACGATTCATCCATAGCCTTCTATAGCTGTGATATTTACAAGTTTCTTGGCGTTAACACAGGTTTGTTAACATTTTCAGAAAACAGGTTGGTGAAATGCAAGAAATTTAACATTTGTTTTAGCGCCGTGACAATTGTTACGTTACATTTGTTAACGTCCATTTTAACATCTATTGGTGAAATCGGGCATAAAAGTTCTTTGTTTCGTTAGAAATACACTCTGTTCAATCCTTACGTAACAGAATTACGTCACATACACACCGTCTACCAAGTCCTTTATCTCGCGCTATGTTTATCTGCTTTTTTGCAGGCTCTTTATTTCCACATTGTCCGCCTATCAGTTCCTTTGTGTGCGCAAGCCGCGTTATCGCGATCGGGTTCGCAACAATATGCAATTAAAGCGGAGTAGTCTGGCACAAAACTATGCTAAATTTAATATATGCCTTCAACATTTATTAGTCCGTTCTTTTAGTAAACCTTTCGAGCACTTTTCCAGTGAAAGTAAGTGAATTGCAATTCTTAAACGATGTTGAGCCAGGTATTGCAACTTTCTTAAGCTCTTTCACATTAAAAATGATTGTGTAGACGCACATGGCTTCTATTACTCTCGTACAAATTATTCTTGGGAACGCTTATTCTTCTATCTGCTTAATATTAAAGGTGATAAACATTTGAAGAAAATTTTTGACAGATTGAGTCAACATTAAAAATTCAATGCCATGACCGGGATGTGAACCACGGATCACCTGGTTTCAGTCCAGTCGCTCTTACCCATTGAGCTGCCATGGCCAACATGCCGTCCTGACATTAAATTCTCCAGTTGACTCATATATTTCCTCGGTGGACCACTAGGGGCTCTCGCATGCGAGATACACCGTTTGTGGCGACTTACTATCATCGTAAGTACCTAAGTCCCAGGCTTCATCATTTAACGACTGGACGGAAACCAGGAGATCCGTGGTTCAAATCTCGTCCATGACATTGAATTTTTCATGTTGACTCTATTTGTCAAAGTCTTAGTCTATATACAGCTAGTGTGGAGAAATGATTAATTTCCATCAATTAACTAAAATTTGAAGAAAAGTTGTTTTGTTTCGTTTTAACTCCAATGGTCATATCAGCGGCTGTTCTCCTTTGGAACATATCGAAGGTGTTAACTCGTATTCATTGGGTTTTAATCATTAGATCACGCACACATTCGCACTCATTCATACTTCTAGACTCTGGTAATCATCTTGGTCGGAGAAAAATCCCCTCTCCAACTCCCGTGAAATGAACCCGGGACCCCTAGCACGGCAGGCAGGTGCTCTACCGACTGAACTATGGGGCCAGCCAGAAATGGTTTTATGGCATATTTTTTGTAGTTGCAACGCAATTAGGGAAATACATAATCAAAACTTTTAACAGGTCACTACGGGATAGATTTAATTCCGTTGTCCTTCTGTTTCTCTTTTGCATGGCGGAGACAGAGAGAGACGAATAATGATTTTAAATTATTCAATTGTTTTAATATGCTAACAATTAATAGTAATGTATATGTATATAAGAACATTTTAACTATAGACATTTTAAGTATATGTGGGTATAAAGTACATTTTAACTCTGAAAAAAGTTCCTATTTGATATTAATTGTGGGGCGACGATGTGATGAATTTTGTGTTTTTCTTTCCTTTCTTTTTCCTTTTTTTCTCCACTGCTGCTCATTTTCGTATTTATTATACAGAAACTAATTTGTATAAAGGCATTAAACTTTATTTTCTTGTATAACACCAATTTCTGTAGTATTGATAATTTTTTGTATAAATGCCCCATTACCTTTGAAGTTAATTGCGTTTTTTTTTAATTTTGTCACACATTTGCAGCAGAATAAGTTTTATTTTAACATAAAGGTGTCGTATAGCAGGTACAGTTATGTTCTAATAAATTAGAACTCTTTTTTTTTTCTATGTGGTTACACGGGTTGGCTCTGACCAAGGCGGTCCGGTTTCGACAGCAAAGTGAGCTTTGTGGTGGACAACACGGCGCTGGGGCGGGCTTTCTCCGGGTCCTCCGGTTTCACTCTCCAGCATTCCACCAATTACTCCATCTTCTTTCCTATCATTTCATCTCGTCCTTATTCTGTCATCCAATTCCCTCGCCCATACCAGGCATCGGGCTGCTCAGCCATCCTGGATTTTCTCTCTCACTGATCCAGGGATTCCGTTTCTCGACACGCATAAGGTTTAAGAGAAACAACAATACCCTGACACCTTATAGTGGTATAAGAGAGCAGTTGACCTTTATTCATCAGTCAAATATAAATATACTACAAAATGTGTCTTAAAAGTTCAGCTACCAATATATCTTAGTTTCTTAGATAATAGGTCAACAATTAGAAGAATAGAAAATTTCTAAAACAGAATGAACTTCTGAGGAGTTGTTTTATTATTATTTGTTATGAAATGTTAGGTAATTGTTGTCTTGAATGGTAATTTATGACAATTGTTACAGATATTTTTGGGAGAACCAACATTTTCGACAGTTTTTCGATGTAGAGGATAGTTTGTACTGCAGAGCTTTCCTTGAAAATCTTTGTGTCCATCCTGGATGTTTAACTTAAGTATCAAATTTGGCATCCAACCGACTTTTCGTTTTTTATTTAAGCTCAGAAACAGATAACCATGAACCATGAACAGATAACCATGAACCATTTCATAAAAAATCTTTTTGATTGATACACAGGGCTTTAAAACGTGTTTTTGTGACATCTCAACTCGAATACTTAGAAGGAATACAATACTTCTACTAAGGTACTGTAATAAGGTAGCTGAGAAAGTAAAAAGTAATCAAAAAGGTGCAGAGGATGAAAAGCAATGTACCTTGTTATTTTTTTTTTTTTTTTTTGGTAACAAACGAACAACATTTTTGGCTCTCTTGATGCTAGAACGTCGCTAAAGAATAATACAAAGCAGGTGTGCTCAAGTGAAGACAAGAGAGGGGAGGTAGAAATCTCCCCCTTCCAACCGCTGTGACAGAATGTCAACTTACACGTGGTTACTGAGTTCCAGTGACGGCACTGCGATGACATTCTTACGTACGAGAAATCATACCACCTCTGAAAAGCAGGCCTGTTTGTTTGCCTTGGTTACCAGTGGAGGGGGGGATAACGTGTCGGAGAAGTGAGCACGTGCTTTATGTAGAGCACCCCTCATAACAAAATGTCCTAAAAGACGCAGGAGGGTTAAAAGCATTATATTTATGTTATTTTATCTCTTGATCACATCTATTTTATGTGAGAGAGCTGTACCATCAGGATTATTGTAATCATTACTTTCTTGTTTTGTTCTTTCTTTTGATCCTAAAGTTCAAAGGGTTAGGAAATGTTGACATGGAGTAGGTTTCTCCGAGATTCCTATTTTCCTGGTACTGTGCCCATAGTTGTGGCTGACTTGAATTGTAACAGACCTAAATAAGCTTGGATTGAAGTACCGTGTTGTGATTACATTAATGGACTCGTCGACTGTACTTATTTTCACCCAGGCAAAGCTGGCTCCAGGAGTTTTACTGCCCCGTACCACGATTAAAAGAGCCCACTCCCTCGCACATTGGCTTACGATCTATGAGTCCTATGACTTAGCACCTCGACCTACAGTAGATATGTTCTGTCTGAGACCCTGGCGGGTGTACTTGGTAAGAAGAGGCGTGATGACAAGGAGTAGATAACAACTGGATTAGGAGATACAGCAGAGCAGAGGTCAAAGTCAAAACTCCCCGGTGTTAGTTGGTACGACCCCCCTCCCGTACTAGACTCGCACATCATGTGGGGACTCCATCACTCGGGGGATGGAGTTTAGGAGAGCATCTGTTTCCCTGTCATGCAACGCTGAGACTCCCGCAAACATTTCCAATCCTGAAACAACCATATGGATGAGGAATGAAGTGGAATAAGAAGTGAGAGGTGCAATGTAAGGAACAGACAATTTAGGAGATGTAATTAACTAAACTTTCAGCATTCTGACAGTGACCGGGAGAAACTCAGGAACCGGGAAGGTCGGTCTCGAGAATATTCCACGATCTCACGTGCTACAACCGTCGTCACCTCGCTCCGTTCTCTAACGCGTTCACACCAAACCTAACTTTTACTGACAAAGTTAGTCCTCCAGGAATACTTATTCCCAAATAAGCTTACTTTTGTATGGCTGATCAATAAATACAGGTTACCACGGAGGTGAATACCTCGTGCACGCGACCTACAGCAGCTAGCGCCCTCCATATGTTGCGGCTGTGACTTATCCAAACGCGTGCCCAAATAGAGACAAAAGCGAAAACGGTTACACAACTCGGGAAGTCATAGTCAGTTTTGTAGAGTCTGTATACCCTTGACAAAATATATATTTTTGTAATGCTTTACAGGACGATGACCTATATTTCTCACAATGGTTTAAGTTATCCACCAGCGAAAACGTATTCAAACACAAAGAGTATTTTCGGCGTGTCTAGAAAACAAGCTGCTAACACATTTTCGTGGTTGTGTTTCAACTTCAACTGGTGAAACGTCAAGTCCAACTCACAGATACACAGCAGCGGATACAGTAAAACAAAAGAGTACTTACTAAAAGACGATCAATCTCCTCCTTGTTCATGGTTAGCGCTGTGGTTACTGACTTGCTAGTTAAATTGGTGTATTTTTGTTCTTGTGCCGATGCCAGAACTCGCCCACGTCGTTTTCGTTTTGTTGATGTGATGGGAACTGCGTCGCACTGCAACCAACTATGCGTAAAAAAAGTCGGTGTAATCAATGGTTGCACTGCTAATGTCACAAGTTAATCTAGGTCACAACGTACTCTTGTGGTAATTGGGCTTTTTTGTGCTAATATTTCAGTTCGTAATAATATTAAATGCTAAAAAAATTGAGGACATCTTTGATGAATATAACTGGGCTACGCATTACTGAAATAAAGTAAAGCTTATCCTGCCTCGGTAGCGTATATGGTAGCATGTCTGCCTCACGTTCAAGAGATCCCGAGTTCGAATCTCGGTCGAATCTACGAACCCACGAAGTTCCAATATGGTTTCTTTCTTTTCTGTTTAGTGACGTAGCCTCCTGAGACATGTTCTTCTACCTTCTCTGGCTTAGTTACCTTTGTAGCATAGAACTCTTTTAGAGCTCTTTTACTTGAATTTGATACCTGCATCATGTGTACCAAGATGTAGAGTTTTAGACCAACAAATACATTTTTAGGTACTCGTGACCAAACTACACTATTAAAATATTCTTTAACATTTTGAGTTTTCCCTATCAAACACTTTTTCAGTAATTCTGGATTAGCCAGATCTACAGAAATGGGTTTAAATGCTAAAATTACTACCTTAGTTATGGGATGTTTGTGATGAAATTCATGCAGTTTATCACCACCATCTGCTTTTTTATATTTGCACCAATCCACAGATCAGAATTTGTGCAGCGGTTTGATATCAGTGAAAGCTTTGCCAAACTAGGTAGCCCACACAGCTCTAATCAAGGTTATTGGAATCTTTTCTGATAGCCTTCCCATAATATTCAGTTAGCTGATTGATGGTTGAGTCAGTCAGTCTCCTCTCATTGTTTTCCCAAGTGTCTAAGTTTTCTTAATCTTGTACCCACCCTTTTTTGTACATGGCAAAAACTTTCCAGTTTAATTGGCAGTAGATCTCCACAAGGTTTAGCTACAATCACTGATTTTAAAACGCTGGAATCACCATCCCGATCAAAATTAAGGAAGGATCTTTTCTCTAATACCAATATTTGCAAAGTTGTTGATATTTTACCAACTGAATATTCCCAAATTTTCTAAACATCTACTATACAGGGGTATATTCAACAATATTTTTAAATACTTACAATTAGCGTACTTCTATGAAAGTTTCACCAAAATGAGAGGGATATTTTAAACATAAATATGCTATTAAAACTGGAAATGAAAAACAGAATCACGAAAATCCTATTTTGACTCCGCTTAAGGTATATTTAATTTTCATAGTTGTAAGATCTTCTAAAGTATGTCGCATAGCGATTTAAGGCTATATTCTTATAAAATCATAGTCAAGCCGATAAAAGTTTTGCCAATATTAAGTGAACAAACCGTTCAGGAATATTCAAATAATAAATTAGCTGCTGAGGAGCACAGCAAGACGATGTAGGGCCTGTATAAAAATAAATATTGTTTTTGCAATACTTGATTTATAAGTTATTGTTAACACGTATTTGATTGCTCAAGCTAAATTTATAATTCGTTTGTCAATCGCAATGGCACCAGGGATGAGCACCACCACGAGCAGACGCTGAGAGGTGGTGCCATCAATGTCACGTGTGCTTGGCGAGTCGCGGCCCCCAGACTAGGAGCCGGGGTTGCATGCAGCAGTACAACGTCGGAATGCCATTCGAGCTCAGCGCTGTCGACATAACTGGACCATTCCCAGTATCCGACCGAGGCAATCACTAATGGTGGCCGTGGACTACTTCACCAAGTGGCCGGAGATGTATTCCATCCCGAACCAGGAGGCGAAGACAACCACAGACTGCCTCGTGGAGCAACTCTTCTGCCGTTTTGCGGTGCCGTTAGAGCTCCACAGCGACCAGGGACAAGTTGTGAATCTCACCTGATGAAGGAGGCACTGGGAAGACTAGGGATGAACAAGACCAGTACATCACCTCTACATCCGCATCAGACGGCATGGTGGAGGGGTACATCAAGATCTTAGAAAAATACCTGAGGAGGGTCGAGGCCAGTCATCAGCGAGACTGGGACGTCAAGGTGCCATAGTTCTTGCCGGCATGTCGCTCGGCAACACTCGACACCACTGGAATGACGCCGGCAAGCTTAATGTTCCGCCGAGAGCTGCTGATCTCCTGTGACCTGGTTTTCGGGAATCCCCCGGAAGTGAAACTGCCAGCAACCGAGTATGTGGAGGACCTGGTGCACTATTTTCACGACATGCAGAGATGACTCGTCAGAACATCCAGATTGTAAGCGACCACATGAAAACTCGGTACGACAGGCAAGCCAATGGTCCAGGATACCATCAAGGTGACCTAATCTACCGCCCTACCCGGACCAAGGGACGCTGCCCGTAAGTTCAACAATGGTGGCAAGGACCGTACCGGATGATAAAGAGAATTATCGACTTGGTCTACCGCATCCAGAAGGTGCCCCGAGGAAAGATGTTGAGTACAGCTAGATCGTCTGGCCCGCTACGATTGTGCTGTTCGGGACGACCAACCTTGAGGAGGGAGCAGTATCACGAGGCCGCGAACGCCAAGAGAGAGAAGCGGAGAGTGAAAGCGACCGATAGCGCCTAAGCCACACCAAGGGAGGAGATAGAGACAATTCCATGGTGTTCTCGTAACTTCACGAAAGATTCTGCTTGTCCGTGAAGCTTCGTGAACTTTCGTATGGCTTTGTCAGGTTTCGAGGTACTTCGTGAAAGGGCTGCTCGTGTATAAATAAGAGTTTCCGTGGGGAGCCAAGAGAGACGTGCAGAGAAGCAGTTGAGAGTTAGTACTGGATCAATGTGGACGTGAAGGTTTTGTACGTGAGTGTTACGTCATTCTGCTGATATCAGAGTTGTACAAGTGTCTTTCTACGGAAATAAAGACCATTTTTAATTTCAGCAACCTGGACTTTTAATTCTACGAACCCACAAAGTCACAATGTGATATTTCATCGCTATCTGCGCAACCTACATGTGTCCAACCACGACATTTGCAACACTGCATCCAATCCTGCTCAAAACATTCGCCACAAATAACGTAATGTTCTTTTTTGTTTGTTCGCTTTCATTTTCAAACTGAAGTTTCTGTTTGATACCATCTGTACTTTCCTTGGGTGATTCTACCCACACATTTCTCATTCTTTCTTCTGTCGTTTGATTCTCCCTTTTCTTCTTACATGGTTTTGTAGGGAGTGGATGTCGGAATTACACTTTTTCCCCTCCTTTATTTATTGATGAGTTTCCTCTCCAGGTCATCAGTTAGAGGAGAGATCTTATCAGTGGCCTTCTGGAAGTCTGCAGATCTAGGTACACAGAAGCCACCAGTTCAGTTCAAATTTTCCCGTAACATACCATCAACAGCTTTTTATACAGGCTGTTCCACCTCTTTTTTATGTCTCCCTTCCTGACCAATGCTGGTGTTAGGAGTCGTTTGGGTTCCTTCAGAGCGAGAGAGCCGAAGCATATTGACCAGATGGGATCAGGGTTGAGAAGTCCGCCCAAGGCCTAGGATAAATGAATGATGGAGGATTTGGGAAATGATGGTGGGGGAAACCGGAGGACCCGGAGGAATCCCACCCCAGCGCCATATTATCCACCACAAATGCCACTTTGCGATAGGCTGGGATCGAGCCTTGGTGAGAGCCAAGCGGTCTAACCACTCAGCCATGGCGCGGATATTCCAGAGATGTTGCGGATGTGAAGCTTTCAAATAGGTGGATAGGACGGAGAGATCCTGTGGATGGTCAGCTCCGTCCCCAGACTTGACGCCATTAGACTTCTTCCTCTGTGGCACAGTGAAAGATGCTGCGTTTGCTGCAATATCTGTAGAAACATTGCAATCTCTTGTTACCAGATCCAAAAGTGTATTGATGCAAACGGAGGGCACTTCGAACATCTGTTGAAGTGACACGATTTCATCGGAAGAACGCTACTGATGATTTGTCGGTACATTTTCCATGCCGGATGTAATTCACAACAATGAAGTTTCTGAGTGCTATAGGCTAGTAATAAATATGTTTAGAAAAGCGAAACCAAGTGGGTTATCACTAACTGTAGCTCTAGTTGTTGTTTTGCTATAATAAACAGACATGTTCCATTTAAAAAAGCATACCTGCATACAATCCATATAAGTATGGATTGTGCATACCTTCTCATTGTGTGAGCCCCTGACATAGCACATTCTTGTCCAATTGGAATTATCATATTTCGTTTCATTTCGGTGGTATTCGAGGTCGCAGAGTTAGGTGGGACACGCTGTATTTTCTGCATCCCATTTTCCGTTCTTGGTTGCTGCCATTAGACAAAAAGCCCTAAAATGAAAAACGATGTATGTTACTAGACTTCCTTTCATGACCGTTAATGGGAACAGACACGTCCGGTATCGGGACAACGTAAGGGGGGTTATAAAATAGTAAAATGAATACCATGCAACAAGATGTTCTACATTATTAGCAGGTTAATGCTTGGGTGTATTAAGAGTATAATAAAATATAATATATAAGTTCAACTTAACTACACACCGTCAATACAGCCTTAAATGTTAGCAGCGTAATGCAAACACTCCTTCCACACTTCACAAAGGTTTTCTCTACAATGGCGCAACAAATATGGTCTCTATGCGAAGAATGAACTTCTTTTGTTCCTGCCTATCACTGCAAATGTGTTTTGCGCTGCTACCTAGCATCTTAATGTGTAACTATTATCGCCGCATCGTAAGTTGGTGATTGGCGTTTTGCCTCCATGTACTACTCAGCTGCGAAAACAAGGAGAGGGGATAAACACGTCACTGGCACGTCATTGCGGTCGCCTAGCAACCAGCAATCCACCAATCAAAAGTAAACTGTTGTCATAGCGATGGGGACGCTTATCCTGCGTTGCGAACTCTATCGCACTACACCACGTACTTTATGCATGACGCTAGTCTATCGGCATGTTGAGGTTTGCAGTAAACAGACACTGCTACTATTTTTGCTTCACTTATGAATCAGCGGTATAACAATACCGTCGTCGTTCGTTGCCCTTTAGTATTGCGTTGTTGGAAGGGAACAGGTGTGGATTCAGTTTCAAGGAATATCTTATGAGGTTTTCTGGGTCAGTGACCAGCCTTTTTAGTTTAATGACCAACCCTTCTTACCTGCCTTTGTCCGGTCCAGTTCTAACATGAATAACCCTTACGGTACTTAAGGTATTTCTGCCTGTCATCACTGCCAAACTAAGAGTGTACTGCTTCAAGTAGTGAATGTTTCACAGAGTGTAAACAGCTTTACATTTTCGCAACATAATTCGTGTGTTTCAGTGATCAACTTTAGTGTTTCAGTGATCAGCTTTAGTGTTTCAGTGATCAACTTCAGTGTTTCAGTGTAACTTTAATATTTAGCTAATTATCGTTACTCCTGGCACTTGTGCTACAGAAACAGACAGAAAGAAACTATCTGTAAAGACCACAAAAATGTTTTTGAGCACGGAATCCCAATTAAAGGACAAGCAAGGGAAATTATATGTTCCGAACGAAAATATTTTGAGGATGAAAGAGACAATTGGGATCCAATAATTCCCGTTTCAAAAGTACTGGACAGAACCTCAGCTGCTGTTGGTGTAAATAAGAATACCATAGAGTAGGGAAAGAGAAATACGCTAGTGTAGAGAATCAGGCATGCACATCGCGGTTGCAAACTCCAGGGAAGAAGAAGAAGCGACATAACCCGGTCACTAACCTGGACCTATTTCAACAAGATGCCATTCCACGCCATATATATGCGTATTATACCAGCAAGCAATATCCTACACTATGAAAACTGCACTCATGTCTACAAATGGATGATCTTTTTACAAGTGGCAAGACCTCACTTCGAAAAATAGTTAAATTTTTAGGATTTCACTATAAAAAGCTAAATGGCCGTAAGATCTTGCTGGAAAAACCGGACATATGTGCCTGGCGCTCTAGGTTCCTACGAGAAATTATTTCTTGTGATTTTGAGAATATTGTATGGATTGATGAAACCTGGGTGAATGCTAATCATTGAATTAACAAGGGCTGAACTGATGATACGTTGGGAGCAACAATGCGGGTGCCATTAGGTAAAGGTGAAAGAATAATCCTCCTTCACGCGGGAAACTCTTTGGGATTTATTCCGAACTGTTGTCTCCTCTTCAAATCTAAGAAAACAGGAGACTTATCATGAAGAAATGAACCATTCCAAATTTCTTAAATGGTTCAAAGAGCAGTTATTAGTCAATTTGGAGAGGCGTTCCATAATTGTCATGGATAACGCAAAATATCACTCTGTTATTTTAGACAAAGCTCCAACAATGGCATCCAGGAAGAGTGTTATTTTGGAATGGTTTGTTCGCAACAGTGTGCGTGTTCAAGACCATTTAAAAAGTGTGAATTGCTTGAACTGGTAAAAGCAAACAAACCATAGTTCCCAAAATATATAGTTGATGAAATTGCCGCTGAAAAAGGTCACAAAATTATTATACTTCCTCTCTACCATTGCCATTTTAATGCAATAGAGTTGATTTGGGCCCAAACAAAGGGATATGTAGCGTGCAACAATACAGATTTCACTATAACATCTGTTATAAAACTAACAGAAGAAGTAATAGCAAAAATAAGTGCTAAAAATTGGGAAGATGGTGTTTGTCACACAAAAAGGTTATAGTGGCAGCATGGGAAAACGAAGGCGTTTTGGAAGAAAGTGTGGAGAACTCATAATTTCCGTGGGAGGTTACAGTAGCTCTGACGACGACGGCGGTGGCGGCGACAACGACGACGACAATCATCAGAAAAGCAGTAACAATGACAGCAGTGACTCCAAGATAAGCGGCATATTACCGTTGGAATAGAATGCATAATTCTGTGCACGTATGGCACTTTTGTTTTTCTAAATCTTAACTATAGTTAACCATTTATTTTTTACTCATTCCGAAGATATCGTATGCTGTAATTAGGTAACTGCTCACTTAAACGTGTAGACAGTCTTACGGCAGTCTTACGATTAATACTGCAGTATGCAAATTTCAAGGAATATGTGCGTGTGCATTACCGCAACCGAACTTCCTCCTCCCCTCTAACCCGTCATCTTCATTGCCTAGCACGTGGAGACGGACGGTAAAGTGGCAACGGTGCTATCCCCTCTCCTTCCCCACTCCTTCAACTGTCAATCACCAACTTATAATGCACCCATAATAGTTGTAGACCGGCAACGGGGTATGACGGGTAACGTGGCAACCTCCCGTAGGTGTACATGTACTCAAGCTTGCACAGGTAGTAAGCATTTACCTGTTATTTTAGTTTCAGTATGGTATCATTGGTTATCAGCCTAAAGATGAAGCTTAGATGACACTAACTATTTAAGTGGAGGTTATATGTTTAAAATAACCTGAGATATTTCAGAACATTTCTAACACTCCGAAAATAAACCAAAGCTAAAATTCATGTCAGTTTATTAAATAACAACAGGTGTAAATCAAATTATTGAAGAAATATGTATGAAAGTCATATTTGTAAGATATCATGAAGATTTTGACCACCACGATTATCCAACGTTTACTCTATTTTGTTTATTGTTGCAGTCAAAGAATGGATACTGATATGTGGCAGAGTGACAGCAACACTTCGACAGATGACAGTAAGAGTGATGAGGATGCCATGGGTAAATATTTCGTTTCTTCTTTTGAAATCGTAACTTGGCCAGCCACTTAGATCGGTGGTTTGGGAAACAGTGGATTTACCACGAATACATCATCTAAAATAATTCATCTATAATTATGTGATGTCTAGTTATAGGCTGCGTGTTAAATTTGTTAATCTAGTTAGCTGTGAAATGAAATGAAATGTGTAGTGTTAACGCCCCTTTTTACTACATACGGCACCGCAGGCGGTGACACTGATGATACATGAGATGAAGATGGAGCACCGGTGGAATGAGATGGCGGGGGAAACCGGAGGTCCCGGAGAAAACTTGCCCCAGCGCCGTGTTGTCCATCACAAATCTCACATTGCAGTCGCCTGGGATCGAACCTGGGCTGCCTTGGTGAGAGCCAAGCGGTCTAACCACTGAGCCACGGCGCGGCCCTAGTTAGCTGTGGTGTGACGCATGGGTATCGCAGTATAGTGTAGTGTCGTAACACAAAGTAGGTGTCTCTAATAATAGTTTACAAGCATAGACGCTTCAAGAAAAGTCACCTCGGAGAGTTGCAAAGCAGAACGATTATTCGGAATGCTTTCCAGTTTCTGCACAGAGAAAAAGCAAAACGGTCTATTACTTCTTTTATAAAGGACAGTGCTAAAACGGCTAAGGCAGTAGAAAAAGTGAAGCCACAGTAAAAAGATTCGTTAAAGAATTTTAAAAATCTAATATTTCCGATACACGAATTACTACTCCAGAAAAACAACGTATTCGGGAAAAGAAGTTTCAAATGGACAATTTCGATAGTTGCGTCGTTTGCAGAATTTTTTTAGGTTATTATGAAGTGCGTAAAGGCATTCCAACAGTGAAGAAATTATTCTGTGCAGTAAACGACCAAATTAATTTCGGTGGTGGATAGAAATCATTCTGGTAAATATTTAAAAAATGGTATTTAGTTTTAAAAAATGTAAGAAAAATATGCGGCACATTTTAGTGGAACGCCAGGATATAGATCTACGCCGTATCGCTGCGGTACAACCCCTGCAAAACATGGCAGAAATATATGTGCTCTATGACTTTAAATGCACTTAAAGGACTAACCAGACAGTGTTACCGAGCGGGATGCCTCAGGCGGTTTCATCTGTGGCCCGCATTCCGGAGGCCCGGGTTCTATTCCCATCGCCGACCTATCTGACCCATGCTTTTTTCGAGGGTTTTCCCGAGTCACTAGGCGAATGCTGGGTAGTTTAATTACATCCCCCGAATTTCCTGTCCCTCAATTTCAACTTAATTATCATTTCATATCATTCCTCACCTGGTGGTCTCTTTCAGGGTAGAAGTGTCAATGGGTGTCTCGGCGTTGCATGGCAGAATGATATCCTCTGAGGTAAACTACTTCCTCCTCCGGTATGTTGGTTGCCGGTCTCCGCTCTTCTGCTGGGACCATTTCGGGACCGCCAGCCAGGGTCCTTTGGAGCTCGGATCGCCTTCCTGGGAACAATGGGTCAGGCATGGTGGCCTACGTACCGAATCCCCCATCCTTCAGACGGCATCTCCATAACTGAAAGCTACAGATGCAGCAATGAATCGGGATTTTCACATTAGTATTAAATAACTAATTTTTGTTCTGCGCCTTAGCGTCTGCCTTCAGTAGTGTAGGTATTTTTGTGACATTTTGTTTAGCTCTCCTCCACTCTGATAGCCATATGTGCGGTGTAAACAGACAACAGCGCTTCCACTGCCAATATTTTTCTAAATGTCCTGGGTAATATTACTCGATTGAGCGTTGAGGCGTATTGACCTTCAGGTGACCAGCCTGAAGACCCTATTGTGTCTTATCTGGTCGATTAGAAGAGTGAAATGTTAGTATGTTGATGTACAGTAAGTTACGAAACACAAATGGAGCGCCTGCCGATGTATGATGCGTTGCTATCCAGAAGACATGATTACATCTGAACAGATTATACGAGAGGGGACCCAAAAGAAACCGGACTCCGAGGGCCCTACCACTCGTAGACGTAGTGCAGGGTTCTTATGCTAGATGGTGTTTGTAGAGACCTTCATGAAACAGCTGTGCAGAAGGCGTCAGTGTAGAGCTGAACGTGCAAGTGTGGTATTGTGTTTCTCTGACTGTTGGCGGTTTACCTCTGCGAAGTCGTTATGACAAGTTTAAAAGAAGAAATAGTGTGTGTGAAATTGTTTCCTGCTTAAAAAACCTGCAACGGAGACGCACCAAATGCTTCAGGAAGCTTTCCAGGAGGACGATATGAGCCGCACACAGGTTTTCGAGTGGTTTGGGCGCTTTAAACGTGGTGAGATGTGTGTTGAAGACCAAGCTCGTTCTGGACGCCCTTCAACATCGCGAGATGAGGAGAACATTGAAAAGGTCCGCCAAAGGATCAACGAGGATCGTTGCCAAACGATCGACCAAATTTCAGCAGCGATAGGAATTAGTTGGAGCTCGTGCCAGCGCATTTTGAGGGAGGATTTGCACATGAGGTGTGTTGCTGCTAAATTTGTTCCGCGCCTTCTCACACAGGAGCACAAAACCATCCGCATGAATGTGTGTCAGTACTTGAAAATAGAGATTGCACGTGATCCAAACTTCTTGAACAAAGTCGTTACAGGGGATGAGAGTTGGTGTTACGGGTATGACCCAGAAACCAAGCAAGCGTCAAGCCAGTGGAGGACTCCCAACTCTCCCAGACCAAAAAAGTAAGACAAGTAAGGTCAAATATAAAGGCAATGGTCATTGTCTTTTCTTATGTTCGTGGAATTGTGCATCGGGAATTCGTACCCCCTGGTCAGACTGTTAACCAGCACTTTTACTTGGATGTTTTAAGGCGTCTGCGAGAGAATGTGAGGAAGAAACGCCCGAAACTATGACGATCAGGTGACTGGTTTCTGCATCACGACAACGCTCCAGCGCACACGGCCTTACGAGTGACCCACTATTTGGCATCTCAGAGGTGGTGTGTCGTTCCCCACGCTCCGTATTCGCCGGACCTAGCCTGGTGCGACCTTTTCCTATTTCCACGAATGAAAGAAACGCTAAAAGGAGAGCGTTATGACGATATGGAGGCGGTAAAAACAGCTTCGCAAAGGGCACTGGACAATATCAAACTCGAAGAGTTCCAAACATGCTTCGAACAGTGGGAAAAGGGACTTGACAGGTGCATCGCATGTAATAGAGAGTATTTTGAAGGTCACTGAAGTAATTTTTAAAAGGGTTCATCAATAAAGTTCTTATGACACCAATCCGGATTCTTTTGGTTTCCCCCTCGTACATACACTGGACTCACCGTGTATGTGCGATAGGCTGAGGTAAACATCTGTGTTGCGAATTTTTTCCGATACGCCTTTCCGCTTTGCCATGTAGTACTTCTAAACTGTGACTGCAGCCCTACACATTCGGCAGATATGATCTTACGTGATACCCCATATAATAATATCATAGTAGGAATACGGGGAGGCATCTATTACAGCACAGGTAAACAGCTCATACAGTGAACTCACACTACAGCTACTAGTCGTAATTTAAAGAAAATAAAAAAAGAACTATTGCATGTGTGAACCAACTAGAAGTTTTATTTAGAAACAGAAAAGTATGCCATTACCCGTTAACGTTTAATATATACCTATGCATGCAAAATTAATTTTTCCCAAAAGATGCAGTTATATGTATTTTAAAATTGTTCTAGTAATCTCTTAAAGATGAGAACGATAAAGAATACTGCCAATGCATAACATTTAGACTATTCAAAAGCTCTACCCGTTCTACATACATATCTGGGCTCCCTTAATGGGTGTTAATAACAATTGTCTTAAAAGATGTGAGAGATCTGTAGTGGCTATCTTCAGCGTCTTCTATGACGAAGCAGTGTGGTTATTGTTGTTTCAATTTGCATGAGAAATCTATGCACTTGAATTTAAAGGATTGTGTATTGAATTGAAGTTATTTATCTATACAAATTTATATCCTTGTTATAGTGTTTTTGCATCTTGGCTTTGCGCAGTATATATGGTGTGCTCCCTGCCCTGGTGGTTATCTGTTACGTTTGTAGCTTTAGTACCCAATAAACCTCTTCAATCTAATTGCTCTCTCTCTCTCTCTCTCTCTCTCTCTCTCTCTCTCTCTCTCTCTCCACACCTCTCCTATCCTTCCTCTCTTCTCTCAATTTTTCGACTCGCTTGTCCACTTCTCCTTGAGCTTCCCTAAAATGTTCAACATGTGTTCGTCCTCTTGTCCCTTCAGGCCACAGGCTTGGGCAGCTACTTCAATGGGAGCCAGGGGAAAAGATTTACCTGAACCACCAGACCTGAAAGATGACAAAAGAATGCAATGTGAAACAGAAGAAAAGGAACCTGTGGATTAGATAAGCTACCCCAGCATTACCTAGCAGCAAGGGAAGAACCCAAGACAGAGTGAATCGTACCCACGACCTTCCGAATGCAGGCCACAGATGTTGCCGCCTAAGTCATCCGCTCGGGTTATAGCTGGAATTTGCGTATATTGTTTTATTTCCTTTCCTGCAACATTCTTTTTATCCTCTTTCTTCTTCTCATTCTACTAGAAACTGTAAAATCTCTCTTGCTCCACAGAGCAGAATGTCAATATAGACAATAATATTGAGAATGTTGTCATAATTCTTGCAGAAATTCCTTTGGAGAGTGAAAAGGACGTCTCAGAATCATATCCCGTAAGGGAGGGACCATACAATTTCCGGCTGCTCCCTAAAAATAAACGTGAGTTAAATATTCATTATCATTTATTGCATGTTTCAAAAACTTAATTTGCATGACTAGTGCATGGCTTTTTAAGGTTTCCATTTACGTTATGTCGTCTGTTCATTCCAAGTGCTATATAAATCACATTTATGGTGGGAACAACCTGAGCCAATCAACGAGATCTGAACGCGGATGTATATATTTAGAGATTAGGTTCTTACATACAGGGTTGCCGGTTGTCGGTTCTCTCGTTCTTATTTCCAGTTGTATTCTGCGTGCTTCTAGATCTTGTTTTGGCATTCCAAAATGAATGAAGGAATGAAGTAGCTTTCGTCATATTTGTACTAATACTGGAAGACGTGAGCCGAAAGTCCAATCTGTATAACTGAAGCATTTATACCATGGAACGCGACAATCACATTATAACAGTCCTCAGACTATTATGAGGGTGATGACCGGATGTGACGTTTTCTCGTACTTCTTTTTTTTTTTTTTTTTTTTTTTTTTTTTTTTTTTTAAGGCAGGGGAAAAATCTTCAAAAGACGCCAATGCTGGAGAGTTGGATTCTTACCAACAAAAAATCCCCTGCGAGCCACAAGAGACTTCTTCCTGGAACCACCAATAGGTATTACTTCAAGAAGAACGGCGAAAGATGGTCGACGTACTAATGTACCAGTGGAAGGTATATAGCACCTAAGGCCCTGAAAAGGGGAATGCGATGCTGCGGTAGATGTTGGGTATAGAAGCGGCGACCTGTTTACTATCCGCGTTCGTCCTGCTCCTTCGCCTTGAGGACTGAAGTAATCCTTGTAGAAATAACATCCTAGTTCTCCCTGGACTCGCGCATATGTGGAAGAATATTGTGACTTTGTGGGTTCGTGAAAGTAAAAGTCCAAGTTGCACAAGTTCAAATGTTCTTTATTTCCGCCGAATTACACTTATACAGCTCAGATAACAGCAGAATCACGTATCTCACACAATTACGTAACACACACAATTACAATTCACCAGTTCGCAAGTCCACACTGCACTCGCTACTCGGCAACTTGCCATAAAACACACTCTAGGACCGACTACTAGAAAACTGACTGACTCGTCCAATGCATCGCTTATATAGACAGATCGCTGTTTCTGGAAGTTTCCGCCTATTAACGAAACGTCACAGTCCTCCAAGGCAGTAGGAGGAGGGGGTCTAGAAGTTTCTCATTATTTTTCTCCATACCGCGTCTCTACTCGGCAGGCCATTAGCGGTATGCATTAGCGTAGGAATGGCCTAGCACCATTCATCCCCCTTACTCTCACAGCAAGAGCCATTCGGTCACACGAGTAGGCGTGGCCTCGATGCCATAAGTCCCCTCTCTTTCTCGCAGTTCTTTCTGCCAGCTGGCCTTGTACGTTCGGGTGACAATATTGTTCAAAGTTACAACCTGACCAAGTTGTGCGTAACAGCGATGATGGAGGTGAAGCCATTAAGGGCAATCTAAAATCGTATGCTACGGAGTGTACATTTGTGCACAATACGAGCAGAGGTCCGTGTCAATGATGTCCTCCCGTAGGGGAGGGGATCCGTCCCCTTCAGCTGCCGAAGTGCGGGCGCTGCGGACCCTTAGCACTCGTGGTACCTCTGACGTTACTAGAGGAACCTCGGGCCGAACATGCCGAGCCCCTCCCGTAGGGGAGTTGTTCGGATTGGGTTGACTCGAGAGGCCAGTGTGTTCCCGACACCCACAGGTAAATGGGTACTTCCGGCCAGGTTACGGCCGCCCGGAGGGGGTAGAGGTTTGCCTGAATAGTCCCGGGTACTAGCCTGCAGAGTTAGTAGAAGGTGTGCTAGATTACCATTCGGCCCCACCGATATTATCGGTATTCTTCCCTGCGGGGTTGACGCGCGTAAGTGGCGTATCCACTTCCATCCCGTCTTGACGTTGTCCTCAGCGGGGCGTGGCTTTTTAGACTCCAGATATTTCCCTATGGAAAGAGCCCCGGAGTTTCCATCGGTCTCGGGTAGAAGGAGGCCCGGTTCCTTGGTCCTACGGGTCCAGGACTAATGGGAGTAGAACCTCTGAGCTTAACTGTCAATGATGTCCATACGGTTCAAGTAGCATTGAAATGGCCATGATTGGTCAGAAATTGGGTGACGTAATATCCAACTTCTCCATGCTTTCGATAGAGCCAGAGTGCGGTCTCAGGAATCAGCAACATGGTCCACTGTGCCTTTCGAGTTTCCTGGGTCCATTCCGCCTGCCACTGTCGAATGTTATGGACCCTTACCAAGAGCCTTTGCTGCAGTGAACCAGTTCCAGGAGCATAGGCGCTTTCCTTCATCAAGAGATGGATTGGTATAATCCCAGCGACAACCTGCAGAGCCCTCGTGGAGGTAATCCTATATGCACTACAGATACGCAGTGTAACCTTCCGCTGCACGCGTTCGAGCCAAGTTCGGTAGGTTGCCTTATCAAGGCAGGAATTCCAAGTTAGTGCACCATACAGAAGAATGGAATGTACCACATTACCAAAAATCTTCCCTGAGCTAGGTTTAGGACCACCGACATTGGGCATCAAACGTCCTAAGGCGGTGATGACCTTCTCGGCCCTGCGAGTCATGTATTGGAGATGTGCACCAGGATACATATTATGGTCAAACTGAAGACCGAGATAGCACAAGTATCTCTGATACCGCAGGGTCATCCACTAAGATGTACAGTGATATCCCGTAGGGAGCGCCTCTCCTCCAGAATTACAATCTCGGTCTTCTGTGAAGCCAAATGTAGCCCCCTTTGCAACATCCGCATTTCAATTCTGTGCACAGCCCATTCTATCCTATCTTCCACTTCTGCTTGGGGTCCTCCAGATACAAGAACAGCCAGATCATCGGCGTAGGCAATAGATGTAGCTCCCGACAACAAAGACACTCGGAGGACATCATCGTAGTAGATGTTCCATAGAGTGGGTCCCAAAACCGAACCCTGCGGCACTCCACACGTCATATCCAATGTCTTACTGGCACCATCCAAAAGCCTCCGATTGTGCAAATAACTACAGATAATTCGGAGCAAGTAAGGGGAAACGCGGCGTTGCCTGAGGTCCGCTACGATGCCAGTTCACTGCGTGGAATTAAAGGCATTTTTAACATCCAGCGTCACTAAGACGACATAGCGAGGAGAAAGCGCCTGGGTCTTGACCACGAAAGTTTGTACAGCCTGAATAGTATCAGTAGTCGACAATGCTTGCCGAAAATCAAATTAATGAGGAGATAGGCCCTCCCCGTCCTCAATTTCGGCGATTAAGTGGCTGTTGAGAATGTGCTCCATAAGTTTTCCTAGGACGTGAAGCAAACAAATCGGTCTGTAGCACCTTCTCCCTCCTGGCGGACTAGGTTTTTCAAGAAGAATGAGTTTGCCAAGTTTCCATTTCCTAGGAAATTCACCGGAGCATAAGACAGAATTAAAGAAGTCCAGGAGGAGCTCCGGTTTCTCAACAGTAAGGAGGTTCACAACCTCCGGAGGATGTCATTTGGACCACCGTCCTTCCCAGACGTGATCCGGAGACCTGCGGCTCGGATCTCCTCAACAGAACAGATGGGGATAGTCTCATTATCGACGAGAATTTCCGGCCAGATGAGTCTAGGATGTGCAGGAAACAAAGTTCTGGCTATGTGTAGCTGTAGCTGTTCATCATCGCTGAGAACTATAGGTCGTACAACCGGCAGAAGATCTGTTCCACTACGGTGCACTTGAGGTGTGGGTCGTAGAACAGGTGTAAGAAATGTCTTTTCCTCGGCTAGCTTTAGTCGGTGCACTTTGCTCTTAGTCAGGGCTTGCACGGTTCCAACAATAAATATCTTTAAGTTTGTAGATAGTTATTTAATTTATTAATAAAAGCACTTTACTATTTACAGTATGTAATATCTAGCTGGTCGAGTACACTAGTGTGTTAGGTGCTAACGTGTGTTTCACCGGCTGAATCTAAGGGAGAATTGTACTGAAAGACGCTTCTGTGTGAGGGTTGAAAATATTTACAGTTAACTTTCTAACGGTACCTGGGGTTCTTTGTCCTCTTAGGAATTTAACAACTCTGGTACATTCCTAAGCACCACGAATATACTCGACATCGCCATTACATGTATTCTGATATTAAACAATATACATTACATATTATTTCACCATTAACGCTATATAATACCCATTACTGCATCATTATTTACAAATTTACATACATTCATTACATACATTCAGTAGGGTGGAAGTAATACCGTCTCAACTTAGTGTTTCAGTTTGCACAAGACATGTAACAGGAACATGTCCTCAATAACAACTTGTAATCTTTGCCTAAATGAATAAGCTATAACGATGACTGTGGTCAAATAAAAGTTCCTAGGAGAATTCCTCTCTACAGCTTTCAAGAATTCAACATCAGTGATAAAATTTCTCAGTGAAAATTCCAGTACGACAGGAAAAATAAATTACAGATGCACTTTGTTTATAAATCAATTCATCCGTAGGACTTTCATAGCCCTTAAATACTGTGATTAACCTTTCTCCTTGCATAGAAGTAGTGTATCTTTAATTTGTTTTAACCTAGCAGTTCATTTTTGAATTTAATGTTGAATACTAAAACGATAGGATGTTTTGTTTCCAGTGGTACACGAGTTAGATGATGATGACGATGATGATAGCACCGCTAGCGATATTTCTTCCAAGAGTGAAGAAGTAAAAGTGAAGTAAGTATTTCATGTATGCACTTTATAACTCAGGAAAATCATATTTTCTGCATTAATCTACCAGATAAGGAAGATGGAAATTACATTTTAAAATTGAATATATTGTAACTTTGTGGGTTCGTGGAATTAAAAGTCCAATTGCACAACTCAAAAATGTTCTTTATTTCCACCGAATTACAGTCGGAACACTTGCCGATTACACAGAATTACGTAATGCACACAATTACAATTCACCAGTTCGTCTGTCACAGGTCCACTGCACGCTCACAGTTACGTACAACTCCTCTGATGCACGTTCACAGCCTTCCGGTCTGTTAACTCACTCAGCGCTCCTCACGGCTGCTCGCCAAGAACTGAACTGACTCGCCAACTACAGGCTTTATATAGGGAAGATCGCCGTTTCTGGAACGTTCGCGGCGTGCACAATTATCCCGAGGTTTTGAGACGTCTGGTGGGAGGGGAAAGAGATGGTAGAGGGCTCGCACCGCTCTCCTAATCACCCCTTCAGTTAGTGACACGAGACAAATGGGTAGGCGTGGTCTGAATACTCCCGTCTGGCCCTACTGCCGGCCGGTTCTATTGGGAGTTCCGACGTTCGGGTGACAATATGAAGATGTGACACCTGTTAAACAGATGTCATGCTAAAGTAACGCGTGGCACCCGAAATGATTCCAAGTATTTGTTTAAGTATTAAACAAGACTACTTTTTCATTACTGTTTGAAAAATATGTAAAGCAAGTTTCAAACCACTTACTTCACAAGGTTTTTCGTAATTATGGCTTTGATTTGACACGAAACACAGGAGCATTTTATATGAAGAATAGGGGTAATTTTGTATACTCGTGTAGGTGTTTAAATGACCAGTAAAATGCCTTTAGTCGGATGAAAGTATTAGATGGTTTACTTAAACTAAAAAAGTCTTAAAAAGAACCAGAAAATTGACTTATGGCCACTTGTTAACTTCCTTGACATTATTTTAAAGAAAGTAAAAATGAAGATGGAAAAATGATCCTCATATTTTGCAAAACTAAAATATGTAAAGAATTCCGGCCTATTTAATTCATTGTTAACTTCTTTGATAATTATCTTGACCATGAGAAGACGTTTATGATAACCAGACATCGGAGCCCGTACACATTTAAAAGGATATTGTGACTTTGTGCGTTCGTGAAATTAAAAGTCCAGGTTACAAGCACCAAAAATTGCTCTTTATTTCCGTGGAAATCAATCTGACAGTACAGAATTACATCACATACACAATACAACTTGCAAGGTCATCGACCACAAACACAACTCACACAGCTGTTCACGCACACGCGTCCAATTGCCGACTCACTGCCTGTGGCAGGCGGCGGCTTCCTTTTTATAGATTACTCACTATCCGGAATGTTCTCAAACAATCAAGACGGCGCTAGAAGAAAGACGAACTCTCTAGAAATCCGTCTCCTTCCCCCACCGTTTCGGCGAGCTTTTATCTCTGCACTTGCCCGTCTCTTTGAACTCGTTGTCCACACCGCCTCGAATCAACAATACGCTCGCGACCTGCTCCCTCCACAAGGCTGGACATTCCGAACATCACCATCGTAACTGGCCAGACGATCCAGGTGTAACACCAACATCTTTCCTCGCGGCACCTTCTGGATGCGGTAGACCACATCATTAATCCTCTTTACTCCCCAGTACAGTCCTTACCATGGCTGCTGGTGCTTCGGGCAGCGTCTCTAGCCCGGGTAGGGCGGTACAACCAGACCAAGTCACCTTGCTGGAACCTTGGTTGTTGGCTTGCCTATCGTTTCGGGTCTTCATGCGGTCACTCGCCATCTGGATGTTGCTGGCTATTTCGCCTCCAGGGGGCTCCCAAAAGCCAGGTCACAAGGGAGGCTTAACTCTCGGCCGAACATTAAACCGGCTGGCGCCATGCCAGTGGTGTCGTGTATCGACGAGCGGTAGGCCAGGAGGAATAGTGGCACCTTGACGTCCCAGTCTTGCTGATGACTGGCCAGGACCTTCCTCAGATGTTCTTCCAGGGTATTGATGTACCTCTCCCCCATGCCGTCCGATTGCGGATGTAGAGGTGTTGTAACCCCAAGTTTCCAGTGCCTCGTTCATCAGGTTAGATTCAAAATTAGTGCCCAAGTTACTGTGGAGTTTCAACGGCACCCCAAAACGGCAGAAGAGTGGCTCCACGAGGCTGTTTGTAATTGTCTTCGCCTCCTGGTTCGTGATGGCATGCTCCTCCGGCCACTTGATGAAGTAGTCCACGGTCACCATCAGGTACTTGTTGCTTCGGTCGGATACTAGCAACGGTCCAGCTATGTCGTCAGCGATGCGTTCGAAAGGCGTTCCGACGTTGTACTGCTGCATGCGACCCCGGCTCCTACTTTGGGGACCACGATTCGCCACCCACTCGTGACATTAACGGCACCATCTCTCAGCATCTGCTCGGAGCCTCAGCCAGTAGTAGTGCTGCTGGAGTTTGTTGATCGTTCGGTTCCCTCCCAGGTGCCTTCCTGAAGTACCGGCGTGCACTTTCTCCAAGACTTCCGGGAGCTTACTCCGGGGAAGTACCAACTTCTCTCTCTCGGTCTTCCCATCGGGTGATTCCCATACCCGGAACAGCACACTCTCTTTGGTCTTCAACGACTACAATTGGGCCCAGTATGACTTGTACGCACCGCTTCTGTATGCGATGTCCTCCCAGCTCGCTCTCGTCCCTGCCACCACTTCCCTCAAGAGTGGTCCCACGTCGGCGTCCGCCAGCTGCACCGTCCTCAGGCCTGAACTATCCGAGCCATCTGCAGGCACTGCCGTGACCACTCTGAGAGCTGCAGCACGCTCCTTCTCCTCCACCCTTGTGCATTGACCGCGCTCTTCCGGGAAGAGTCTTCGGGACATGGCGTCTGCGTCGACGTGGTTCTTCCCTCTACGATGTTCAGAGGTGAAGTCGTAGGACCCAACGGGCTGTGTGGCCTTCCAGATTCCTAAAGCTAAGTAGCCAGGTGAGGGCGGAATGGTCAGTCTTCAGCTGGAATGGCTGACCGTACAGGTACTTGTGGAAGTGCTCCAAGTTCTTCACAACCGCCAGTAACTCTCGCCGGGTGAAGCAGTAGTTCTCTACCTCGGATAGCATCTTGCTGCAGTAAACTATCACTCGCTCGTGCCCATCCTCCAATACAATGGTCGCTGGCATCGGTATCCACAATAAAGGCGCCACCTGTTTGTGAGAATCAAAAAATAGGAGCACTGCACAGTGTCTTCTTCAGCTGCTGGAAAGTGCCTTCGGCGTCCCCCGTCCACGCATAATGTTGGTGTCCTTCCGTCAGGCGGGTGAGGGGCTTGGCGATGTTGCAAAAACCTTTAATTAAACGGTGATAGTAAGTGCACAGCCCCAGGAAACTGCGCAGCTCTCTCTTATCCTTTGGCCGAGGTCAATCTCTCTCTCTCTCTCTCTCTCTCTCTCTCTCTCTCTCTCTCTCTCTCTCTCTCTCTCTCTCTCTCTCTCTCTCTCTCTCTCTCTCTATCTCTCATCTATCCAACATTTTACTGGCAAAACAAGCGGCGGTACGGGATACGCTAGAGGACATGAAATCCAGGGAGTGATTGAAGAATTTGACAGCCCTTGGTGTTCCCCTGTAATTCTGGTAACGAAGAAGAACGGCTAGTTACGCTTCTGCGTGGACTACAGGAAGCTGAACGCTGTCAACAGGAACGATTGCTTTCCCTTACCCCGGATTGACGACACGGACATGCTTGCTGGTGCGCAGTGGTTCTCGACCTTGGACTGAAGTGCGGCTACTGGCAAGTGGCTCTAGACCCGAGAAACAAGGAAATGACCGCATTCTCGACAGGCCAAATGCTTTGGCAGTTCACAGTTATGCCCTTTGGCCTCTGTAATACACCAGCTACCTTCCAACGCTTCATGGAGTCAGCGAGGCCGCGCCAGGGCTCAGTGGTTAGACCGATTGGCTCTCACCAAGGCGACCCGGGTTCGATCCCGGGTGACCGCAAAGTGAGAATTTTGGTGGACAACACGGCACTGGAGCGGGTTTTCTCCGGGACCTCTGGTTTCACCCACCATCTCATTCCACCGGTGCTCCATGTTCATCTAATGTACCATCAGTGTCACCGCCTGCGGTGCCGTATGTAGTAAAGCCGGGGTTGAAACACCACACATTTAATTTTCATGGAGTCAGTGATGAGAGGTTTGACTTATGACGCCTGCCTGCTGTACCTGGAGGACATCGCCATCGTTGGCAAGACTTTCGAAGGCTATCTCGAGAATGTGAGTAAGGAACTACAGAGACTGTAGGTGACCAACTTGAAACTGAACGCGAAGAAGTGCCAGCTCTTCCGCAAGGAAGTCAACTACTTGGATCATATAGTCTCACCAACCGGAGTGGCCACAGACCCGGATAAGACAAGCCGTGAGAGATTGGCCTCGGCCGAAGGATAAGGGAGAATTGCGCAGTTTCCTAGAGCTGTGCAGTTATTACCCCGCTTCATAAAAGGGTTCACCAACATCCCAAAATATCACCAAACCCCTCATCCGCCTGACAGAAGAACACCGACCTTATGTGTGGACGGAGGACGCCGAAGGCGCTTTCCAGCACCTCAAGAAGACACTGTGCAGTGGTTATATCTTAGGATTCCCACAACCAGGTAGCGTCTTCATTGTGGACATCGACGCCAGCGACCATTGCATTGGAGGCGTCCTATCGCAAATCCAGGATGGCCATGAGCGCGTGATAGCCTACTACAGCAAGACGCTATCCAAGGCAGAAACGAATTACTGCGTCACTCTGCGAGAACTGCAGGCGGTAGTAAAGACCTTGGAGCACCTCCACAACGGTCAGCCATTCCACCTGAAGGCTGACCACTCCGCCCCAACCTGGCTACTGAGCTTTAGAGACCTGGAAGGCCAGACAGCATGTTGGGTCCAGAGGCTGAAGGAGTACGACTTCACCTCTGAACATCGGAGAAGGAAGAGCCACAGCGACGCAGACGTCATGTCCAGGAGACCCTGCCCTGAAGGTTGCAGCCAGTTCACAAGGGTGGAAGAGAAGGAGCGTGCCGCAGCTCTCCGAGTGGTCACGGCAGTGCCTGCGGACGGTTTGGATAGCGCAGGCCTGAGGAGGGAGCAGCTGGTCGACGCAGACTTGGGACCACTCTTGAGGGAAGTGGAGGCAGGGACAAGACCAACCTGCCAGGACATCGCACCAAGGAGCGCCACGTACAATTTCTCACTGAAGACAAGAGAGGGCGTGCTGTTCCGGATATGGGAATCACCCGATGGGAAGACGCAGGGAGAACAGTTGGTACTTCCCCGGAGTAAGGTCTGGGAGGTCTTGGAGGAATGCATGCCGGTGCTTCAGGACACCTGGGAGCAAACCGAAGGATCGACAAACTCCGACAACGCTACTACTGGCTGAGGCTCTGAGCATACGCTGAGAAATGGTGCCGCCAGTGTCACGTTTGCGCGGTGATCGCGGCCCCCAGATTAGGAGCCGTGGTGGCATGCAGCAGTACAACGTGGAAGCGCCATTCGAAAGGATCGCCGTCGACATAGCTGGACCATTCCCAGTCTCCAACCGAGGCAACAAGTACCTAATAGTGGTCGTGGACTACTTCACCAACTGGCAGGAGGTGTATGTCATCCCGAACCAGGAGGTAAAGATAATCACAGAGTTCCACGTGAAGCAATTTTCTGCCAATTTGGGGTGTCGATAGAACTCCACAGTGACCAGGGCACCAATTATGAGTCGAGCCTGATAAAGGAGGCACTAGAAAAACTTGGGGTTAACAAGACCCGCACAACACCTCTACATACCCAGTTGGATGTCATGGTCGAAAGGAACATCAAGACCTTAGAAGAACACCTGAGGAAGATCGTGGCCAGCCGTCTGCGAGACTGGAACGTCAAGGTGCCACTGTTCTTGCTGGCCTACCGCTCGTCTACACACGACACCACTGTGATGACTCCAGCCAGCTTAACTTTCTGCCGAGAGTTACGCCTTCTCTGTGATCTGGCTTTTGGAAGCCCTCCGGACGCAAAACAGCCAGCAACCGAGTATGTGGAGAACCTGGTGACCATCTCCACGACATGCATGAGATGGCTCGTCAGAACATCTAGAAGACGAGCGACCACATGAAAACCCGACACAACAAGCAAGCCAACAGTCAAGGGTTCCAACAGGTTGACCTAGTCTGATTGTACCGCCCTACCCGGACCAAGGGACGCTGCCCGAAGCTTAAACAGCCGTGGCAAGGACCGTACCGGGTGCGAAGAGGATTAACGACGTGGTCTACCGCATTTCAGAAAGTGCCCCGTGGGATGATGTTGGTGATACACTTGGATCGTCTGGCCCGCTACGATGGTGCTGTTCGGGACGACCAGCCTTGAGCAGGGAGCAGTGTCGCGAACCCATTATTTACGATAGTGCGCCGCAGAGAGATAACGGACGGATAATGTATCACGGAGATAAACAGCTTGCCTAAGCAGATAAACATAGCGCGAAGATAAAGGGCATGCCAATACAGATAAAGTGAGGTAACTGGAACATTCTAGTTATATCTTGATTGACAGAGAACAGTATATTTCTTGTTTGTTACAGAATATTCCAGAAATATGTAGTGTTATCAGTAGTCCTATAGTAAGAGGCGACACGCCAGTGGAGGAGTTGTAAACAGTTGTAAACAGTAGTCGTTACGCGAGTTCTAATTGAAACTGGTGCTTTGGAAGTGAACTTTTTGTTGTAGTCAACGACCTTAGAAGATTGTATGGTGGACAAAGTGTACTTCCAGGGAAATAAAGAACATTTTGAATTTCTGCAACTTGGACTTTTAATTCTACGAACCCACAAAGTCACAATACTGAAATTTACGATTTTTTAGAATGCTAAGTTCATGAGCTTAAAGTGCTATGATATGTTTGAAGATTTCAGATTTAAGTTCTCGAAATGACAAGGTGTTTATCTTATTTAAAAACGCGTGGTTATGACTTTATGATTTAAAATATAACTGTGATTTTTGGTTAAGCATGGAAATTACATAATTTTTTATAATTATAGGGAGTGTTTAAAATAATACTTTTTTGTAAAAATGAATTTTAAAATTCCAAGGTTCTATATTACATTTAATCTTTTAGAGACACTTTCACCAGGAGACTACTTTTAAAATTTAATAGAAAATTAACACATTGAAATAGTTTTATTTTTAATATATTAAACTGAGACGTTTACAAATCGTATATGTATATCAGGTAATATTTCAATTAAGTTAATTGAATTTTGTGTAATTTATTATTCCCAATGGAACATTTCCTATGGTAATCCTGTTACTAATGTCCACGTTGTTTTTAAATCTTCAGGTATGAGCCCACGGAGTTCTCGGATGTAGAAATTGAGGAAATAGTTACTGTCCCCAAGAAACCAGACAATAAGGTACTACTAGAAATAAAGCATCTACTATAGTTAATAATTCGGATACGATAGACTGTAGTGTATATTAATAGGTAGTAAGAGAATGATTTTAAATGAGAGTTCAGTGTTGTATGCATTAGTGCAAGTGCCTAAAACAACGGTTGGTTAGAGGAATTTTATATTCATCAGCAGAAGGGCTCCAGGTGGTCCCTGTCGCTTGTAATAGGTTAAATGCTGGTGGACTGTTTATGCACATCTATCGCGGAACCGTTAACTGGTCCTTTGTGGTTCTACTGCGACCCTACAGAGGATGGTATGAGTGGAGTCACCCACGGTGCGATCAAATCTGATTGCATGTGTATGCATTGTTGGGGTCCCTAACAACTCCAGTTCGAGAGCTTCCGAGGCCACGTATAAGTACTAACTCTCAGTGATCCAACCCTGATGGGACTCACACTAAGCAGGTCTTTATTGGACAGTCCCATCGGACGCCAAGGGAGCGTTCATTCAGATTGCGAGCCGCAGTCCTACAACATCGTCCCTTGTATCTACTATTCTAATAGATGACAATGAAGTAAATGAAAAGGTAAAGTCTGTTTAGTTAACGTGTGTACAGTTCGGCTGCCTCCTTTGATGAATCCTTTTAATCTTTTTACGACACCAGCTCTCCTTCTCCCAGCCCTTTCTTGATATGTCATGGGTATCGCATGTGAAATTATCCACTTTAGAGAAACGTTTCCTTTTGTTTTCACACTTGATCGGCGTCTTTGGTATTCCTTTCATCACAATTTTTCTTACTGTATTTCTGTGAGAATTTTTGCAGGTTCATTGTATGACCCCTTACCAAGATTATTTTTCACCACATATTTATGTGTTCAAAACAAGCGCTGGAATTTGCTTAGAAAGAGTTCCCGTTATGACTTTGATTTTTGAGGCTTCTCCTCTAACATAACTCGGCCCAGCAACACTTTCCAATTCATTCACACTATTGTCTTCACTTTGATTTTTTTCCACTTGACTGAAAGTTATCTACTATTTAATTTGCATTTACCACTGCACTTCTCCCCCACGGTCTCCACATCGTGACATACAACGAATTTCTGCACGTAATGAAACAGATCAACTGGAAGTTGGAACTTTGACAACTGATACTCCACGTGAAGTAAACATGCGACTGTCATTTCCAGAAAAATCAGGGTTGCTATTGGTCTTCAACGACAGTGTTCCATTTCTGGAGTGTGAAGATAGATTTATGACGGTCATTAGTTGGTGGTAGGGTGCGTTTCCTTTGTGAAGCAACTGCACTCGCGTTGATTACACAGACTTTACAGAGATGAGGCATAGAAACGTCGTAATAGAAGAACCCTCCCAACATTCGCTTACCAACCATGGGAGACCACGAGAAACCCATGGGTGTGATTGGGCGGGAATCGAACCCCGGACCTCCCGAATGCAGTTTGACACATTACCTCGCACGGCAATTGTTTACTCAAAAGGCCTGCACATTAGTATGTTTCTCGTTTCTTTCACTTTCTGGCAGTATTAACGTTACATTTTTTATTCATAAATATTAGTGCAGAAACTTCCAATAGCTTCGTATTGTCCTAGTTGAATTGCAATTTTTAAAAACTGTAGTTACACTTATTTTAAACCTTTCTCGAAAACTTTAACGTCCATTCGAGCTTTAATAATGCCTATAATCACCTTACGGAAGCAAATACAAATTTCAAATATATCCCGTAGTTCAAATAAACAATACTGTGATTAATTTCAGCCAAAAGGGGTTTGGTTTGAAACGTTTCTCGCAGGGTACTTAATTGCATATCGAAACAGAGTGTAAACAAGGAAATGGCTCTCCATTAATTTCTGGCAAATTGTACTTGAAGTAAATGAAATTTGTTTATATAAAACGGGTTTCTTTGGGCCCTAAGACAGTTCTCAGCATCTAAAATGTTGCTCGATTTTACCAACGGATGTTAAGACTTAACACGAGTTTATCAATACTTAAAACAAAAATTGCATTTCAGCAAGTGTTAGCTTAACACTCGTGTTTAATCTCTTGTTAAACTAACAAGCCAAATATCTGTTGTTAAGTCCATAACAATTGTAAATAGTCAAGATGGCGGGCGTGAAAGCAGCTGTTGATGTCGATTTGCTATATTTAAGACCGTCTAAATGGCATTCGTAATAGAGTACGGCCTATGAGGAGAAATGATTTTGAGGAGCTATCAGAAGAAAATTTTCTACAGAGGTATTGACTGTCGAAACAAGTTGCTATGAAGGTTACTGCGAAAGTACAAGATAGGTTAGAACATGCATCGAAAGGAATATGCCAGTTTCGCCTTTGCTTCAAGTATTAATAACTTTACCATTTTATAATTCACTGAATTATGTAGATAATACGCTATCCACCACCAGTCTTGAAACGTTCAAATCACTCGTGCTTCTTCGCTCCTCGTTTTAAATTTACGTAATACTGAGTTAGAATATGCATCTTAAGGAATATACCGATCTCGCGTTTGCTTCAAGTATTAATAACTTTGCAATTTTATAATTCACTGAATTATGTGGATAATACACTGTCCAACTCCCGTCTTGAAACATTTATATCACTTCTCCTTCGCACCTCGTTTTAAATTTACTTAATACTGACGAAGTTGTTTGGTGCTTGTAGTAGTGACACACGCATTTGAATTAATTTAGTTTCCAATATTTTCCCATGTGACATATTTCTCTTTTACATTCATTGCATCCTTACTCTTATGATCCACGATATCCTTACACTTCGTCACCAATTAACAATTCTTTCTCCATCGAAGAGAAATTTGTCTCACAGCTTTTGTTTACGATTTTGTTCACCCACCAATTTTCAGCTGTGTGCAGACGAAAATGAAAACAAAAGCATATCGCAGTATGTTCAGAAAATAATATGACTAATACATAGCCTTCTACAGTTGTAATATTTATAAGTCTCTTGGCGTTAACACGTGTTTGTTAACATTTTCAGAAAACAGGTTGGTGAAATGCAAGAAACTGAACAGTAGTGTTAGCGCTGTGACAATTGCTACGTTACATTTGTTAAAGTCGGTTTTAATATCTGTCGATGAAATCGGGCATAAGCATTTTGAACAGACTCCCCGTAGGAGAGAGTATCCGTCCCCTTCAGCTGCTGTGGTGCGAGCGCTGCAGACCCCCAGCACTCGTACCTGTGCCGTTGCCAGAGGAACCTCGGGCCGAACATTCGAGCCCCTTCCGATTGGGAGTTCGGATTTGGTTGGACTCGAGAGGGCAGTGTGTTCCTGACACCCGCGGGAGATCGGGTACCTCCAGCCAAGCCTCGGCCGCCCGGAAGGGGTAGAGGGTTGCCTAATAAGTCCCGGGTACTAGCCTGCAGAGCTAGTAGAAGTTGTGCTAGATCACCAGGCGGCCCCACTGAGGTTATTGGGTAGTCTTCCCTGCGGGGTTAACGCGCGTAAGTGGCGTATCCACTTCCACCCTTCTTGACGTTTTTGTCGATGGAAGGGGGGGCTTTTTAGACTCAAGGTATTGCCCCATGGAAAGAGCCTCGGAGTTTTCTATCGCTCCCGGGCTGATAAAGGCCGGAATCTTCGAACTTTCGGTTAGACCTAGCGATGTAAAGTGCAAAAATGATTACAGCACAAGCATAAATTCTCCCAAATTTTGTGCGTTAAATTTTCCAAGATTTTCTTATGCATGAACAAATGCCAAAAGGATATCAAAATCTCATCTAGCTGTTAAATATTACGGAGAAGCAGCATTGAACGGAAAAATAAATTCAGAGAGGAGAAAGATATGCTGAGGGGATAGTCGGGGGGAATAAGAGATGCCAAAAGGGGTTAGAAAGGAGGGGGAGAGGGAAGAGTAGCACCTCAATGTTTAGCACAAAAACGCAAGCAGAGTTGTCGATAAAATTAATCACGTAGTATAAGTAAGTCTAGCAGGTAATTCATACGTTTAAGCTGTCAAGGAATATCAGAACTATGCTTCTGATTATAACTAAATTGCTTTATTTTGTTAAAGGTTACGACTCTATTGACAGCAGTTTACTGGCTTTTATGAGCAAAACCTAAAAGTGAGAAGCACGCTTTTGGTAAATGAGGCTGCATAGGCAGTATTTTAGTGCAGCAGTACGAATGCCCCCCCCCAGGGGGCTGCAGCGGTAGGTACGGAATTGCTGACCCCGGGTCCCGAGCCAAATTTCTCGATTGGGTGTCTCTGAGTGGTGAGAGAGCTATTGCCAAATGCCCAATCAACGTCCACAACCGTGATTCTCTGTAAGCAAAGCAAATCGAAGCAAATGGAAAAGAAAGGAAGCGAAGTGAAGAAGAGCGATGTCGAGCGAAGTAACCGAAGCCTGATCCAAACCAGAGCGAAGCCCGAGTTAAGTTAGAAAATGAAGTTAGAGTGAGGCCAGAGCAAAGCCAGAGTGGAACGGAGAGGTGCCAAAACCTAGTCAGAGCTAAGTCAGAGCCAAGTCAGATCCAAGCCCAAGTTAAGTTAGAGAATGAAGTTAGAGTGAGGCCAGAGCGAAGCCAGAGCGGAACCGGAGAATGGCCGGAACCTAAACATAGCCAAGCCAGAGCAAAGTCAGATCCAAGCCCGAGTTAAGTTAGAGAATGAAGATAGAGTGAGGCCAGAGCGAAGCCAGAGCGGAACCGGAGAGTGGCCGAAACCTAACCAGAGCCAAGCCAGAGCGAAGTCAGAGCCAAGCCCAAGTTAAATTAGAGAATGAAGTTAGGGTGAAGACACAGCGAAGCCACAGCGGGACCGGCGAGGAGCCGGAACCTAGCCAGAGCCAAGCCAGAGCCAAGTCAGAGCCAAGCCCAAGTTAAATTAGAGAATGAAGTTAGAGTGAGGCCCGAGCGAAGACATAGAGGGACCGGAGAGGGGCCAGAACCTAGGCAGAGCCAAGTAACAGCTAAGTCAGGGCGAAGCCCGAGTTAAATTAGAGAATGAAGTTAGAGTGAGGCCACAGCGAAGCCAGAACGGGACCGGAGAGGGGCCAGAACCTAGCCAGAGCAAAGTCAGAGCAAAGGCCAGAGCCAAGCCAGAGCAAAGCCAGAGGCAAGCCCTAGTTAAGTTAGAGAATGAAGTTGGAGTGAGGCCACAGTGAAGCCAAAACGGGACCGGAGAGGGGCCAGAGCGAAGCCAGAGCAAAGTCCAGAGTCAAGCCAGAGCAAAGCCAGAGGCAAGCCCTAGTTAAGTTAGAGAATGAAGTTAGAGTGAGGCCACAGCGAAGCCAGAACGGGACCGGAGAGGGGCCAGAGCAAAGCCAGAGCAAAGTCCAGAGTCAAGCCAGAGCAAAGCCAGAGGCAAGCCCGAGTTAAGTTAGAGAATGAAGTTAGAGTGAGGCCAGAGCAAAGCCAGAGCGGGACCGGAGTGGTGCTGGAACCTACCCAGGGCCAAGCCAGAGCGAAGCCAGAGCCAAGTCCGAGTTAAGTTAGAGAATGAAGTGAGACTAAGGCCAGAGCGGGACCGGAGAGGGGTCCGGAACCTAGCCAGAACCAAGCCAAAGCCTAGCCAGAGCCATGTCAGCGCCAAGCCCAAGTTAAATTAGAGAATTAAGGTAGAGTGAGGCCAGAGCAAATTCAGAGCGGGACCGGAGTGGGGGCCGGAACCTAGCCAGAGCCTTGTCAGAGCCGAGCTAGGGCCATGTCAGAGCCAAGCCCAAGTTAAATTAGAGAATTAAGTTAGAGAGAGGCCAGAGCAAAGCCAGAGCGGGACGGGGGTGGGGGCCGAAACCTAGCCAGAGCCAAGCAAAAGTTAAATTAGAGAATGAAGTTAGAGTGAGGCCAGAGCAAAGCCAGAGCGGGATCGGAGAGGGGCCGGAACCTAGCCAGAGCCAAGCAAAAGTTAAATTAGAGAATGAAGTTAGAGTGAGGCCAGAGCAAAGCCAGAGTGGGATCGGAGAGGGGCCGGAACCTAGCCAGAGCCAAGCCAGAGCCAAGTCAGAGCCACGCCCGAGTTAAATTAGAGAATGGAGTTACTATGAAGCCAGAGCAAAGCCATAGAGGGACCAGAGAGGGCCCAGAACCTAGGCAGAGCCAAGTCAGAGCCAAGTCAGAGCGAAGCCCGAGTAAAATTAGAGCATGACCATGTTACCTCAAAGGTTAAGAGCGACTGGACGGAAACCAGGAGATACGTGGTTTAAATCTTGGCCATCGCATTGAATTTTTCATGTTGACTCTATCTATTAGAAACCTTAGCCTATGTACGGCTAGTGTGGAGAAATGATTAATTTCCATAAATTAACTAAAATAATAAAAGTTAAATGATGAAACTTGGGACGTAAGTAATTACGATAGTAAGTCGCCACAAAACGGTGTATCTCGGATGCGAGAGTACCTAGTTGTCTACCGGGGAAATATACGTGTCAAATGGAGAATTTAATGTCAGGATGGCATGTTGACCATGGTAGCTCAAAGGTTAAGGGCGACTGAACGGAAACCAGGAGATCCGTGGTTCATATCCCGGCCATGGCATTGAATTTTTCATGTTGACTATCTATTAGAGAATGAAGTTAGAGTGAGGCCAGAGCGAAGACATAGAGGGACCCGAGAGGGGCCAGAACCTAGCCAGAGCCAAGCCAGATCAAAGGCCAGAGCAAAGCCAGAGCAAAGCCAGAGCCAAGCCCGAGTTAAATTAGAGAATGGATATAGAGTGAGGGCAGAGCGAAGACAGAACATGAGCGGAATGGGGGTCGGAGCCTAGTCAGAGCCAAGCCAGAGCCAAGTCAGAGCTAAGCCAGAGTTACGTTGGAGAACGAAGTTAGAGTGAGGCCAGAGCAAAGCCTGAGCAGGACCGGAGAGGAGCCGGAACCTAGCCAGAGCCAAGCCAGAGCCAAGTCAGAGCGAAGCCAGAGTTAAGTTGGAGAATGAAGTTAGAGTGAGGCCAGAGCGAAGACATAGAGGGACCGGAGAGGGGCCAGAACCTAGGCAGAATCAAGTAAGAGCTAAGTCAGGGCGAAGCCCGAGTTAAATTAGAGAATGAAGTTAGAGTGAGGCCACAGCGAAGCCAGAACGGGACCGGAGAGGGGCCAGAGCAAAGCCAGAGCAAAGGCCAGAGCCAAGCCAGAGCAAAGCCAGAGGCAAGCTCGAGTTAAGTTAGAGAATGAAGTTAGAGTGAGGCCAGAGCGAAGCCAGAGCGGGACCGGAGTGGTCCTGGTACCTGCCCAGGGCCAAGCCAGAGCGAAGCCAGAGCCAAGTCCTAGTTAAGTTAGAGAATGAAGTTAGACTGAGGCCAGAGCGGGACCGGAGTGGGGTCCGGAACCTAGCCAGAACCAAGCCAAAGCCTAGCCAGAGCCATGTCAGAGCCAAGCCCAAGTTAAATTAGAGAATTAAGGTAGAGTGAGGCCAGAGCAAAGCCAAAGCGGGACGGGGGTGGGGGCCGAAACCTAGCCAGAGCCACGCCAGAGCCAAGTCAGAGCCAAGCAAAAGTTAAATTAGAGAATTAAGTCAGAGTGAGGCCAGAGCAAAGCCAGAGCGGGACCGGAGAGGGACCGGAACCTAGCCAGAGCCAAGCCAGAGCCAAGTCAGAGCCACGCCCGAGTTAAATTAGAGAATGAAGTTACTATGAAACCAGATCAAAGCCATAGAGGGACCAGAGAGGGCCCAGAACCAAGGCAGAGCCAAGTCAGAGCCAAGTCAGAGCGAAGCCCGAGTTAAATTAGAGCATGACCATGTTACCTCAAAGGTTAAGAGCGACTGGACGGAAACCAGGAGATACGTGGTTTAAATTCTGGCCATCGCATTGAATTTTTCATGTTGACTCTATCTATTAGAAACCTTAGCCTATGTACGGCTAGTGTGGAGAAATGATTAATTTCCATCAATTAACTAAAATAATAAAAGTTAAATGATGAAACTTGGGACGTAAGTAATTACGATAGTAAGTCGCCACAAAACGGTGTATCTCGGATGCGAGAGTACCTAGTTGTCTACCGGGGAAATATACGTGTCAAATGGAGAATTTAATGTCAGGATGGCATGTTGACCATGGTAGCTCAAAGGTTAAGGGCGACTGAACGGAAACCAGGAGATCCGTGGTTCATATCCCGGCCATGGCATTGAATTTTTCATGTTGACTATCTATTAGAGAATGAAGTTAGAGTGAGGCCAGAGCGAAGACATAGAGGGACCCGAGAGGGGCCAGAACCTAGCCAGAGCCAAGCCAGATCAAAGGCCAGAGCAAAGCCAGAGCAAAGCCAGAGCCAAGCCCGAGTTAAATTAGAGAATGGATTTAGAGTGAGGGCAGAGCGAAGACAGAACGCGAGCGGAATGAAGGTCGGAGCCTAGTCAGAGCCAAGTCAGAGCCAAGTCAGAGCTAAGCCAGAGTTACGTTGGAGAACGAAGTTAGAGTGAGGCCCGAGCAAAGCCAGAGCGGGACCGGAGAGGGGTCGGAGCCTAGCCAGAGCCAAGCCAGAGCCAAGTCAGAGCGAAGCCAGAGTTACGTTGGAGAACGAAGTTAGAGTGAGGCCCGAGCAAAGCCAGAGCGGGACCGGAGAGGGGCCGGAACCTAGCCAGAGCCAAGCCAGAGCCAAGTCAGAGCGAAGCCAGAGTTAAGTTGGAGAATGAAGTTAGAGTGAGGCCAGAGCGAAGACAGAGCGGGACCGGAGAGGGGCTGGAACCTAGCCAGAGCCTTGTCAGCGCCAAGGCCGAGTTAATTTAGAGAATAAAGTTAGAGTGAGGCCAGAGCGAAACCAGAACGAGACCGGAGTGTTGCCCGAACCTATCCACAGTCAAGCCAGAGCCATGTCAGAGCTAAGTCCGAGTTAAGTTAGAGAATGAATTTCGAGTGAGGCCAGATTTTTTTTAAGTAGTAGTAATTTATTTCCTTTTACATCAACAAATGGAAATACAAAATCAAGATTACAATTATAAAATCCATACTGAAATATGCCATATATAACTAAATCCTGAAAATCCTATCATGTTATCATGTTGCCGACCATTGAATAGTAATTCAGTCCCCATACACCTAACCCTAGGTTTTTGTGTATTGGAGGCCCTCTGCTCCTTTTTACACTTTTTGCCATTTCACCTATCCCACTCTACATTTTTCTCTTAATTGTTCTTAGCCATCTCTCTTTAACTTTCCCTAAATAATTCCCTATATTTCTCCTGTTCTTTTCTCCTTTTACTGACAAAATTTTTCTAATTACTACTTCACCCCCCAAACTGTCCCATTTACGTAGCCAAGCCTGCTCTCTCCATATTTTTGTTTGACTACAATTTAATATACAATGGAAATCTGCATTCTCTTCTTCATACCATGGACATTTATCTAGCTCCCTCTCTTGACCTATACCTTTCAAGTTTCTCACTCCTGATCTCGCCCAAGCAAAACCTTCTCGCCCTGACTTACTACATATATCTATATATCCTTCCCTCCCCCAGGTTGTTTTTATTTCTCTATATAATCTCAGTGAGCTTTTGTCACTTGTATTGGCAAAAATGTCTTGTCTGTCAATATCTTCTAATCTTAGCTTAACTTCTTTCCAGAAGCCTCTATACCCATACTCTGCATTTATCCAAGAATGACCCATACCTATCTGCTTCAACAAGTCATACATTTTATGTGCCCAAGACCCACCCCAGTTACTTCTCTTTTGAATATGAAAACATTCTTTAATTATATTGCCATCTTCCAAGTTAGTGATTCCGTATAAATATTTCATTGCCCTTGACAAGATTTTAATTTTAGTAGAATGTCTGCCTAGTTCTAATTGTGCTGCCCCATTATATGATGCTATTGGTAATCCCAATATGTATTTACAAAAGGATCTAAGCACTCTATCAGTCTCTCTCCCCGCCTCATCTACTCCCCATACCTCTGATCCATGTAACACTCTATTTTCTACTATTGCCGTATAAATCCTCTCCAACCATTTGACGTTTATATCTGGCAGTTTACTGTAGCATGATCTTATCACTCTCATGGCCAGAGTTAAGTTAGGGAATGAAGTTAGAGTGAGGCCAGAGCGAATCCAGAACGGGACCGGAGTGGGGGCCGAAAACTATCCAGAGCCAAGCCAGAGTTAAGTTAGAGAATGAAGTTAGAATGAGTCCAGAGCGAAGCCAGAGCAGGACCGGACTGGGGGCCGGAGCCTAACCAGAGCCTAGCCAGAGCCAAGTCAGAGCCAAGCCCGAGTTAAGTTAGAGAATGAAGCCGGAGCGAAGTCAGAGCGGAGCCAGAGCGGAGCCAGAGCCCAGCTAGAGCCAAGCAAAGCCAAGCCAAGCGAAGCAAAGCTGAACCAAAGCTGCCAAGCTGTCATCTATGGATCGTTGGTCCTATTTTCTTTGATACGACTGTAGACAATGAAATTTATATGGGTATCTTCAAGACAATTGTGGAGCATTTGGAAGATATGGAATTGAAAGAAGCTTATTTCCAGCAAGATGGAGCAACGTGCCATACATCTAATGACACAATGGAACTTGTAACCAGTCTCTTTGATAGTCGAATAATCTCAAAATGTCTGTGGGCCCAGATCTCCTGACCTAACCTCCCCGGATTTTTTCTTGTGGCGGTATCTAAAAATAGAGTGTACAAGAATATGCCAGGAATAATTGATTTTCTCAAGGAATCCATTCGAACCGAAATAAGTAACATTGGCGATGATACTCTCCGTAAAACTGCAGAGAATATGCTGAGACGAGTGCAAACATGTATAAATGCTGGTGGAGGACACTTCCAACATTTTCTCTTAGATATAAATAGTGTAGTGTAATCCCCCAATTGGGTAGTATATTCTCCCAAAGTTGCATGTGTGACCTATTATTGGTTCTAAAGTGATGGCCTATTGAAATGGTTCAGGTTTATATGGATCGCACTATATTTTGAATTAGAGCTCCTGTCCGGAAACCTACCGTTTTCGTGCTATACCCGTTTGAAAACGTATTTTATGCATGATTATTTTTGCAAGTAATTTATTACATCAGTACATCACTTGTTTGAGTTTTTAGTTTAGTAATTACAAAAGGAGCAAAGCTGAATTTGTTCCTCTCAAAGGAAGGTCAGCATTATGAATCACAACCTCCAACTTTGGTACATTACGCGCATCTTATCTTGAGCGCTGGTTTGCTGCTGCGGGTTGAGGGGAGGAAGTTAGAGCTAGGACGCTCTTGTTACTTTAGTGTGGTCAACCGAGAAGAACACAATTCAGCAAAATAGCGTTTAAGATAAGCAAAGATATGCGTCGCAAGTGTGAGGTGTGTGGACAAAGAGTAAATTGATCCGATGTACATACATCGGTCGTAATATTTAATGCTGCATAAAATTATACCTAACAGAATTTCGAAGCTGTAACACCAAAGTTCGGACTAGTTGAATTATAAACCACGCAACGGCTATAATAGTTCGGTGTCGTTTTGAAACAACCTGTATAATAATTTGTAACATAAAACTTCACTTGTCTTATAAGAAATGAAACTTTTCTTATTAATTGATTAGAAATAATTCTAATCATTTAATGAGAAAAACTTCCATCATTTCTTATAACAAAGTGAAGTTTTATGTTAAAAATTATTATACGAGGTACGTCCAGAAAGTAAGTTCTGTTTGGTAATAAAATGAAATTGTGTACAGATACAGAAAAATTATTTATTGCACAAAATTCTACAACTCTTATGCCCGATTTCACCAACAGTTAAAATCGACGTTAACAAATGTAACGTAACAATTATCACAGCGCTAAAACTAATGTTAAATTTCTTGCATTTCACCAACCTGTTTTCTTAAAATGTTAACAAACCTGTGTTAACGCCAAGAAACTTGTAAATATCACAGCTATAGAAGGCTATGGATGATTTTCTGAACGTACTCCGATGCGCTTTTGTTTTCATTTTTGTCTGCACAAATGGCGGATGAACAAAATCATAAATAAAGCCGTGAGACAAATTTCTCATCGACGGAGAAAGAATTGTTAATTGAAATGGTGACGAAGTGTAAGGATATCGTGGAAAATAAGAGGACGGATGCAGTGAATGTAAAAGAGAAAGATGTCGCGGGGAAAACATTGGAAACGAATTTAATTCAAATGAATGTGTCACTACTACAAGCACCAAATAACTTGTCAGTATTACGTAAATTTAAAACGAGGTGCGAAGGACAAGTGCCTTAAACGTTTCAAGACGGGAGGTGAACAATGAATTATCCACATAATTCAGTGAATTATAAAATCGGAAAGTTATTAATACTTGAAGCAAAGTCGAGATCGGCATATTCCTTTCGATGCATATTCTAACCTCTTTTGTACTTCCGCAGTAACCTTCATAGCAACATGTTTCGACAGTCTATACCTCCGTAAAACAATTTTCTTCGGATACTTCCTCAAAATCATTTCTCCTCATAGGCCGTACTCTATTATGAATGCCATTTAGACGATCTTACATATAGCAAATCGACATCAACAGCTGAGTTCATGCTCGCCATCTTGACTATTTACAATTGTTAAGGACTTAACATTGGAAATTGGGCTTGTTAGTTTAACATGCGATTTAACACGAGTGTTACGCTATCACTTATTGGTGAAATGCAATTTTTGTTTTAACTATTGCTAAACTCGTGTTAAGTCTTAACATTTGTTGGTGAAATCGTACATTAAACTACTTTTCCACATAACTGCCTAAATTTTGCAGGCATTTGTCATAGCGAGGCACAAGGTTTTGTATACCTTCTTCATAGAAGTTTGCCGCCTGAGTCTTCAACCAGTTGGAAACATTTTTTCAGCTGAAAAAGTGTTGAAGTGTTCACCGCCAAGGAAAGATTTGAGATGCAAAAACAGATGAAAATCGCTAGGAGCGAGGTCACGGCTATACGGGGGGGGGGGGGGGGGTGTTCAAACACGTCCCAGCCAAATCCCTGTAGGATGTTTTTGTCGCATTTGCAGTGTGTGGTCGTGCGTTGTCGTGAAGAAACACAAAACCTTTTGACATTGCAAACTAGCCGATAAATTTCAATTTGTTTCACTATCCTAGCATTCAGAAAACAAATCATGGATCTGATTTCACAAGCGGTGGGATTTTCAATCAACACCGACATTATAAACAAGCGCAACAGAGCGTACGTGGCTGACAGCGATCTCACAATGGCACACGTTTCTTCTTCATACAAAGCGTCTGCTGCGCATGTGCGGAACTGCGATCGCAGCGCTGCAGTGGGGATAAATTGAAACAGAACTTACTTTCTGGACGCCCCTTTTATTTTTATATAGAAATTAGTGAGTTTGACAAAATCAGCTATTAAATCCCCATGCAAATCTATAGAACTCAACCATTTTTTAAGTATCAAACTGTTTTTCTCTAGGAATACTAGCAAATAAGGTAGTTACATCTAAGGGAACGATTCTTTTTTTACGTATTAATTGTTATCTTTTGTTTATACTATGACGTGAATACAGAATACAAAGTAATTGTGGTACTGCAATGTACAGTTGGTCAAAGCATTGGTTTTAAAATTCAGTAAATGTAGGCAGCCTGTTTTACTGCATAAGTTATATTGTATAGTACTGCTCATTAAATGTCTGCCATTGAAGTCCTAAAGCATAAATTTGTGTTATCAGTGCGACAGCTAAATGAAAGTGCACGTGTGTTCTTAGATGAATCTGATGAAGTGGGTGTCGCCGCCTCGGATTGTGAAAACTCGATCAGTTACACGGCGTCAATATTCCGAAGGTTGTGTGTTGGTGCCACCCACTCGAAAGGACGCCATGCAACTGAGAGAATGGCCTGAAGAAGGGATGCACGAGCGTCCAGTATGGCCGGACCCTCGCTACGAGATTCCTTCACCACCCGTTACTGAGATGGAAGAGATTATGCATCATTCCCTCCACGCCGTCCTTGGATACATCAGACAGCGTGCAGAGTTGCTCCAGCAATATCCTTATTCAGGTCAGTGTCTACCTTAAAAATTCCATTTACCATGCCACTTACAAGGAAGGATTGCAGAGTGCTCGACGAGATTGACAACGATGGTGAGTACAAAGTAACTCGAGTAGAATATTGCGTTTCGCAACTGCCCATTGCTAAGCCCTGAAGATTTATAGATCGGGATCCTTTAAATTGCTGCGTGTGCGGAAAAGCTAGAATTTGTATTACAAGACACTGAGAAGATTTTAAGAACAAACCAAAAGTTGGTGGACAGGAGCGCTCAAAAGTTTGGGTTTACTGAGTGAGATGTTGCTTGACTATCAGAAACAGGCAAAAGGTTAATTTTCCTACATGCTCTTAGTACATCACAGTACTACAATGAAATACGAAGTGCGTTCAAGTTATAACACATATTTTTTCAGGACTGGGACCAGATAGGGACTTTGACACCACGAAAATGAAGAAAACAAATGATTACACGCTATTCTTGCAATGAAAACGTCGCCATTTTAAGTATCAAAAACAGTCCTAACTCTCGTCACTGCCTTTCCTGCGGGGTTGACGCGCGTAAGTGGCGTATCCACTTCCATCCCATCTTGACGTTGTGCTCAGCGGGGGGGGGGGGGCTTTTTAGACTCAAGGAATTGCCCTATGGAAAGAGCCCCGGAGTATCCATCGCTCCCGGGTAGAAGACCTGGGTCCTTGGTCCTACGGGTCCAGGACTAATGGGAATAGAACATCTGCACTTAACTGTCATCGTCTGCCAATTTGGCACGCGCACAACCTTGTGATCATCCGTCAGCATTCGTGGCACCCACCTGGAAGAGACAGACATTTTTCGCATTTTCATACCTTCATTCAGGATTGTGTGCACAGATCCATCGGAAATACCAATTTTGGAGGCGATGTTTGAAACGATAAATCGGCGATCCTCCAAAATAACGTTCTCTACTCACTGGATCATGTGGTCAGACCGGTTAGTGCGAGGCCGTGGCTGTCTTGGTTTGCTGTCACACGATGATCTGCCTTCATTGAACTGTCGCACCCAGGAACGCATATTAGACACATCATGGTACCATCACCACATACCTCACTCAACTCCAGATACGCCACTTACGCGCGTCAACCCCGCAGGAAAGACGACCGAAAACCTCGGTGGTGCCGCCTAGTGATCTAGCACACCCTCTACTAGCTCTGCAGGTTAGTACCCGGGACTTATTAGGCAACCCACGACCCCCTACGGGCAGCCGTAGCCTGGCCGACAGCATGAATGAAACATCGATTACATCGCTGTTCTTGCAATGAAAACGTCGCCATTTTAAGCATCAAAAGCAGTCCTAACCAGTGGCGGCCGATAAAGGAGGGCTGCGGGATTGCAGCCCCCCCCCCAGAGAAAATTTTATTGTTGTGCCTTAATTTCATAAATTGAATAGATTGCATCCATGTATATAACGGATTAATAGATTACGCCGTGGCGTAGCGGGCTAAGGCAGCATGTCTTGGTCCCCGGCCACAGAAAGCGGCCCGGGTTCGATCCCACCCATGGGGTGCGGATTTTAGGTCCCAGGTATAGGAACGGTGCCCACTCAGCATCGTGAGGAAAGTGAGGAGCTTACGCTAGGTAAGTGGCCCTGGTCACGGAAACCAACATTCCGGCTGGGGGATGCCGAGATGCTGACCACATCTCCTCCCCGTGTCAGTTGCATGATCATCCACCTCTGCCGTGCGTAAGTGGATGTGAGGCCGGCAGTCGGGTTGGTAGGCCTTGGCCCTCTAAGGGCTGTCTCGCCATGGGTTCTTTTATTTATGTTATTATATTTTTGTTGTTGTAATTTTACGTCCTCCAGCTTTAAGTCATATCGGACGGTGAATGAAATGGGTGAAATGATGCTCAAATGTGTCCAGGGTCCATGGAGCTTAGAGCTACCTGACACTCTCTGTAAGGATAAGGGAAAACCCCGGGAAAACCTTATCCAGGTAACTCACCCTGACCGAGATTCGAACTCGGGACCTCTTGAACGTAGGGCAGACACGCTACCACCACGCTACCGAGGCGGGCATATGTTATTATATAATATATACAACTCACTAACTTGCATATTATATAATATATACAACTCACTAACTTGCATATTGCTTCCATTTCCCCCTCCGCTTCACGTTTCGACCTACTGCACGCCCCATAGCTTAATGAACTCAATGGAATGCATTGCGTGCAGTCCCAAGAGCGGTGTCAAGTGCAATTTCGTGCGGATTTTCATGAAATCGACGGTTTTTGAACATTTCCACGGTGATTCAAATATATTTTTGTTCCTGGCAGTAAAGAATAATCAAATGTGATTTTTATACTGGTATCAATGGTGTGTTTGTAACAATAAGTAACTCAGTCGAGTATTTAAAGTCGCTTCGTTTTGGCGCTTTAACACTGCAAGAGAAATGTGACATTAAAGTGCGAGGAAGACCGACTGCTGTGTTAAACATTATTCAAAGTGCAACAAGCCGCCAAAAAAATATAGCAGGTGTTTCAGTCCTGAAATTTACACGAAATATGAGTGGATATGAGGCTGTGTAGTCAACAATTCCCTTTTCTGTTTTCCTTGTCTTTTATTTGGAGTTAAAGACCACGTAGCCAACATTGCATGGGTTCAAAAGGGAGTTACAGACTTGAAGAGACTATATGACAAATATCATAAACATGAAATGTCCAAAAACCATGTTATTAACATGCTTAATTTTGCTACACTTGGGTCAGTAAATGTACAGACAGGTTTAAGCCAAGCCTATAAAGAATCAATAGATTGTCACAATGATCAAGTTCAGAAAAATAGGGACACTCTTATAAAGATAATCAACTGTGTGAAATTTTGTGGTTATTACGAGCTACCCCTAAGAGGGCATGAAGAGTCTGAAGGGTCACAAAATCAAGGGGTGTTCAGGGGGTTGATTATATATATATACAGGAGAAATTGTTTCCTTATTTAAGGTCCATCTTAATGGTGACTCATTTTTTAAAGGAACTTCTAAGACAATACAAAATGAGTTACTTCAGTGCATTCTTGAAGTTTGTAAAGAAAACATCTTAGAAGAAATTGAAGCAGCAGATGCAAATTGGTGGCCGACGAAACTACAGATATTGTTGATATGTTTCAGCTTGTAATAGTCTTAAAGTATTGTAATGCCTTAGGTAGCATTGTTAAGCGATTCTAGGGATCTTTTATTCTGAACTGGACAAAATTCTTATGCAATTTCTGAAGTTGTAATTTCTGAGCTTGGCAATATATTAAAAGAAATTAAGAAGAAGCTTAGAGGCCAAAGTTTTTATGGTGAAGCGGTAATGAGCGGGGCTATCAATGGAGTTGAGTCCAGAGGTTCTACTCCCTTAGTCCTGTAACCGTAGGACCAAGACCCGGGCCTCTATCGACCAGGGAGTATCCGAACTGTCCCAAAGGGCACCCGGCGTCCTCCGTGGGGCTTTCCATAGGGCAAGACCTGGTTTACTAACAAGCCCCCCCCCCATCTGGTCCAAGAACACAAGACGGGATGGAAGTTTATACGCCTCTTACGCGCGCCAACACCAAAATGGGCAGGCTACTGATATGACCTCGGTGGGGCCGCCTGGTGATCTAGCACACCTATTAGCTTTGCAGGCTAGTACGCAGGAATATTAATGGCTTCCCTTAACCCCGTCCGGAGACGTACCCGGCTATCAATGGAGTGCAAGCTAAAGTTAGAGATATGCACCCCAATGCTTAGTTTGTGCATTGTTTAGCTCATCAAATAAATGTGGTAATGTTGAGAGCTGCCAGGCAAAATGCAAAAGCTAGGATATTGTTTTTTTTTTTTTTTTCAAATCTTTGTGCTATACCCGCCTTCTTTTCCCGCTCTCCACACAGAATATCAGTGTTAGATTCATGTGTTAAGAAGAGAACACCCAGTGGTAGATCAAGGAGGTGAAACTACAAATCCAGGACTGTAAATGTTGTTAAAAAGAAGGAGGCATTGAAATAATGTTTTCAAATTTTGTCAGAATCAGAGACCTCAAGCAGTGCGACAATAAATGTTGCAAGTGCTCTATTGGGGTATCTTATAAATAATGAGTTTTGTTTCTGGCTTAATTTTTTCCATTTAGTTATGCCTCATGTAGGAATACTATACAATCAACTAAGAATCGTCACATAGATGCTGCCGAAGTTCCAGTGTACATATCTACTTTCACTGCTGTAATTATAAAAGTAAGAAACACGGTGTAGTCATGTGATTTGGCAGCAGAAAACCCACACAAAAGAGAAATTGTTTCAAACACACAGACCAGAGCAGCAGCCAAGGAAGTATGTGATGTTATACTGTCACAATTGAATCTCCACTTCAAGTTTAGAAAACATCTTTCTGTGTCTTCTCTGCTACAAGATTCACAATTTGAGCAATTTAACTCAATATTTCCAGAAAATGCGTTTAGTGAATGCATAAAAATGTTCCCAGTGATTGATAAGGACAAACTACATACAAAACTTTCAGTCATCTACTCAAGAGAAGAATTCAGGAATATTGGTGGTCTGTAAAATTGCTTCAATATCTTAGAGCTAATAATCTTTCTTCCACTTTTTCTGAAGTGTTAAAACTTTTGAAAATAACTATTACTCTGCGCTGTTTCTCCACACCGAAAAGAATTAAGACATTCCTTGGAAACACTATTGGAGAAGATAGATTAACTGCTCTTGCTATGTTGTCCATAGAAAAAGAAATAATAGAAAACATTCCGAAGTTCAATGAGAGAGTGGTTAATAAGTTTGCTACAAAGAAAGATCGCCGTATGCAGTTCATCAAATAATTAAGATAAGCTGAAATTTCAATAATCAGTGCAGCTACCCTAGGTATGGACAACATGAGCCGCCACTGGTCCTAACTCTCGTCGCTGCCATTAGAGTTCTGCCATCTCACGCATTTATAAAGAGCCCACGTTTATTTAAAAAAAAAAGAAAATAAAGAAAGAAAACATAAGTTCCTATCTGGTCCCAGTCCTAAAAAAATTGGTGTTATAACTTAAACCACCTCATACACACATGCTTATGAATAGGGCCCGGAAGTTTACCTAAAAATTATCTGAAAATGAGCTGTAAAATGCCCTTAAAATATTAAAGAATGCCCATAACATTTAAAAAAATGAACTAACAAACATTAATAATTTCTTTCATAATAATAAATTAATAACTGTCACAGACGAATAATGAATATATGGTTCGAATAACCACATTTTAAAATTAACTTTCTTAGTAAATAATGCAATTATTGCTATTAAACAATAAATACATTCAAAATTCATCAGGTCATTTTTAATTTTATGATCTATTAAAAAATGAGTTATTGTACCCATTAGCCAAAACACACCCTACTTAACATTACAGTACACCACCGTGGTCATCTTTAAGTTATCAAAAGTAAAGGAACGGCGGTTGTCAGCTAAAACCGTTTTATATTTTGAGCAACTTCTCTCCGCTTACACAGATGTTATAGATGCATATTTGAAAAACACTATGTTACTGCCTGTTAAATCCTGTTCAAAAATATCAGTTCTGAAGTTTTCTCCTGCCAAGATATCGGTAATCTGACAAACTGTTTGGTATCCTTTATTTTTATCCAAAACAAATTTTAGTTTCTGTTTAATTTTGTCCCCACCTCACCTTTTACATTTTGTATCCTCCCTTCCATAATCCTTCAATGTCATGCCACTTTCTTTAAGGCGGGTTATGGTATCCGTCAAAAATGTAAAATTTGATATAATGAAAGCTAATTTACCTTGGATTACAGTATCAGAAAACAGATCCTGTGCGCTCTCAATTGCCTTAGAATCTAACATATCTAAGCTATTCACTACTTTTCTCACTATTTCAAAATTGCCACAGTGGCATATACATGCAGTTAACCATGTACCCCAGCGTGTTAAAATTGGTGCCGGGGGCAAAGCTATATTAGGGGCTTTTTCTTTGAAATACATAATTCGGGTTGGCGCTTTCAAAAATATTTTCTTTACTGTGGAAATTGGTGTATTTACTTCTGGAAATGTTGATCTGACCTGTTCCGCAATTCGATGATAAGCATGGGCCAAACACGTAACATGCACCATCTTACTGTAAAATGATTGGATCGACTTTGCCGCCTTTACCATGTAAGGCGCCGCGTCTGTTAGGAAGAGGAGCACATTGTCATGCTGTATTCCACTAGGCCATAATAAGCACATGGATTTATCGAACAGTTTGCATATCTTACAGTGGTTAACAGCTTCCATGACCTCTGAGGTCAGAAGAAACATATGTCCGGCACTAGTAGCTTCTAGTGTATCTAGCACTACATTGGCTACATAACGCCACTCTGAATCGGTTGTCTCATCAATTGATACATTTTTCCCCCATTCACACATTCACGTATTCGGTTTAACGCGTCTTCATAACGTTTTTGTAGGTAACTTTTACGCAAAGTTGATTCATCTGGAATTGTATGACCAGTGTGACGTTCAACAAAATATCGTAATTTGGAATTTCTTAATTTTGCTAGCGGAATATTTGCACTAACAAACTAACACTAACACTTCACATAATTAAAATAAGAACTGAAGCCTTCCTGGCTACGAATATGCTCAATTTCCTTTCGGACAGCTAGTCAGGTGAAAAGAAGATTATAAATGGACGTTTCGGGAGTATGCATCTCTCCCATCATCAGGATATTTATTAAATGTTATGACCACAAATAAAACACTGTATATAACACAAATATAAACAGACAAACCACAATCAAAATTCCCATTACTGAACAAAAGACTGTTTTCAGTAAATTAAATGTCAGGTAAGGAGATGCGTGAGTATAGAAAATTAATTGGGTCAAAGAAACGTAACTACTTAACTTGATTATCAAGCTGTATTGATCTGTGCTTCTTAAATCGACGGATTTCCATGTTAAGGCCGGTTTTCAGGAAGCGCTGAACTGAAATCCAGCATCACGATTAAGCGTGCTCCTTTCGGAGGAAATGGCCAAAGCCTCCTTAATTATCCGCTTCCAGTAACTGCTGCATATTACCAAGATGGTCGTCTCCTGAAATTGGCTCTATGGTTGTTATCAAAACAACGCTCTGCCAGCCCAGACTTCTCAGGTTGCATTAAACGAATGCTCCGTTCATGTTCGTTTATTGTGGTAGCGATGGTCCTTCCGGTTTGTCCTATATGCGGTGTCCCACATTCACAGGGAATGCGGTATACTCTCGGAACTTGGACGTCCAGTTTGTTTTTCACTGGTCTCAACGGATGTTTAATCTTCGGAGGTGGCTTGTGGAGGTCCTGATGTATTTGGCGAGAATTCTGCTGATTCTGCCGGGTAGATTGCCGGTAAACGGAATGCAGGCTGTAGCGGTAGGCCTATCTGACACTTGCTGTATTACAGGTTTCCCTTTCCTAGCTTCGGTAATCGAGGCTTTAACGTCATATTCGGAGTAGCCGTTTTGACGGAAAGTGAGTCTGAGGTGCTGTAATTCCTGTTTTAAGTGGCTGGGATCAGAGATAGACAAAGCTCTGTGGGCCAGTGTATTGAGGACTCCCAGTCGTTGAGACTTATGATGGAAACTGTGAGCGTTCGGATATGTTCTTAGTACTACCATTAGCCTTCTGATCTTCTTGTCGGCTTCGACGTGGTTTCTCTATTTACAAGAGTACCACTTCAGGAAGCCATGAACTTCTGAAGGAGCATTTTCCGGCTGATATCACATAGCTCTTCCGACATACCCTGATGTCCACTTTCTTCTTGTTTAGTGATACTTTCTGTGAATAAGAAGACGGAGTAGCAATGGGCTCCCCTTTGTCACCAGCTATAGCTAATTTTTGTATGGAACACCTAGAACATGAAATACTTGCCACAGCTCCACTTAAACCATCTCATTTCTATAGATACGTGGACGACACTTTTGTAATTTGGCCACATAGATCAGACACTGTGTCTATCTTTCTTGACATCTCAACAGCCTTCGACCTCAAATACAGTTTACCATGAAAGTGGAGAAAGTTGGAACTCTTCCATTCCTGGACATTCTTGTTTCAAAAACCAGCAACGGTACACTGGAGCATGCTGTATACCGCAAGCCTACACACACCGATCTTTATCTGAACGCTCATAGTTTTCATCATAAGTCTCAATGACTGGGAGGTCTCAATACACTGGCCCACAGAGCTTTGTCTTATGAAAGATGAAGTGAAATGAGGTGAAATGGAGGAATAGAACATTCTAGAGATGTGATTAACCCTCCCAGCATTCGCCTAAGAAACCAGACAAAATCCCGGAACACCCATAGGTCAGGAAGAGTGGCCACGGGGATGGAACATAAAACATCCTGAATGCGAGTACCTCGGTACCACCTTGCTCGAAAATATTGATGGTAAAAATACTTTAAAGAGAAGCAACAAAGAAATATTATGACATGAATATAAATATGTACCTACACAATAAAAGAAGAAAAAATTGTCGTGACTAATTATTGCGTCCAGGCAGGTATTTCTGGCGGATAACATACTGGGAGAAAAAATTACGTAATTTTCTGACAGTTTGGTTTGCCTAAGGTTCTTGAAAACGGTTTAATTGGGAGACATTCTGTGTTGGCAGAATTTCGTATCTGAACAACAAACAGAACAACTCAAAACACAAGAACATAATAACAACAAATATAACAACAATAGAGGAAACATGCCCAACAGAATATATTGACATACATTATAAGAATGACCTGTTATATACAATACATAAGCAAAACAATTTACCAGATAAAATGAGAGCAATAGCCACAGAAAATGAAAGATATCCAGAAAAAGAATGGCTCCGAATATATACAGATGGATCCTTTATAAACAAACAAGATGCTGGTGCAGGAGTAAACTGCAAACATTTTGCACAGTATCTAACACTAGACGAAACTTCAAACCATTATAATGGAGAACTAACAGCCATAAAAGCAGCACTGCAGAATGTCCTGTACATATCGTACATAAAGCAAAACATAGTTATATTAACAGATTTAAAATCATCCATAAATGGGATTGTAAATAATAAAAACAAAACAACAAGAAACTTCAAAGAAATAAGAAGTTTAATTAAATCTGTCGAATCAAGAAACCATGTCACCCTGCAATGGATTCCAGCCCACGTTGGACTTTTAGGTAATGAACATGCTGACAAACTAGCTAAAAAAGGTGCAATTCAAAATATAAAACCAGTAAGACAAACTGAAATTAATAAACAATTAAACAACATTAAGCTACATTTTAAAAGACAGCAGAGACGATGAAGAAGATAAATTAAAAGACAAGGATTATAAGAACATTGGAGACAAAACTGACATACAAAAACTACCAAGAAAATCTGCAGTGGCCCTATTTAGAATGGAAACTGGCCATGATTGTCTTGCAGAACACCTTTATAAAATACACTGCATTCCTACACCCAAATGTACTATCTGTAAAGAGGATGTCATCATGAACAAACACCATTTGGACAAATGTAATGGTCTCAAAAGTGGGAACCTACAGGCTTTATATTGGGAAGCTAGGGGGAAAATGATGCAAATCAACTAATCCCCAGTGCCATTAGTCAACAACAACATTAAACAGTTTGCAAGTTGGAACGAACACTTTTTACATTTCTATTACTCATAGACACATCAAATTTAGAAACATACTATCAGCACCTTCTGGTAAACATACTTATAACTCTTTTTTGCAGCTACTAACATTAAACGCATATTATTTACCTCAAAATAAAGGCAAGATAATTTAAATGAAATACTTTCTAAAATTTCCTTTTAGTGTATTTCCCATCCATTGGTTTCAGCTCAGTAAAGCTATGGGCAACTGCGGATTATATTTTTATTTTACACGAGTTGCTTTGGACTCATAATGGTTCACTGAAATAAAATGTTTTGTAATTCTCTCTAACTCCGCAATCCTCTCTTGCTAGAATTAATGCACCTTCCACAACAGTTTATAGAATAAATACAAGGTGGTTCAAGTTATAACACCTCCTTTTTTCAAGACTGGTACCAGATAGGAACTTCTGCCTCTTTTAAATACACGTAAACTCTTTGTGAATGCGTGACAGAGTTGGCAACACTGTAGAGTGCATAGAACTCTAGTGGCAGCGAAGAGAGGACTGTTTCTGATACTTAAAATGGCAACGTGCTCATTGCAAGAACAGCGTGTAATCATTATTTTTCTCCATTTTCGTGGTGTGACACCTATTGAAATTCATCGGCAGTTGAGTGGGGCATGTGGTGAGGGTACCATAAATGTGTCTAATGTGCGTTCCTGGGTGCGACAGTTCGATGAAGGCAGAACATCGTGTGAGAACAAACCAAGACAGTCACCGCCTCGCACCAGCCGGTCTGACGACATGATCCAGCGAGTGGAGAACGTTGTTTTGGAGGATTGCCGATTGAACAGTTTCAGATCTTCTTGCAGGATTGTGTGTACAGAACCTCCCGTAGGGGAGGGGATCCGTCCCCTTCAGCTGCCGAAGTGCGGACGCTGCGGACCCTTAGCACTCATGGTACCTCTGACGTTACTAGAGGAACCTCGGGCCGAACTGCCGAGCCCCTCCCGCAGGGGAGTTGTTCGGATTGGGTTGGACTCGGGGGCAGTGTGTTCCGACACCCACGGGCAATTGGTTCCCTCCGATCAGGCTACGACCGCCCGGAGGGTGTAGAGGGTTGCCTAATAAGTCCTGGGTACTAGCCTGCAGAGCTAGTAGAAGGTGTGCTAGATCACCAGGCGGCCCCACCGAGGTTTTCGGTAGTCTTCCCTGCGCGGAAGTGGTGTATCCACTTCCATCCCGTCTTGATGTTGTGCTCAGCGGGAGGCCTTTTAAGAAATGAGGTATTGCCCTATGGAAAGAGTCCCGGAGTATCCATCGCTCCCGGGTAGAAGGAGGCCCGGATCGTTGGTCCTACGGGTCCAGGACTAATGGGAGTAGAACCTCTGCACTTAACTGTGCACAGATCCCACGGAAATGCCAGTTTTGGAGGTGATGTCTGCAGCTCTCTTGGTTTGTTCTCACACAATGTTCTGCCTTCATTGAACTGTCAACCCAGGAACTCATATTAGACACATCCATGGTACCATCATCACATGCCTCACTCAACTGGCGATGACTTTTAATAGATGTCACACCACGAAAATGGAGAAAACGAATGATTACATGCTGTAACCAAAATGTATGTCAAAACTTTAGGAAAATATTTCTTGCATATAGATGATAAAATGTTACATGAATATAGGCCCAGAAATTGCTTATTTCCATGGTAGAACTTCCGTTCTACAATTCTGCTTACACGGTGAGATATGTAATACGTAGATGTTTTGTGGACACAACCCCACAACAGAACAGTGGCTTAATTGTACAGAAGTAAACAGTCGCTTTTACTCTGGTAAATTGGGTGAAGATGCATTTCACGTAGTTGTCATTGTGCTGCAGTACAGTACGTAGTCCGCTTGTTAGGTACCGGTAATCAGTTCATGCACGATGGAGTTCCTCCTCTTTTCAGGCTTTCTGTCCGTCAATTTATGAATAGATATGATTTATGAATGGATTTATGATTTTTCCTGCTAGATGGATAGGAAGAGGTGGACCACTTCCTTGGCCTCCACGCTTAGCTGACTTAAATTCACTATACTTTTATTTGTGGGGACATTTGAAATCTCTTTTTTCTGCAACTACAGTCCCAGATGTCGAGATGTAGAGACACCTCATGCTCGTATTGTGGAAGGCTGCTAGACAATATGAAATTCTCCAGGCCTAACTTTGTACATTAGGGCAGGAGAAGACAGGTAGGGGCGTTGTGACGTCAGCTCCGTCAGCTCTAACCGCCAAATATGCCCCCTAACGAAAGGCAAGTTAGTGTGTGACGTCACCTCGCTGATTTCTGCTGCCCAAGAGGAAGGAAACAGTTTGATGTGCTGGAGTTCCGACAGCGTAGGAAAGACAGGAAACGTATCGGGTATTAATAATATGTACAACTTACATCTTGGTTGTTGTAATATTAATGCTGACTGCTTTAATTACACAATTGGTCACAGTATATAAGCAATTACATTTTGGCTCTGTGCTATGAGAAAATATATAAAACTTCAACTGGTAGTTTATCTGAAGGTCAGGTATGTTATAAAGTAAATAAAATGAAATATAAAGTAATTTTCTCTGCAAATTAGAGGAGACCCAATCAGAACAAAATTACGTGGACATTTTCCAACACTTTCTGTTTCGTTTTTCTTTAACAAGTTTATCAATGTCAGGACGTAATATCTGGGAAATTGTTGTTGTTTTCAAATGCTAGGCTTTGGCAATGAAGCCATTAGCTCTCTTGCTCTCCAATATTTCTGTGTAGTGGGTCCGGCAGGTAGGGCTTCACAGGTTAAAAGGTGTTCTTCAGTCATTTCCTCTTCTTTGTTGCACAGAGGACAATTTGGACTTGTATAAATTCCTATTCTGTGTAAGTGTTTGGCCAAATAATCATTTTCCGTAAGTAAACTAAAATTTGCTACTGAAGTATTATGTGGGATTTCTGGAATAATTTCCAGATTTTTAATTAAAATGTTCCGTTTTTTATCTTTTGCTTTGTTAGATATTGATTGGTTTTGTTTGTTTTTATGTTTGCTTTTAATTAATCTTTTTATGGATGTAAATGGTAAGTTTTTAATTTTGTTCTGAATTAAAGTTGCACCTTTTTCGGCAAGAAAATCAGCTGATTCATTTCCAGCAATTCCACAATGTGCAGGTATCCATTGTAATATAATTCTTTTTTGTAGATTTTGAAGTTGTTGGATTATTTTGTGACATTCTTTAATTTGGATTGACCTCATTTTATATGAACTTATTGCATATAATGCTGCTTTAGAATCAGAAAGTATGACAGCATTTTTGAATTTATCTATTCTGTATAGAAGGTGTTGGAGTGAAATATGAATAGCTGTTACTTCTGCATCAAAATATGTTGTGTGGTATCCTGCTGGTTGATAGAATGAGAACAGTGCACATTTAATTCCTGCTCCTGAGTTGTTGTCCAAGTTAGATCCATCTGTGTAGATATGTAACCATTCTTCAGGTGGGTATCTACTGTTCACAGTTTCTAATGCTAGTGCTTTTGGTACAGGTTTGGAAGTTTCAGACTTTGTAACTATTTCTTCTAAATCTAATTGAACATTAGTAGGTTCAAAAGTCAGTGGTTTTTCTTTGATTAAAATGTTTTCTTTAGAATTAGGAAGATTCAGATCTGTTTTTAATTCCATAACTTTGTGTAGGAAACTTGTTTGTGTTTTCATCTTGATTGGTTGTAGTAATCTTTTCTCCCATTTTGTTGTTTTTAACCGCAACATTTTTTCATGTTGTATTAGTGCCTGCTCCTCTAAAGTCAGATGTATTGGATAGTTCCGAGTTAAGGCTTGCATTGCCGTGATTGGAGTTGATTTTGCTGCACTTGTTATTAGTCGCAGGGCCTGATTTTGGCATACTTCTAGATGATTTATGTTAGAACTGTTTGCTGTAATTATTACCTCTGCATTATAAAGAAGTATTGGCTTGATGAATGTTTTGTATGTGGTGTTCAGTGTTTCCCAATTACTGTCCCCCTTGACTCCAGCTAATCTTTTCAAAATTGAAAATTTTTTGTTGATTTATTTACTACTGCTTCAATATGATGTCTCCAAGATCATATCTGGATGTCTGGGAAATTTGTAATCGAAGGCTGCATGTCATATTGTGATCCGACAAGGTACTTCAGGGTTTGGACTTAGCTTATTTCATAACAGAAAAAAAAAAATTGGTCGCAGATATATGTCGAGCCAAACAGACAGTGTCCGTGCGGCAAGTGAATACAACCTCGGAAATCGGTTTGGGAGATATTCTTGTAAAAATCAGCCAAATTTTTCTTGTATGTATATTTGTCGTTCAATAAATCGTCACATTGTAAATTTAATAGTTCCAGTTGGTACGTGGCAGTTACATTGTTATCATCAAGTGTGCTACACCTGACTGAACCCTCAGATTCTGTACTTACAGCGACATTTATATAGGCAACTTGGTACTACAAGTCTCTTGCCTGACGGCACACGCACTGCAGGCCTCGCTCCCGGCTGAAATACCTCACAACTCTCGAAGCTGTCCTCCTGAACATGTGCTGTGATTTCCTGTTTTATCACCGCTCTGTCACTGAGTGTTTCTGTATGCGGTTCAGTTGTAGAAACAGTGCTCTAAATAGGAAATAGACAATTTCTGGACCTATATTCATATAACAGTTTTTTATCCTCTATCCGAAAGAGATGTTTTCTTAAAATTTTGACATAACTTTTTGTTACATCCTGTATTTGATCCGTTCTTAGTTCTCGTGTATGATTACGGTTCAGAATTTTGCGACATTAATATCACAAGTGGAACAGGAATTCTTTATCCGTAGTTAATTTGTCTCCATCTTAATCAGCCACACGTTCGGGCGCAATTTGGTGCGAGATTTTTATGTTTGAGATGGGATGCACGTTGACTTTTCGAAGACCCACTTCGAAAAGTCAGATATAACAGGGTTAATTTGTTGTATTTTGAGTTGATTCTTGATGATTGTGTTTAATTAAATAAGAGTCATGAGAATCTATGTTTCAGGCGTGGTTCGGAATGAAGTTTCGGAGAAGTCAAATTTTGCAACAATTTAATTGTATTATTTATATTACATTTTACTTGAACTTCCTTTCCCAGTCACTTCCAACATATCGATAAATTCTTACTTTGTTATATTTAAACAGTTCCAACTATTACATAAAAGTTCTTGATCCTGCACCACTATCCATCACACTCACGATTACAAAACATCTCTACCAAGATTATTGATTTTTCGTAACTATCGTTACTCCTATCTTAATTTTGTGATTGGCCGATCTGATTCCACGTCACAACATTACGTCATACAATTATTACTACGGTCAATCACAAAATTGCATATATTTTTATTTATTTAAATTACTACATAGATTTACATAATGATTTTTTTATAAATTTATAAACTTTTCATAACTTTTCTAAATATAACTCGAAAATACTGTTACACAAGGTTATTTGTATAATATAAAGTCATCTTCACATATAGTGACGTAATACTGAATCTGTGCTACGAAAATTGCCTCCGTGACTTAAGTTCAATGCCAAATTGTACAAAACTGAGAAAACATACGTATTTCCTATCACCGTAAAGTAGACTTTCATTTTCGGAGGCATTGCAGAATAAGTTATTATCGTATGATGTTCTGAAATGTCTATAAAACTTTAACTCTATTGATTTAATGGAACTCAGGGGATGGGAACTATTAAAAATATTTTATTTACTACATTATGTAGAATTTATAGAGAAATATCGATATATCCTTGGGTTCTGAAAGGTTTCTATAGTTTGTATAATTTAATATGTTATACACGTTGTTTCAAAACGACACCGAATGATTATAGCCGTGGCGTAGTTTATAACTCAATTAGTCCGAATTTCGGTGACGCAACTTCGAAATTCTCTTAGATATAATTTTATGCAGGATTAAATATTACATGATTTTGTGATTAGGCAGTGCAGGAACTACTGGTGTGCGAACCTCAAAAGTTGTTATTGGGACGCACCGGCCACGTAAACAAAAGCACTGGTCCTTGCTCTTTATTAGTGACCCTAGCCTAGTTTTCAGGTAATGGAGCAAAGGGCAGTTAATTATGTAAAAGTCGATAAGCACTCGGACAGTTTCAAGATTGCTTATTTTGCTATGATCTTATACAGTGCTTTCAGTCAGTTACTGTAAAATGAAAAGCTTCATTATAAGTTACAAATGCTTTATTTACAGTCTGTGAGGTTTAAGTTGGCATATTCTCTACTATCCTTGTCTAACATAGAATGCTGTTCTTGTCTAGCACACGTGGGCGGGTCAGCAACCACTGCTCTATCGTAATTCGTGGAATGTAGACGCTCGCAACCCCCATTCCGTTGTGTGTTGTTTTAAGGTTGTCAGAGGCGTATGAGCTATAGAACTGTTGAATTTATTGTTTTGTGGTTTTACACGATACACAAGATGTTTTCATTGTTGCAAGATATGGATATAATGTTGAATTAGTTTCTTGGATTTAGTTGTGTTTGTGCTGTTTCAAGTTGGATCTCGAGGGAAAGTTCTAAAATCAGATTCTAGGGAAATTGTAGTCAAAGTTCACAGTTCTACAGTGATGAATGTGAAGCTTTTAAATGTGGAAAGCTGACTATTTCAATGACGAGTATCGTTGAGATAACTGCTGCTATAGGTATTTCTTCTCGTTCTGTCCAACGAATTTTAAAAGAACACAAAACTGCAGAAGCTAGCGGTGGTAGACTGCAAACACCAGGCAAGAAGCGCCCTAATAGAAGATTGCGAAAAATAGAAATTGATTCATTCACAGTTGTTGCTGCTATTAAGCGAACAATCTATTCGCTGTATCGTACGGACTTTCTGCCTATTTTGCTGGACGTATATGAGGCTTTAAAAGCTAAAGACTCACTTAAAGGAAAAGTGTGGTCCTTAAGAAAAATTCTTAAAAAGCTTAATTTAAGTTACAGTAAAAATTCGCAAGGAAGACACTTTTTAATGGAATGAATGGATATTGTTCCTAAAAGATTTAAATTTTTAAGATGAATGAAAGAAATGAGATCTACAGGTAGGCCTATAGTGTACCTTGACGAAACGTGGTAAATATAAACCATACGAGAAATAAGGTGTGGAAGTGTATCGCTGATGAAAAGGAAAGTGATTTCCCTCTTAAAACACCAATCGGCAAAGGACAGCGATTTATAGTTGTACATGCTGGATGTTCAACAGGATTCATTCCTAATGCCTTGCTGACTTCTAAGTCAAATTTGATTTAGAAGACTCGGAAATGGAAGAAGAAAACGAAGATTCGTTTGACGTTTCTGACTGTGGATCGGGGGATGAGCAACAAGCGGACGGAGTGGAGAAGGGGCGCTCCGCCACTGATGCATACTTGGCTGGGGTGTCTGCTTTGCCTGCTACGTCATAGGGTGAGACGGTGAGCATTCCTTTCTCTTTCTAAAAGGCACACGACTAGTTAAACCTCACAGACTGTAGTATTATTAAACACAGTGAAATAAAATGCTTATCTACAATTCTTTGATATCGTTTTCTGTTCTTTATATCATTTAATGCTTCCATCCTCAATCTCACTAACATTAACTTCCCTCTAAAAGGTATAAGTCAGCTTGTTTGCCATCATGGACTGCTAAAACGGAATTGTGGAACACGTTACTCATAAGCAATAATTAAATGCTAGCTTCTTTATTGCGGTTTCATAAACGAAAGACATTCTTAATAGTAGGGAGCTACTGCGGAGTATGTCGGTATGTTTAAAAACAGCTATAGCACGCGGCACGGCGTGTGATCTTCCTGCGAACTCCGACAGCGTGAGGCACGCGTCGTTGTTCCTGTCACTGTCTAATCCACACTCATTCTGGAACATTTTTATGCGGCTCTATTAGAGGTAAAAACTATCTATATGTGTCACATAGAAGCTGGGCAACTACTTCTATATGTTCGTTCGGTGTCGTTTTGAAACACCCTGTATAGTATAACAGCTACTCTGACAAGTATATACTCAAATGTATTGGTTGCCTGTTGCAGAAGACCAGAGCCAGCATTTGATGGAGTTATTGATGAACACAGCACTTCTTTATTGCGTTTTCTCCTCTGTATCCCAGAACGACCTAGCTGCCTACCTTAACTCGCTGACACCAGAAATTCTGTTTGAATGGCTCCAGGAGAACTGACAGTTGTTTCCATTGCAGATCAGTTTTTTAAAAAAATGGTTTTATCGTATTTGGTTCAACTTAAAATATAGCTAACGCTTTTAACTGTCTGCTGTAGCTTATAAAGTTTAGTGAAACATGTTTTAATAAAACCAATTGTTAATTGGGTAACTTAATTGATGTAATCTTATCATTTCTTTACATTAGCCGTATATATGCTAAGGTTTTCGATAAATAGAGCCAACCTGAAAAATGCAATGCCATGGCCGGGATTTGAACCACGGATCTCCTTGTTTCCGTCCAGTCGCTCTTACCCATTGAGCTACCAGGCCAACGTGCCGTCCTCACATTAAATTCTCCAACTGACTCATATATTTTCCCTGTAAACCATCGTATCCGAGATACACCGTTTGTGGCGACTTACTATTGTAAGTACTTGAATCCCAGGCCTACCATTTAACTTTTATTATTTAAGTTAATTGATGTAAATTAATGATTTCTTCACACTAGCCGTATATAAGCTAAGTTTTTTGATAAATAGAGTCAACCTGAAAAATTCAATGTCATGGCCGGAATTTGAACCACGGATCGCCTGGTTTCCGTCCAGTCCCTCTTAAGCATTGAGCTACCATGGCCAACGTGCCGTCCTGACATTAAATTATTGTTAACATTAACATTAAATTGGTTATTGGATTCTTACATTAATATTATTTTCTTGGAAGGTAAAGCCGTTGCAAATGCATATGTCTTAAGACTACTGTGCTATTTATTGTTCACTCATTGCAGATTTTAAAAAACAGTTTTAGCATTTATTTGGCGTAACAAGACAAGAACAGTAATAGCAATAACACAATAATTCACACAGAACACAGGTGGTTGTGTAAGTTTTCACTTTTGAGATGCAAGATGGTCTTTACAGCACAAACAGAAAGCATAACTTGATAAATGCAGCCTTGAGCGGGTCATCCACCGCTAGTAGCTAGCGGAATGATACCGATGTTACCAAAGTCTTATAGAATTATGGATACAATGTAAGGTTAACCTTTTTGGTAAAACGTTTTCTTTTAAAATGTTACAGTTATTGACATACTAACACATAAAACACACAACAAACCATGTTGTTTTAATGGTTTTAATTTGCAACAAAAATTCATTACATAACTTATCCATGCATTCTTTTACCTCTTCTTGTTTTGATTTTTTTAGAACGTTGGTCGACAGATGACTTGCTTGCGGGCAACATTTCTCACTGTCTGGTGATATCTATGTAGTGAGCACAGCAAAAAGAGGAAGCTGGAAAAATTATATCTGATCATTAGCGATACGGTGATCTTTTTCTCCGTATTTTAACCAAGTACGCGCTATTCTTCTGAGATAATAATATAACTACAGGCTACAATCACAGAAAATAGTAAAATAACAAATGTTTTTAATTTAATGTACTAATAGTAGCACGAAATACGAGGCATGTTTTTTAAGTCAGTACCGTTTTGGAATTTAAAAAAGACGTGCATAGGTATCGCAATAATTTTACTTTTATATGAAAGCCTGTGCCTTAATCTACTATTCTACATAACGTCCGTGAATATTGAGGCACTTGTCATAACGTGGCACCAGTTTTTGAATACCCTCCTCATAAAATTCTGCCCCCTGACGTGTTAACCACTGTATCACAACTGTTTTGACTTCGTTATCGTCTTGAAGACGCTGACCGCCCAGATGTTTCTTCAAGTGCAGGAACAAATGGTAGTCGCTGGGCGCCAGATCAGGGCTGTATGGAGGATGATCTAGAGTTTCACATTGAAAAGATTTGATGAGATCTTTGGTCCGATTAGCCACATGTGGACGGACATTGTCATGCAGCAAAACCATACCCTTACTCAGCTTGCCACGTCTTTTGTTCTGGATTGCACGGCGCAGATTGTTCAATGTCTCACAATAAGACGCTGCATTGATTGTCTCATTATGAGACAGAAACTCCACTAGTAATACTCCTTTTCTGTCCCAAAAAAACTGTGCACATGATTTTCCGGGCAGAAATTGTTTGCTTAAACTTCACTTTTGTGGGTGATGATGAATGTCGCCATTCCATGGATTGTTGTTTCGATTCTGGTGTGACGTAGGCCACCCACGTTTCGTCACCAGTAACAATTTGGTCTAAAAAATCTTCACCTTCATTGTGGTAACGCTCAAGGAAAGTCAATACACTGCCTAAACGTTGGGTTTTGTGCAAATCCGTCAACATTTTCGGAACCCAACGTGAACACAATTTCCAGTATTTCAAGTTCTCGGTCACAATGTGATACAAAACACTACGAGAATATTGAGGTAAATAGTCGTACAGTGATGAAGTTGTAAAGCGTCTGTTTTCTCTCACCTTTTCGTCCACTTTCTGCACCAAATCTTCAGTAACGACCGAAGGTCGCCCACTCCGTTCTTCATCATGCACATTTGTGCGGCCTCTTTAAATGCTCTCACCCATTTCCTTACCATTCCATCACTCATAATGTTTTGTCCGTAAACTTCACAGATCTCACGATGACTATCGATCGGTTTTACGCCTTTAGTACTAAGCAATCGTATAACAGCCCATACTTCATAATCGGCGGGACTCACGATTGTCGGAGCCATCTTAAACACTCAGTAACCAACGTATACAATAAAGAATCAGACTAATGGCGTCAGTGCCTAGACAAGAGATGTAGGTAACCAGCGCGCATGCACGGAACGCCGACCGTAGCGCTGCGGCGGCGGAATCGCAAAACGGTACTGACTTAAAAAACATGCCTCGTACATAACTTCAGAGGAAATTTGATTACATAAATGTTCTTTGAGCAGTGGTATCACTGTTTTCAGTTTGGAGCTTTGAGGATAGGCAGCTTATTTTCTCTTCCCCTCTCTTGTACATAATATGCATTGGTATACATTATGCACAAAATACATATAGTACGATTCATATAAACCTGAACCATTACAATAGGCCACAACTTTTAAACCAATAACAGGACACACGTGCCACTTTAGGAGAATATTGTCGCGAATCCCTTTTTACGACTGGTGGCGTACGCGCAAAAAGGGTTCGCGCGGTTTGTTTTCACAAAGGAACTGATAGGCAGACATTGTGGTAATAAAGAGCTTGCACAAGCAGTTAGCGCGTGATAAAGGACTTGCTGACACGGATATCACAGCGCTGATGGAACGCTTTCCATGGATTTATCTTTGTTGATAGAAACCTCTCAGATAACGCACTGCTTATTCTCCGAAAGGTGAGATGGTTACTGACGCGTTCCTCAGACTTCTGCTAAGCACCAATGAACGCAGCCAATGAATGCGCAGGAATCACAAATGACAGATACATGTTATGTCCACGTGGAGTGAAACACAGAGTTGCAATATCTTCCATGTTTTCTCTCTAATTCATCATTCATTTCATTCTGTTAGTTTTCTTCTGAACTTCATTGGTGCAAGTGGTGTTTCCTGGCTATTCTTAAATATGTGGAGACCTTGGGACGTATCTAGCTTTGATGGTGGAAATAGTGTCAGTAATCCAGCCAGTTTATCTCGTACTGATAATATTAGTGGTGCTAGTAATAATGTTGCTTCTACTTCTAGTGTCGCTGGTGGGACAGTAAATGAATCAAGAGTAAAAGGAAGCAAGCTACCTTTAGGAACGCTCAGTAAACAGTCCCAGCAATTAATATGTAATGCTTTTAAGTATATGGAAGCCAAAAAATAGGAAAGGGATCTATTACTGAAACTGCTAAAGCAGTAGGCTTAAGCAGGTTAGTAAAGTTGTGAAGAGACTTCCTTTTACGCCAAAAAAGAAGGGCACCAGGCAACTAAAATTAGGTAAGCTTGATAATTTCACCTGCGCCATAGTTCGTAGGGAGGTGTACAGAGTTTATAAAGAAGGGAATCACCAACAGTTTTGGAATTGCTGCATAAACTTCAAATCGTGTGCGATTTTCCTTACAAAAAGGATTCACTTAAGCAGTTGTTAGTGAATTTAGGTTTCCGCTTTCGCACGTTAAATAAGAGGCTTGTGATTATGGAACCAGCAAGTATTGTGGCATGGAGATACAAGTACTTGAGCAGGCTAAACTACTTAAGGCAGGAACGGTACCGTATAATTTATTTAGACGAGTCTTGGTACGATACTCATGATGTCGTAAGAAAAGGTTGGGATGACGGCTGTTGCTGTTGCTGCCTTCCAGCCCCTGTGTCACGTGGAAAAAGAATAATGATTCTGCATGCAGGTGGTAGGCAGGGTTGGATTGAGGGCTGCTTATATTTGTCCTCTAAAAGTATTCGGGAATCCTTGGCCGATTCTCATCACGAGATAAATGCCGAAATATTTGAAGCTTGGTTTAGGAACAAACTTTTGGAAAACATTCCTCCTAAGTGTGTCATTGTCTTAGATAATGCTAGTTATCATTCACGGCTAAAGATAAAAATTCTCACCACGTCTAGCAGAAAGGACGAAATGATTAAATTCATGTTAGAACATAATTTAGGAATACCCAGTCCAGTTCCTGTAAAAGCCGTGCTTTTGGAGAAAATTCGAGAAGCTAATATACAAAAAGTGTATGTAATATACGAAATAGCAAAAGATCGTGGTCATGAAGTTCTCAGGCTACCGTCATATCACTGTTGTCTCAATTCGATTGAGTTGATATGGGCACGCCTTAAACATGCCGTAAGAAAGTGGAATGTAACTCCTTCTATAAGTGACAGTGTGTGCAAAGTGTTGAGAGAATGTGCACCAAATATAGATTCGAGTGTATGGGAAAGATGTGTTCAGCACACCATGCAACAAGAACGAAAATTTCAGCTGCGGGATATTTCATACGACAATGCTTCGTTCGTTATACACATGAGTGAAAGTTGCAGTGACAGCGAGGAAGGCGAAGACAGACCTTAATGTGAGTAGAATATTTACTTTGATATTATTAGCATAGTGCAGTTGTACTTAAGAACCTTGCTAATCTTACTGTTACTTGATAAATATTCTAAGAAATAAATGTCAATGTTTGCAATGCTGACAACTTGGAGAAAACGCGACAACGTTGTTTTCTCCACAGCGACCGGGTCGACACATCTTATCTCTGCGTAACTGAACATCTAAATCTTATCGTATCCTTTGACGCCGCCATGGTAACCGTTTGAGTAGCGCTATAGGCTAATAAAGTTTCCCGTATAGAAATTCTAGTGACACCTTGATTGACAGAGAACAGTCGATTTCTTGTTTGATCCAGAAATCTCTCGAATTTATCAATGAGGTATTTAAGGGAACGATGACTCGCCTAGAGTCAGTCGTAAACAATTGGTAAACAGATGTTGTAACAGGAGTGTTGTAAACAGATGTAATCAGAACGCTGTTTGTTACTGTCATCGACCTTGGTAGATTGTGACTGTGTATGTGATGTAATACTGCTACTGTGAGTGTATTTATACGCACATAAAGAGAATTTGGAATATCTGCAACTCGGACTTTTAATTCCGCGAACCCACAAGGTCACAATACAATACACAATTGGGAGATTATATTACACTATTTACATCTCAGAGAAAATGTTTGAAGTGTCCTCCACCAGCATCTATACATGTTTGTACTCGTCTCACCATATTCTCTAAAGTTCTACGGAGATGATATCGAATTGAGAGAAGGTTATTTCCAGCAAGATGGAACAACGTGCCATACATCTAATGACACCATCGAACTTATAAACAGTTTCTTTGATAATCGAATAATCTCAAAAGGTCTGTGGCCCTCCAGATCCCCTGACCTAACCTCACCGGAATTTTTCTTCTGGGGGAAAATTGATGTTCTCCATTCGAACCGAAATAAGTAACATTGGCGAGGATACTCTCCGTAACACTTCAGAGAATATGGTGAGACGAGTGCAACCATGTATAGATGCTGGTGGAGGACACTTCCAACATTTTCTCTGAGATATAAATAGTGTGATGTAATCCACCAATTGTGCATTATATTCTCCCAAAGTTGCACGTGTCTCCTATTATTTTTTCAAAAGTTGTGGCCTATTGAAATAGTTCAGGTTTATATGGTTTGCACTATATAACTATGCACATCAGGAGATTAAAGTAGATATAAATAAAACCACGCGCTTTTTGGTCACAGCGCTCCTTCACGGTTTGCGTGACACTTCCATCCTCTAAATAGTCCTTCCATAAAGTAATATTACTAAAGTGTAAAAGTTCACTTCATTTCTTTTAAAGTACAAACTATTGAGATCTGAGGCTATTTCAATTATAATTCTATACACTAAATGAGGTTTTAATTAACTTAAGTTAAATTGCGTAACTGGAAGCTGGGCGAGGGGGCAACAAGGAAAATACAAAGCGGCATACATCAACATGGCGGAACAAGCGAGTGTTGTTAAACATAAACGCAGAAATACTGTTAGGAGGTGGTGGAAAAACAATAGTATTGAGCGTCTTTAATAAGTTCTGTGAGAAATATCCAGAACTTGCTATCAATAAAGTGGTGAAATTAATATCCAGAGTTTACGGTGTGTCAGTATCGAATACTTACAGCACACGCAAAGAAAAGTCCACGTCGTTTAGGTTAGAACTCCCGGCAAGAAGATATCAATCTCCAGCTCAGTTTAGAGGGATGCTAATGACGTAAGTAGCCATTTATGTCCATGACTGTGCTGCATGTTATTTATATTTATTTTGAATGGTGCAAAATGCTTATTAAATGTAGCGTACGTGGCCGCGAAGTGATACAAACCGGTGAGTTTTTGTGAACAAACTGCGTGAACAACCTGGTGAACAAACTGTGCATTACTTTGTACCACTGCCCTGCCCAAGCTCGACACTTTCTCCAACCATTTCCTTATTTTCCCCTTCATTAGATTTGTAATATTTGGAGCCATAGTTGTCTAACACACAACCGAGGAACGTTTTTCAAGAGCAAATCAGAAAATCGTATCTATTTTGTGGTTATCAGATCTTCTTACTGCAAAACATACTGTTCACTGAAGTACATCGGAAAATGCTCATGATCCTGGTAAGAAACTTATCCAACTGAGGGAAACTTGTTTGGGACAAATGTCCGAAATATAATTCTGTAAGTAAATCTTTGCTACTTGTATTGACCATATGCACAGTCACTCTCAATATCCATCCAAAATGTTGTTGCGTATTACGACTCAACATTTATAATACCTTGAATTTTGGTATCAGATCTTTGACTTAGTTCTACCAATATTTACACATCTTTATTTTTATCAACAAATGGGTGGTGCACTGTAAACAACTTTGGAAATTGTAGGGGTTAATAGTCTTCCACTACTACACTCTGTAGATACTTCGTCGTGATCAATATACGAACTTCGATAACACTTAACGGTCCACCTTCAATAGTGTGCTGGTTCGACTCGTGTTTGTGATATGTACCTCTACCACTCGCTCTGTGCTGTCCTTTACTCAGAATTGACTAACAGCAGTTGCCGACCACTCTTCTAGAAGAATATACGAGGGTCTTTCAAGTCAATCCGGGACAGTTCTTTTTTAAAGGTTTAAATGGATGCCTAGGCTGGAGGTTTGGTATGCAATAGACCGTGGCACCTGTGCTTCTGGATAGACAGATATTCCAAATGGCGGACAACAGTGTGAACGTCCACATGGAACAGCGTGTTGTTATGAAGTGAAATGGTGAAACCATGTTTCGTCACATAGGATGATGCGATTCAGAAAATCCTGGCCTTCCCTTTCATAGCGGTCCTTCAGTTCTCTACAGACTTCAAACCTTCTTTATTTGTCAAAAGCGGACAGCTGCTTTGGGACCCAGCGTGCACTCACTTTTCGGAACAAGTGATCATGAACTATTGTGTTCACTCTTCCTAACGACAAAATACACACCCTTGTAATTTCCGACAGGTTATGCGATGATTGTCCAGGATCAGCTGCTCCACGCGCTGAATGTTCTCAGGAATGACTACCGTGGGCTGTGATCCACCACGACCAGGATCGTCAGTGATCGAGAGACGGCCATCTTTGAAGCGCTTACACCATTCAAATGTCGTACTGCGACTGAGTGTCTCATCACCGTACTGAGCCTCAAGTTTTCTCTAAATTTCACCAGGTTTTATGTCCCCATTCACTACAGTCTGATTTTTAAAAGTAGATACGTGAATGTCATCTGTTTCTCCACGTGATTAGTGCAGTGTTGCCCACCAGATCCCCTTTCTTTATCCTTTCAAGACTCGAAACATAAACAAGGGTTCAAGTTATCGCACCTCAACAAAAATATGCACAGTTAATCTTAGCCTACTTTAAAAACAGAAATAAGTTGTTCACAGCTTCAATGCGTTGTAGAATATTCACATGTGAGTTCTTTTAAATAATAGTTTGCACTATGTAACTAATATTCCATACATACCGTTATTGTTGCTATTCATCGTAAGTTGACATTCTCGTACTAGTGCGGTAACTATTTCTCCATAGAAACACATATGCAGGATGCACGTTCTGAAATCTAACATTTATCTTCAATTATATTTATTAATATTTCAGCTAATATCTTAATTACTAAAATTCAGATTAATATAAATACACGTAGTACAAAAAATAATGTGCAATATGCATGTGGTAAGCCGATAATGGAATCTCGAGAATTGAAAAAACTCGGTGCAAGTGCCTCGTTTTTTCAAACCTTTCCTCGTTCCGTATTTAGTGTTTATACTATTATTAACGACTTTGTTAATTGACATGTTCATTTGTTCGCCGATATCCCTAATTTTGAACCACAGGAATTCTTTTACGTGCAAGCATATCTACTGACATGGGGCTGTCGCTTTTGGATAAAAGGAATAAGCTGTTCATTGATAAGAAGCAAACTCTCGTCTTCCTGTTGGAAGAATTCTCTAAGAGAACAGACAAATTCTCTAGCTTGGCTGTGCAATGTAACACCCCAATCGTAAGCTGATCTTTGCCTTGGGCCATGAATCCTCGGTCCACCTCTAATCCTACCGCCACTACGTCTTGCTTCCATAAAAATGTATTTTAATTGTGTTTTAACAAAGTAAGCTAACAATACACAACTCAACTGAATACTCAAGCAGACTCTGTTTCCCGAATACAACTAGCGATAACTGACCTGAGGAGTACGTGATTCACCAGTGCAAGCAATCTGGCAACGACCTTCCATTCCTACCTTCGCGTCCCTTGCTTGATGACCTTCACGTATTTTCTTTTAAAAACCAGACTATAAAAGCTTCATCACAACACGCTATTCCATGTGGACATTCATTCACACTGTTGTGTGCCATCTTGAATAGCGGTCCATCCAGAAGAACGGGAGATGAGCACCGTCTACCAGTAAAAGGTAACAGGTGTCACTGTCTGCTGCATACAAAACCTCCAGCTTAGGCGTCCATTTAAACCTGAAAAAAAAATAGAAATATCCCGGATTGACTTGAACGACCCTCATATGTTTTTTATTCTGCTGGAACATTAGGAAAGAATTTGCTCATTTTTTATGTACAGTTTCTGGAATAATATATGTCAACCACAATCAAACCTTTGTGTCGTAAGCTGTGTATATGTTGAACCCTGTAATCTTTATTCCAGCAGAAACGCTCTTTTATTACAAATATGGGGTACACGATTCTTGTGATACTCAGTTTATTTATGAGCGACAAAATAACCCTCGTCGCTTCACCTAGGATACGGAAGTGACGATTAAAGGATACATTATTTATAAAGTTTTCCATTATATTGTGCTTCTTAATGAATATAATAATCCTAAGAATGGTGTGAAAGAACAAGTCCATGTGGTGAAATGCCACTGTGTATCAATACCAGGCAGACAATCAGGATCAGGATATACAGCAGAAATAAGACTGCTATAGCTGCTCTGCGCTGCCAGGTTCGTTCCTCCTCAGCGACACCATACCTGAAATTTATATAAAATGAAACAAGCTATTCAAAATCAGCGAGATTGCTAAACACAGAAAGATAGAGGGCAAGGGAATGGAGGCACGAAGTGTAGATGAAAACAATTTGGCAAGTTACTTTCTCTACCCACTGCCTTACAAAGAGGCATTCCTCAATGTGCTGCGTGTTATTAGAAAAAAAAATTCACAAAAATTGTTTTTACATAATTATATACTTTACATTTTTATACACATTTTGGTGCGCAATTTATTCATGTTCTGTAATTGCAAGCCAATTTAAATGCCTTTTAATTAAACCATAGCATGTATGTTTTAGCTTCCTGTGCACACTCTTAAGAAATTTAGAAGACGTTTAGAAATTACGTAGAAAATGAAGCTAGCTACAATGAAGCAATAAATATTACACAAATAAAAATATTTGCCACTTAGGTTTCACTTATCTTTACAAATTAGTGTTGAAACTTCTTTTCAAATGTCCATTTGAAAAAGAAGTATCAACACCAATTTGTTAAGATAAGTGAAGCCTAAGTGGCAAATATTTTTATTTGTGTAAGGTTTAGAAATATTTCATCTAGAGGTGTACCATATAGCTTATTTTTTTAGTATATTTACTGCTGCTAGGTATGTTGGCATTACTGTTGTTGAACTTCATTATTCTTTATAGTGCGGGCCGTGTCCGTAAAATAAGGTCTCCAAGACACTGGAGCCTTGAGGAACGCTATTACGCGAGATCTGGCAACACTGGCATGTTGCTTGGTCTCAGCCTTTCAAATCCCCAGCACAACGAACCCGTTGCAACCATTAGTCTTGGCTGGGCAGCCATTTGAGATGGAGCTTCCTATCACTTCCGCCGCCAAGTGCGGGTTGCGTGCAATGATCCGTTTTTTGAGTGCCAAGGGCACTACCCCCACTGAAATTCATCGTCAGTTATACGAAGTCTAGGGGCCACAGTGTATGGACGTCAAAAACGTGCGAAAGTGGGTCGGAGAGTTCAAAGACAGATGTACAGACGTCCATGACGAACAGCGTTCTGGTCGGCCTTCGGTTTCAGCCGAAACAATTGCAAAAGTGGAGCAAGAATTGCTTAAAGATTGGCGTGTGACAGTTCGCGAGCTATGTGAACTTATCTCTGAAGTCAGTAAGACTACGATTGACAAGATTTTGACCGAACATTTGCATTATCGCAAGCTGTGTGCGAGGTGGGTCCCCAAAATTTTCACCGAAGACCATAAACTGCAACGTTAGCCCAGTTCGGATGGGACATCCTCACCCACCCCCCCTACAGTCCAGACTTAGCACCTAGTGATTATCATGTTTCCTGAGTTGAAGTCACACCTAGGTAGAACACATCTCCAGACCGATGATGATTTGAAAAACGAAGTTGAACGCTACCTGTGGGAGAGTGCTATGACAAGGGTGTATAGAAACTGCCACAGCGCATGCAAAAGTGCATCGACCACAATGGTGGTTTCGTTGGAAAATAGCTGTAGGTTCTGCCTTTCCATCAATGTAACATTCATTGACAATAAACATGTTTTCTATATTAAATACAATTGGAGACCTTATTTTACGGACACGCCTCGTATTATTCTGTGGATAGCCCAATTCGTTTGAGGTTCATGTTCTGTGACTTGTGTTGATTCAACTGTTTTCTCTTCGCTTCGTGGATGAAGTACTACGTGGGTTCAATAATCGTCACTACGTTGCAGCTCTCTTCCTAGATATCGCCCGAGCCTTTGATTCCGTGTGGCATGATACCTTCTTCATCACCTCATAAAGTACAGTATCCCTTCATACATAATACACCTTATCCATAATACCTCAGCAATGGTTCCTTCGTCGTATCCAAGAACGACATCCTCTCACAGTCATACTCCATCAACGCAGGGGTACCTCAGGGTAGTGTCCTGGCCCCCTGCTATTCCTTACATCAACACTCTGCCAACCCATAGAGGCTGCAACCTATACCACTTGTTTGCAGATACTGCAATTATAGCTGCATCGAAACAAGTTTCTGCAGTGCAGTGACCTCAGCAATATGTTGACGTTTAAACATCAACGCCACTAGGCCTTCATCTTCACCAGACGAAAATTAATGGATGTCCCAATACTCCGACTGCCTGGTTCAGAAGTCCCATAGTCCAATGAAGCAACATTTTGGAGTGAATTTGGACATGCGCTTAAATTAGAAGGTGCATATTCAATCATTGCAAATAGAAGAAGCAGAAGGTTGGCAAAGTTTTACCCCTTGCACAACAAGAAATCACCAATGTCACTAAGCAATACACTTCTTCATAAGCAAGTGCTGAGACCTGCATTAGCATACGCCTGCCAAATATGGGGAATGGCAGCTATAACTAATCTTTACAAACTGCAGATATCACAGAACAGATATCTTCGCACAGCAACATCCGCTGGATGCTATACACCAAACAATAATATGCTGTAACTTTGTGGGTTCGTAGAACTAAAAGTCTAGTTGCAGAAATTTAAATTGCTCTTTATTTCTACAGAATGACACTTTTACAACTCTGATATCAACAGAATGACGTAATATACACGTACGAAACCTTGAAGTCCATCTGCCACACGTCCACACTGCACCATTAACAGCTCTTGACTGACTGCTTCTCTGCACGTCTCTCTCTCTCTCTCTCTCTTATTTATACACTAGCAGCTGTTTCTTGCAGGTTGGGGAAGTTTCTCGACAGCTCACGAAGCTTCACGCACTAGCACGATCTTTCATGAAGTAGTGAGAACATCATGGAACTGTCTCTGTTTCTTTCTCCCTCTGTTGCTCTCTCTCTGTCTGGGCGTGGCTTGGGCGCTATCTGTCTCTTTCACTCCCCACTTATGAGCAGCAAAACAATGCCTCGTGGCAATAGATTCCGATCTATCGTTCTCCAAACTCAATGAATACATCCTACACCTGTCACATAATTTCTTCACTAAATTATCCTCTAGCTTTAACCAACTTATACGGGGACTGAAAAGTATGACACTGACCCGGGAGAAACCTACAAATGTCTTAGGCTTGCATTAGGCCCATCATAGAAAAAAATATATATACTATAATTAAAGTGCCACTTTATTCACTGTTTTATAGAGTTCTATCATATACCAGTAAGGGACACTGTCCCGATATGGCAATACTCGAAGGCCATTTCGGCCTTTAACGACCTCCCAGCTGTGTGTGTGTGTGTGTGTGTGTGTGTGTGTGTGTGTGTGTGTGTGTGTGTGTGTGTGTGTGTGTGTGTGTGTGTGTGTGAAGGTCACTCTTAAAATTTTGCCACTATTTTCAAAACTGACTTCAAGAAAGGTGTGTGCCCACCTCGGTAGCGTAGATGGTAGCGTGTCTGCCTCACGCTCAAGAGGTCCCGAGTTCGACTCTCGGTTAGGGTGGGTCACCTGGATAAGGTTGTTACGGGGTTTTCCCTTATCCTGAAAGACGAATGTCAGGTAACTCTAAGCTCCAAGGACCCCGGGCTCATTTGAGCATCATTTCACCCATTTCATTCATCGTCCGATATGACTTAACGTTGAAGCACGTAAATTACAACAAAAAAGAGGTGTGGACTTACAGAGTTACGTTACATTATATTAAAAATTCAAGTAATAAATAAGGCACCAGGAATAAATGATTATTTACTTTAGACTGTAAATAAAATAATCACTGCGTATCAGTAGTGTCCCTTAGAACCATTTAATTTGCTGTAAAATTTGCATTGTCTTGATTCAGTAGTTTCAGAGAAAATGGGTTATAAATTGTACATTTTAATATTAGCATGAAGGGGTATCTGAAGTGATAGCCAAATCTTTTATTAGCTGGTCTTTATGTTGATGGTTTTGAAAATCATTCCATTTATATGGCCAGGGAAAAACAACAAATAACGATTTTCCATTTGAGAAACTGTTAAGTATTTTAAAATGCAAATCTATACCAAGGAATATCTCAAAAGTCATTAACTCCAAAAAAAGTGACAGTGTCCTTAAATGACCGTTACATTTTTAACATACGAAGTCCTTTACCCCTTTTGCAATTAGAAGCTTCGGGGATTTGACCAATGAATCCTGCTTTAGACATTCTTTTCTCCATCTTGCGTGGTCTGAAAAGTTTCCGACCTAATAAAGATACAAGACATTTTTTCAGAAATTTTATTTTTTTATTTTTCAACATAATATCCTTGTAGCTCCACACACTTCTCGCAGCGATGTTCCCATCTCTGTAACCCGTCCAAATAGTACTCAGCGTTTTTCTATGCAAAATAATTGTTCACGAAAGTGATTTCCTCTTCATTTGACGAAAATCTCTGTCTTCCGAGCGCAATTTTCAGATGAGGGAATAAAAAGAAGTCGCTTGGGGCTACATCTGCTGAGTAAGACGGATGGTCAAGCAGTTCAAACCGTAATTCGTGGATTTTCGCCATTGCAATAGCTGAGGTGTGAGACGGTGCGTTGTCTTGGTGAAACAGGATTTTATTTTTCTGCAAATGTGGTCATTTTTCATCAAGTTCTGCCTTCAGCTTGTCAAGTAATGATGCGTAGTATGCTCCCGTAACGGGTTTTTCTTTTTGAAGATAATCGATTAAAATAGCTCCATGACCATCCCAAAAAAACAGTCTCCCTCACTTTCCCAGCCGAGAGAAAAAATAGTTTTTGCCTTTTTTGGAGCTAGTTCTCCCTTTGAAGTTCATTGTTTGGATTGTTTTTTTTTTTTCGGACGTATAATGGTGTATCCAAGTTTCATCTACAGTAATTAATCGGGGCCAAAACTCGTATTTATTGCGCCTAAACTGCGCCAGCTATCTCTCTCACTTTAATTTGGGGATGCTAGCACAATTTGGTGAACTTTGGCGATGTTTTCGTCGGTAGCTGTAGTTTTGGCTTCCCGAACGTCCATCCCCTCCCAAGCTCTTACGGCCACGTTTAAATTCAGCTGCCCAAAATTTCACTGTGGTAAATGATGGTGCAGAGTCCCCATATACAGAATCCAACTCAACTTTGATTTGCGTAGGCGTATTGCTTATCAAAAACAAATATTTAATGACAGATCGATACTCGATTTTACTATTTTCATAAAAACACTCATATCAACTCACTCAAATGACTGTTACATAACAATTGAGCGTCCAAAATGGCTGAATCGTTGATGAGTAACTGTCAACAGATCAATTAACGAAATTCACTAGCTTTTATTTGCGGGTGCTGGCATCTTCATGTTGAGGTCGAAAACTTTTCAGACCACCCTCGTACATATTGGTTTAATCGGAGCTCTTTATTTAGTGCTAGTCTCTATTTAATGTTTTGACTAATGCTTACCTATTGCTTCTTACTGTAGAACTTGATTCAGTGGAATAGCCTGTATCTTGTCGTAACTGCTGTGGCCTTACTGTCCGATTTGTGTTGGTTTCCCTGCACACATACACACATAAGAAATATGAAGAAATTTAATGACAATTCCTAAGAATTCATAATGGCCGACATTACATCAGTACAGCCAACTTTACAAAGAAGCAATGTTTTAAAGCAATTTACATCATTTCCCTGCACTTAATGTCATATCGTATTGTTTTAATGCGAACTTGTAAGAACAAAAATAACTAAAAATAAATTTAAAATAGTCCCTACACAGATTCTAATTTTTTAATCTGTATAACTCTTTTTATCTTTTTTGGTATATGGGTGGCATTGACTTGACAAACAATGTGGGAGAGGGAATTATTCTGGTTAAGGCAAATTCCCACCCTCAACTGAATCAGGGAGCCCAATTGAGGATTCAAACATTTAGAATGTTACGTAGTTTTTAGCTGGAATGCTCCTAAAAGCTACATCAAACGCTTTTGAGTAATCTAACAAGATGGTATGGACATAACCAGCCCATAAACTTGTCACTTCCCATATGGTTGTCTAGTATGCTCCCAATAGATTGAATTGTGCACCTGCACTATTTTGGAATAAAACCAAATGTTGTAAGGGTATAGGAAACATGGTTTGTGGTAAAAAGCGGTTAAAATGTTATCCTCGACACTGCTTTGACAGGAGGACATTTAAGAGTTATGCCACATCATCAATCTGGTGAGCTTTTGCCATTTTCCCTTTGTATAGCACATGGATAAGAGATTCTCTCTGTTTGTCTGGTATGTTTGTTTCATACATTCATTAACAGACTGGGTCGGTAGAACGGTGGCGCTTGTTGGACCGTCGTTGATGTGATAACAAAGGGAATACCCAGCATCTCGACCCGCAACGAATCTTTGTGCATACATCCCCGGGAAGAATAGATGAGATGAAGTAACCCAGGAGAATATGAATGCAGGACGGAAAAAGCAAACGCCAGAGAAAGGCAGAGTTCCAGGGTACAGGCTTGACCCTGGCGGCACTCGGTGGGACCCGCCCAAGCCACTCCAGAGTGTCTCATTAGCTTCCCTCCAATAGGAACCCGGAAGGTTCGACACAACAGTGGATGCTCCAAAAACCATCCTCTAATGGATTTGAGCTGCATTTCCAAATCGCAACTCTCTGCACTATCTGCGAACAACTCTCAGTTTTGGGGTCATCCTATATCGTAAAAGAGGGAAATTAAATGAAATATGAGGGAGAGAAAATTCGCGGTGAAAGACACCACCCTATCATTCGTCTTGTGGCCCAGGGAAAACATCGGAAAAACCTCTGTTCAGTGTGGACGGTCACCAGGAATTAAACCAGGAACCTTGCAAAAGCAAGCCTCAAGCGTTTCCATAGAGTCATCTGAGTAGTCACACGTTGCCTTAGCAAGCAATTGTCTCTACTTGGGAAGGGTTTTATAACTGAGGTAAATGTATATAGGTTAAAATACTGACCTTGTGTGTACCTCTGTGCAGCTGCATTCGGATTCACTTTCACTATTTCTGCCCTGTAAAAATAAGAGCATTTGTTACATGATATAAGGAAGGGACAAATAACGAGAGAGGGCCTGAAAGCATACAAGGGCAGTTAAATAACTATCCGTGTATCAAAGTATTTGGTGTTGCTAAGGGAAGTTTGTGTCATCTTCATGCACGAGTAGTCATTGGTTACACATTGTGAAAACAAATTTGGTGCTTATTCGTTGGTTAGTTTGGATTTTACAGACATTTCAATAAGTGGTTCAATGTGTTTTTGTTAAAATGAAAAAAGTGCAGCATCGTTCAGTGATTCTCTTTTTACTTTTAGATGGGAAAACGTGCGAGGAGATAAAAACGAAATTGGATGCTGTTTGTGCAGATTTTTCCCCTTCTATGACAACAGTTAGATGTTGGTATAACGAATTTAAACGTGGTCGAACATCCGTTCTTGACGAGGGGCGCCCAGGACGCCCTGCAAATGTGGTTACCGAGGAAATCATTGAAAAGCCCACGATATGATTCTCAAAGACCGTCGAACGAAAGTTCGCGAAGTGGCAGAGGCCATAGGTGTATCGACGGCCACGGCAATTCATATTTCCCAGCATAATTTGGAGATGAGAAAGCTGTCTGTCTGCTGGGTGCCACGTTTGTTCACACTGGACAGCAAGTGGTGCTGCTTTCAACTTCGAAGCTATGTTTGGAACTATTTAAGCTAAATCTGAAGGAGTTCTTGCGTCGAGTTGTTACTGCCGATGAAACCTGCATTCATCATCATACTCCGGAAATCAAGTAACAATCAAAACAATCGGTTGCTTCCGGAGAATCTGCCTCAAAGAAGGGAAAGAAGGTCTCTTCGGCCGGAAAAGTGATGGCGACGATTTGTTTGGGATACGAAGAGTATCATACTAATTGACTTCTTGGTAAAAGGGGAAAAAGAAAGATTCCTGGAACATACTACAGTGAGTTATTGGCTCAATTCGACAGGAAGTTGGAGGAGACACGGCCCCCTACGGCGAAGAAGGTTTTGTGTAACCATGACAATGCCACAGCACATTCATTCGGAGCTTCCGCCGTCAAACTGCATGAACTGCGTTATGAATTGCTGCCATACCTCCCCCCCCCCCATATTCTCCTGTTGCCAAACATGAACAAATGGCTCGCAGTAACAAAATTTAGAGGAAATAAAGAGGTCATCATGGAGACAGAGGTGTATCATGCCGAGGTTGACAATTATTATTTTTGGAGGGGTTAAAAATTGCAGGAGCGTTGGGAGAAGGGTATACCCCTAAATGGGGATTATTTTGATAAATAAATAACTTGTGTTTGAACAAACCTTCGTCTTCATTCCTAACACGGGTAGTTATTGAACGCCCTCGTATACAAGTCCTTACAGATTTGGAGAGTTAAAATTGGTTCTTATATAATTTTGAAATGCTTAGTATGTAATGAAAATATTTATGAGTCAGTATGCTATATATTATATAAATAACAAAATAAAAGCTTGAAATTACTTTGATGCTATAAAGACACAATTCTCAAGCCTTCATGGACATTAAAAAGTAAACATTTAATAAAAGAACATTACTGTCATTCTGTAAACAAAGAGTGTGCCAGAAATGAATCAATTATTCAAGTAAAACAACAAAATATATTTTTCTCATCAGGATCCATTTGCAAATAAATAAAATTCTGCATAAAGCTTTATTAAACGTAATACTAACGCTATAAATCAAGTGAGAGTGTATTTAAGGATCTGGAATTAAATATTAGTATATTAGTACCGCACTAGCTGTATTATATATAAAAAGTACAGTACGTATTCTAAAAAACTTGGCCGACAGGCCCAAGGACAGTGTGCCCTTCATTACAGTTACCTGCGTTCGCGTCCGTTTAGTCATCACACCTGTAGCAGTCTTACTTGCTCTAGTCCAGTTCAAAAGTGTTTAACATTAGAAGTGTTTAAAAGTATTTAATGTTGCTTGAAGTGGTATCAAAACGCCTATATCAATACGCACTACACAACGAGTCTTTATGTACAATATGTATAAGCTCACATCAACTTGTACGGAAGTTGTAAGACAATTTGAAACTAAATTTCCTAGTGCGCGGTCTCCGAGTAGAGAGATCATTTGCTGTAAATAAGATTAGAAATCAATTCGTGTAGAAAAATATAGTTTTAAAAAGCCCATACTTACGGAACAGAAATTGAATAAAAGAAGTGAAAGGTTAAAACTACCACCTCGAAAGTCTCTTAGGCGCCTTGCATAAGAAACACATTTCGAAAGTCTCAGCATGGAATGCAACAAAACTTTTAGAATTAAAACCATACAAGTTTACTTTTGGATTACTATTGTCAAGGACTCTCTACCAAGTGATCACCAGAGTACGGTAAATTTCTGCAATGAATTTTGAGGAATATTAATAATGAAACAGTCGGTCCATGATTCATACTCTTCAGTGACGAAGCATGGTTTTCATTTACACGATCACGTGTCATTACAACACAACCGACAGTGGTACTGGGTTCAATTCCCGGCACTGGGGATGGGTATTTTTCTCCGACCAAGATAATTTATCTTCCCCAGAGTCTAGAAGTAAGAATGAGAGTGCAAATGTTTGTGTGATCTAATGGTTAAAACCCGACGAATACGAGTTAACATCTTCGAAATGTTCCAAAGAAGAACGTCCGCCGATATGACCATTGCAGTTAAAGGCGAGGTATAAATGACAGGAAAAAGACGATGTAATGCTACGACAATCCCAATTTCGTCTATGACACTCCCTTACATGGTCAAAAAATCGAGGTACACTGCGCAATAAATGGGTACAACATATTTTTATTACTTTACCATAAATGCAGAAAGCTAAAGAAATAATATACTGGCACCATATTTTGAAGAGCTGACTTGAAAAATGACTTTGTTACTAACCCTGGCTGAATCTGGAGCTCTGCGCCCCACTCTTTGACTCTGAGGACTGGAAGTGGTAACCACAGCAACACTCGATGTCCTTCCCATCGATGTCTCCGGCTGTTTGCGTGCCTCTGCATGAACCACCCACAATCTGTGTAAATTAATATATGCGTTAGAGAACTCAAGTTGAAACAAATAAACTTCTTTACCCCATACCAACACTTGTAGTCATGTCTTTAAAACGTGAATTTTTTAAGGAAATGTCTGCATTTCATATTTTGGTAGTAGCATCATATATAACTGAATTTCTTTTCAGGTCTTTTTCAGTTTTCATAACTTATAAATCCCGGGGAGGTACCCCAAAACTATGCTTCCCAAATTTTGTCTTCTAATTATGTTTTATGTAGCTCAATGTCGCCGTCTGTGGTGCCGTGTGAAGAAATAACAAGTGTTAAACACAAATTGTTTTGGGTTGGATTGTTCGGAGGGAATTCGGCATCTCGACCAGACTCTTTTGTATCTATGCCCCAAGTAGGACACCGCCGGGAGGGAGTATGAGGCGAGACGAGACAAAGGGCGACCGACCCAAGAAGTGACTACAGTGTAGACGGCGAGGTCCCTACACTTTACCAGATAGAAACTCCCCAGTGGTCGGTTTAGGACAATCGTCATTCCACCCATCGTGACTCCGAAACAGTTACGAGGCCGATTCGGAGACCGGAGGCCGCATCTCTAGAATAGAGTACGCCAGGCAGGCTTGCAGAACCGACTTACCGCCTGTCACGCTTCTGAATCGGCCCACTACACCAGCACGGAGACCGAAGTCCGTGCCACTGGAGGGGAAAGCATTTTCATCACAGCATGTCATCCCACCATGCACCGCCGAGACTCCCGCCAACACTTCTACCCTGAAAGAGATCACCAGATGAGAGATGAAATGAAATGATAATGGTGGTGAAATGGAGGGACAGGAAATTCGGGGGATGTAGTTAACCTACCCAGCATTCAACTAGCGACCCTGGAAAATCCCCGAAAAAACCCATGGGTCAGGTAAGTTGACCACGTAGATCGAACCCGGGCCTCCCGAATGCGTACCACAGACGAAACAGCTTGAGCCATCCCGCTCGGTTAAACACAAATTAAAAATAATACCTGTGTTACCCCAATGAAAAATTGATTTTCTACCCAGAGGCATACACCAATGCAATAATGTACCATTTAGCTTATGCTCTTGCAGCTTTATATTGTCACGATCTGGCCAAGCATGGAATTGGATTTGGGTTTGCTAACAGGCGGGCAGAAACAGACCGGGGAATCGTACACAAAGATGATAATCAGGGAGCACATGCTTGGCTAGGAAAGATTGGGATTTTTAGGTCATTCAACATTATTTAAATTGAAGCGGAAAATGTTGGTGAGCAAAGGAGTTCTTCGTTGGCGCGACAGTTTGAAGCAATAAAAATGGGTAGCGCACAGTTCCACGTTGACGCTACAGTTTGTAACAAATAATATGGGTAGCTCAAGGTTGAACAATGAGGTTTCTCTCAGGGTATGCATGGATATGTATGAGTAAGGATGGTTCTAACGACACTGGAATGCCCGTTTCACACTAGTTTAATGACTGCTTCTTTTTATCATAACATCAAACTCGAGGTTGCCGACCAAGGGTTACCAATACATCACTGTTTAGAGTTACTGACTCGATAAAACTTAATTCGTTCTTCACGTACATATGAACCGACAAATATCTTTTCTCATCACTGCTGGTCTGCCTTGCCAAAGACAGAGGCGATGACTTTCTTAATCGGCCCCAAGTCACGGACTGTGTCCTCACACTATACACAGCTGTGCGTGGGTGTGTGTAACTTTCACTTCTGGAAGCCCTCTTTTCACACAAATATTCCCTTTGTAACTATTTTGTCCATTATGATTATAAGTCTCGGTCATGCCATTATTGAGGGTCCGAAGAATACCTATTCAAACGAAGTCAAGTGCTATCCCTTAGAATTCTGTTTCTCCCGTGTCTTTTGTTACACGATTCAACTCAACTGCCCTTGCACGTGTTGTAACAAAGATCCAACATTCCTTTGAAATCCATCACGATTCTTTACTTATTGCAATCCTTTAATTTAGGTATCAAAATTCTAAGTGTGTTAATCAAATATACAGCAAACAGCAACGTTATCTTGCACTCAAAATGGTTAGAGACGAGCCACCTCACATAGAATGGTCTTAGCTACAAAAACACATGTTTACTCCGCGATGGCTGGCTGGCTAAGAGGACTCAATCATCCTCACACAAACACTCACGCCACCAGAAGGTGACGTCACACGTGACGTGGCACAAACCACCACTATAATCAAAAGTCACTTCTGTGACAATATCAGCAATTAGCTAATGTATTTAAGATTATTTTATCGATATCTACACGACAAACAGCACCATCCCTATTAAATATTGCAAATTGGCAATGAAGATATATGTGCCTTATTAAAAGTCGACCTGTAGAGCAAACGCAAATATATGTTTATAAACTAGAGTACCTAATTTGTTCGAATGCAAAACATTATATTGAAAGATACCTTACTTATACAGGCTGTTCCCTAATTGTAGGGCAGTTTGTACGAATGGCCAACTAACAAGACAGTGTAGGTCCTCTACTGTACTGTTATTACATTAAGTAGGACAATTACTTCTTTTATGTACAAGCTTTCCCGTGTTGTACATTTCATCGCGTGCGAGGTAAATGCATTTGCTTTACTAACATATAGCTTCGATTAACTGACATACTGCATTCTTTTATCCAGATTTATTGAACCCTATTTTACACAGTGGTATATTAGGGTTAGAGTTGATACATAAAAAATATACAATTTTAAAAAAAAATATTTTAAATACTAGAAGGAAGAAATTATGTTTTAATCTAATGAATATTAATTTAAACTATTTCAGACGTTTAAACACTGAGTTTATAAACATCATGAAGTACTTATACTGTTGTGGCTTCATTAGCAAAGATGTGAGCGGAGCAGAAAATTCAGTTCCTAAAGAGTCTAGCTTGAATATTAATTCTTGTCTTTCTCTCCAAAAAATGGGACAACAGAAAAGGAGATGAACCACAGTTTGAAATTCTTCATCACACATGCACTCGCGGTTGGATGTTAAGTAAAGTGTGATAAGTATTCACCAAATTTACCCTGTCCATCTAAACATTGTGCCAAAACAAAATTTGGTATAAGAGTTTCACATTTTCCTCTGTCATATGCACTAGGGAAAAATAACGATTTTTTAAAACTTCCATTTGGAGTTGTTAGCCATTGTTGGTTCCATTCTTCCAGAATATGTTGATGTATTACTCTCCTTACATTAGAAATAGGACATAAAGAGTATGTCACAGGAAGATTGGATTCTGCAGCCTTCTTAGCCAAGCAATCAGCTTTCTCGTTACCTAAAATTCCATTGTGTCCTTTAAGCCATCCCATGCAAATATATCCTGGATACATTTCCTAATTATTATTTTAGTGATAAGATACAACGTTTATATCTCTATATACTAATGCAATATACCATAATATCTCAAATACAACAATCATAATAGGTATCTCTCGTCCGTTATGAATTAGAAATCCAAATACAGTTTGTTTTCCTTTTCTTTTCTTCTTTTCTCTTGTTTAAAATTATTGGGCGATGAACAAAATTGGTTGATGATGATGATGATGATGATGACGACGACGACGGTGATTATGATGATGATGATGAAGATTTGGATATAAGGGCGCTCAACTGCTTCGTCATCAGCGCCCTTACAAAAACTAATTCATGGCAACAGCCAGATATAAATTCGTCAAAATTTAAGAAACATATCAACACAAAATTACTATAAAATAAATAAGCCCAAATTTAACAAAAAAGCTATAAATTCCCATACATTACCAAAAGGCATAAAAATACTAGTTTCAATAAAAACTTGCCATGACAAGAGCTACCTGCCCAGTGGTGGTCGAACCAATTTGTTTATTTTCTTTGGGACAGGGCTAGCACTTTCAGCAGGTTTTTCCTGTCCTTTTTTAATAGACGTCCTTGCAGTATGGTCCAGATCTTCCTGCTCCATTTCTTCTAAGGATGAGGCCCCTTTCCCGATTGAAAACTTCGGTTCAAGCACTCCAAACCGGCTGGACACTGAGATCGACGAGGATGACAGTCGTCGATCAGAGTCCTCGCCAGAAGAAACCTCAGAGTAGGAACTTCAGGATGCCCGAGGACTTATTTTCTGCCTGGTGGTATGGCTAGTGTCCTTGAGAAAATCAGACCTCTGGTATGTGGTCTTGAAAGTTTTGGGCGGTGCATTGTATATGATGAGCTTGCCAGGCTTGCCGGTTGAAGTGGGTGGTGTTGGAGGTGACAGTGATGAGGTGTTGGATTCCGTCTTCCTTTTGGGCGATGGAGATGCCGACGTTGGTGTTTATTTTTGCTGGCTTCCGTACTTGTGTTGGCACAAGGAGTTTGTCAGAGATCGTAGGCGCACTGGAATCGTTGGTCTGGGCTGCGATTTCCCTTCTCGGTACTGGTTTAGATACTACAGAGCTGTACGTACCGGGCCTAAAGGCAGAAGGCTGGCGAGTGCGAAGCAGTTTCCGGACACCAGAGAAAGATACCTTCTCCTAAACCCGGATCTCCTGAATGGCCTTTTCTTCCGCAAAGCGTGGATAATCTCTGGAACTAGAGGGGTGTTCCCCTGCACAATTGACACATTATAGAGGTGCGGAGCATGCTCCATTGTGCACTGATAAGCCACAGTTCACACATGTTGGCATCCCATTACAGAGTTCGCTCGTGTGACCAAACCGCTGACACTTATAACACCGTAAAGGGTTTGGTATATACGGCCTAACTTCAATACTCTCATACCCTGCCCTTATCCTCTGCGGGAGATCTACCCGATCGAACGTCAGGAATAGGGTACGGGTAGGCACCAATTCCCCGCGCTCTCTGCCCTGAACTCGGTAAACAGCGGTAACTCCGTGTTCTTTAAGGTTCTCCTCAATGTCTTCGTTGGACATTTCGTCCAACGTAAGGCTGGTGACCACTCCACGTGAGGAGTTCAGGGTCTTATGAACGGTAACGGTCACGGGATAACTGCCCTACATGTTTGCCTTTAAGATAGCAGCGGCCTGGGAGACGGAATGCGCTTCCACCAGGAGCGTGCCGTTGCGCGATCTTGTGCTCATTTTCACAGGACCAGCGATTCTATCCAAACCCTTTTGGATGAGAAAGGGGTTTACTGTAGAGAACTTTTGGCCTTCTTCAGTTCTTCTGATCACTAAGTAGCGAGGACCAACGGACTCAACTACTTCCTTTACATTAGTCTTTCCATGTTTGTTATTTTAGGTGTAGGTGTAGCTATAAAAGCAGCAATAAATATCATCCCGCAGTGCTCCCCACCCACCACGGAGTCCAACAAGGGGTCATCCCACTGGAATGACAGGGCTACACACGGGATATAGCGGGCTCGCCGTCCCACTCACCCTGGAGTTCGGTACAAGACCTAGTCCTGGCCGATTGATTAGGGGTGGGCTAGTCCCTAACCTCCCGTTTAGGCGAAGCAGAAACCAAAGTAGTGTATCAGAAATGCGCATCCTCCCCGAATTCAGAACACTGATACGAGCTCAGATGCGCATCCCTCAACTGTCAGGACAAACCGTTCCACCGACACGGATCTTCACGCACGGCCTACACGGGGGTGGGCGCGTTGACTGTCTCCCTCAACCACGAGGAGGAGCCCACCGAGGGAGACTGTTGGCTCGGGACCCCGGGATCGCCAATTCCCGTACCTACAGCAGTAGGCCCCTGGGGGAACGAAATTGGTGAAATGATACACAATTAAGCACAGGGTCCATACAGCTTAAAGCTACCATACATTCATCTTTCAGGACAAGGGACAACCCTGAAAAACCTTATCTAGATAACTCACCATGGTCGAGATTTGAACTCGGGACCTTTTGAGCGCGAGGACTGTTTGGCACTTGTTTTAACTTATCTATTCGTAGCCCTGTTTCTTCCATAGATGATTGGGGGAAAGAGTTTCTAGCAAAGAGGCTCAGGGTTCGAATCCTGCTTCCTTCTGCACATTCTTATGTCAGTATACACACAAATGTACTAATTATATACCTCAGTCTGGGTGTTTTAAGAAATATTGTTATTACTGTAGACGAATACGTTTCCGGAATATTCCTTTCGGACATAAATGTGTTAATTCTCTCGTACCAGCAACTGTCATTCAACAGTAAGGTACTGAATGTGTACAATGACGAAGTCAGTGTTGCACAAAGACTGCATCAGCAACAGTTTCTACGAGATGTTTGCCTTCATGTTTATGTCTTCCGGGCACAAATCCGCAAATGAGCATCAGAAAAGTTGCAGTCGAGTTACGTTACGGCATTACTTCCAGTTATCAAATAACATCCGAGGATATATGTGGAACCTTTACAACCTTCATTTGGTGCAAGAATTAACAAAAAATTGTTCCCAAAGCAGAACTACCTATTGATGTACAAGGATACGCTATCTCCAAAAGCATCTACCTCATTGACACTGACAGAGTAAATCAGCAGAACATGGTGTACTGGGCAGTTCATCTTATTGCACCAATTTTCACAGATGGTGATCTCTTCTTGAGCCTGCAAACTCAACTAATGGAAGATGAGGTTTTAGAAGGCGTCCCGCAGGCGCATGCCACAGCAGGATGGCATGACACATAAACTAATGGTGCAGACTTGCCCATCCACGTAGTTGGATTGGTCATGGCGGACCTATATCCTTGATACCCTCTTCGTCTGTCTTCACAGCTTTAGTTCTTCATGCGGGAAAATCTGAAAGCAACAGGCCAAGAAACATTGCAGTTTTCCGCAGATATATACTCGCTACGTGCCGTACTGAAACCAGAAATGCTTCGTCAGATACATCGCAATTCAGAACGGCGTCTTCACCACTGAAAACGATTGGAAATATGAACAGTAATCGAAAGACAAAGACAGCATCAAGGAATATGTTACACATAATTATAATTTACTGTTCAATAATTTGAATTTCAAGCACAGAGTGAGAGACGGAACGTCCAGCTATAAATACCATTATTAGTGTAGACCCAAGACAAGAAGGCAAGCTAGAGGAATGTGTAGCGTAGTCACTTTTGCTGTCTGCGCGATGTTCATACTCACCTTTCCAGTATGACAAGGATGGAAGGTTCGTTTAAAATATAACAAGTGTTGTCATATAACTCACCCATACATAATACTTATCGCTGCATTTACTGCAACAAACATTAAATCTGGCAGCATGGGTGACTCATATGCACTCTCACATACTCATTTCCTAGTAAACAGATCCGTTACCGGAGCAAACAGCTTAAGCCCCTCTGCTCTTCATACACCTCTAGCCTTCTTGTCGTGGTCATACAGTAGCTGAGTCATAATCTTTTATCCGCTGTACTAAGGAAATAAAATAGGGATTTTGTTATGTCAAAACATGCTGTTTCAGTTCACATAAAAATACAGACTGAATTTTTAAAAGAAGATACCTGAAGATCATCTGGTTCTCCACGTGGGGAGCTGCAATGTTACCGAGAAGCAGATAGAGTTCTGCATATCCTCCTCTTTATCTTCTTAATACTCGAAACATATAAAGAAACGTTCGAGGTTATCTCACCTCAGCAAAACCATGCACATTTAATCTGTATTAGCCTACTTTAAGAACAAAATAAGTTGTTCTCAGTACACATTTACTGTGTTGAAGCGTCTTCACAGGTGTGAGAATTTTTAAAATAATTTATTAACGACTCTGTCAATTGAGATGATCATATCAGCGCCGTGGGTGTGTTGGAATTTTGAGCCGAAAGAGTTCATGGTCATGGTCCATGACTTTATGGTAGTCCCTTGTTTTTTCGGTCTGTAGAACAAAAGAGCGTCATGAGCAAAACCACGCGACGTACCGGCATGACCAATAACAAAGTGGTCACTTTTACCTATAAGTCATTTTGTAGTATAGTGTGATCCATATAAACCTGAACCATTTCAATAGGGCATAACTTTTCAACCAATAATAGAACACACGTGCAACTTTGGGAGAATATAATACACAATCGGGAGATTACATTACACTATTTACATCTCAGAGAAAATGTTGGTAGTGTCCTCCACCAGCATCTATACATGTTTGTACTCATCTCACCATATTCTCTGAAGTTTTAGAGAGAGTATGTCACTGACTGACCGCATGCCGGAGGGATATGATCATATGACCCAATCTCTACAAGCATACGTATGCTGTTCAATACATAAGCGTGTATGGTAATTATTTGGTTTTAAAGTATCCAAGGATCATGAAATACAGCAGATTTAAAAAATTACTCGTACATTTCTGTCAATATACAATTCTCTCAAATGAGTAGTAACGTATTATTCAAAATATAAATATCAAAACCTAATTATTATAAAAATATGGTGGCAGAAAAAGCACGTCCAGTGTCAGGTATGAAACTCTGTGAAAGAAAGTAACAAGCGAGTTACAGGATTGTCGCATACCTACATTTAAGGGGATGCAGAACCGAAAACCCCAAATCCAGCAGTTTTCAACCAATTACCACTTATTTCTAATACATAGTGGACACAGAATTCAAAATTTGGTTTTTATATATTCAATATTTTTTGAGTAATTAATTTTTTAAGTTCGAAATTTGGGCAAAATTCAAACCGCTCCCCGCGATGAAAATTTTCAAAATTATAATTTTTCTATTTCCAAAAATATTCAGATGGCTATGAAGAAAAGATCTATCATATGAATTTCTTATACTGTCTTTAGTTACAGAGGGAAAAAATAGGTATGGAGCAAACAAAAAAGCCAAAAGGTGATTAAACCTTTGACTATTATACCAATAACTTTAAAAATATAATGAATATTATAAATCCATATGATATAAACCGTTTTTTGCTTTCTAAGAACATGTGTTGAAAATTTTAGAGGTGCTCAATCCAAACTGCATAGTGTGGAACATTTTTAATGACAAAAAATGTTGAAAAAACTATAACTGAATAAATCAAATTTTAAAATCTAAAACATTTTCCTTCTCAGCTACATGCCTTGAAGTGGACTAAAACCCTCCAGATAGATAATTTGGAACCTCTTGCCTCTTTCTTCTCTCTTCTGCAGCAGTGTTCTTCAATTTCAGTTTCCTTCTGTGTGTTTTAGAAGTTATCTTCGCAGAAATTGCTGAATGAAGTAAGCGTAATTGGTCCGTCCCTTGGCAAATTTTTAGAGATGCTGGTGAGATCTGTGTTCATTATGTTTGACTGCAGCTTGAGTGAGGCAGAACAACCAAAATTGAATTCACTGATGGTTGATATCACAGCAACCTGAAGTCTCTTCTTTGAAACAAATATTTCTTTTGGGCAATTATGCCATATCGAATTATGTAAACCTTCATTTGCATTTTGTGTCTTACCCAATGTACATCTCCTTAGGATTTCATCTGATGCCAGCCTTTGGTTTACAAGTATTAGTTTTCTTACCACATCAGGCCTCAAGTATGTTCCCATTGTTGAGTTATGTTTAGGTGTTTCTTCCCATTTATCGTTTAGCCTATTCATGATCCTAACTATGTAAAAAAAAAAAAAAAAAAAAAAAAGTCTGTTTAGTGAAAGCATGTGCACGTCGGCTTCTGCCTTTGACGAACCCTTATAATCGTTTTACAACCCCCGACCCTTCTTCTCTCAGACCATTCTGCAAGGTTGCCACCTTTCTCGATACGTCATGGGTATCGTACGAGTTTTCGTCTAAATAAATTATCTTATGTCCATTACTGCAAAACCTCCTTAGTTTTGACATATATATATATATATATATATCTCGCCAAGCTACAAGTCTACTGGATTCCATAATAACCCTTAACTTATTCAAAGTGCGGTATTTTAAACTCAGTTTCTTTAGAAGGCCGCGCAAAGTGCAGTGCCGATAAGGAAAATAACAAATTTCTTGCAAATGTGCAACCAGTTCATCTAAGGTGGGCGCTCTCCCTTTTGCATAGAATCTATAAATTTCTCGACGAATTAAATCGCACGTGAAATTATCTACTTTAGAGAAACGTTTTCTTTTGTTTTCACACTTGATCGGCGTCTTTGGTATTCCTTTCGTCACAATATTTCTCACTGTATTTCTGTGAATACCCAGAATTAATCATCAGGTTCATTGCATGACCCCTTACCAAGATTATTTCTCAGCACATATTTATATGTGTTCAAAACAAGCGCTTGAATTTACTTAGAAACATTTCCCGTTATAACTTTGTTTTTTTTTTTTTAGGTTTTTCCAGTAATATAATTCGACCCAGTTATTCACAGTCTTCACTTTGATTATTTATCTCTACTTCATTTGCATGTACCATTGCATTTCCCTCCCACGGTCTCCACATTGTGACACACAACGAATTTCTGTACGTAATGAAACAGATCCACTAGAAGTTGGAACTTTGGCAACTGAGACTCCACGTGGAGTAGACATGCGTCTGTCACTTCGAGAAAATCAGGTTTGCTATTGGTCCTCAACGACAGTGTTCCATTTCTGAAGTGTGGAGAAAGATTTATGACGGTCATTAGTGGGCGGGCGGCTCAGGTTCCTTTGACTCGGAACTGCACATGCGTTAAGTAAACGGACTTTACACAGTCAACAAAAGGTCAATTGTTTCAAAGAATGTTTTACCTATAGCCTATATAGCAGTTATATACACGTTTTGATGTATAAAATACATTTATAAACGTTAAATGACACACTAAAACTCATCAATTATATATAAACAGTATGTAGTTTAACGAGAAACACAAGAGAATCCCGACCGTTAGAAACTCACACAAAGGCAAAATAATAAACATTACCATTTGCTTTCAATGTTTGCAGCCAGTGTTTTCTTTATATGGTGCAACATATTGTAAGAAATAATCATCATACCAACACACAAAATTCCACCAGAAACTTTTCCCGCTAATTTCAAATGTGCCTATTAATTTAGTACATTCAATCAAACTCAAATGGCAGAATTCTGTGATTCCAAGGGCCGGCATGCACGTACGCATTGGCATTTAAATTGTCATGTGAAGATATTTAAATACCTAAAACTCATAAATTTAGTTGGATTATGATACTATAAGGTTAAAAGTATTTTATTAGCTCAAAAAATATGTTTCCCATATTTTTAGCCAATTTCGGTGCTGCATTCCCTTAAATAAAAATCATTTTCTATTGCACAATTTACAAACTTGAAAGCTAATATATTCATAGTAAATCCCATTGCTTACTAATAATTAGGCATCCAAAATAATGCATGTTTGTAGCTGAGATAGCAGAATCACACCTGAAACAGAAACTCTCACCTGTAGAGCTGAAGCACAATCACCAGCGTATTCTTGCAGGTGAAGAAGACGTTCATGTAGCTGATAATGCGATAATGTATAATCAGAAGTAGTCGAAAGGCGAGAAAGGGTGCGTCTTGCAAGAGAATATTAAGGGCGATTCCCCAGGTCTCTATGGTACCTCCGCAACATCGCGTACCACCTGGAGCTGCCGTTCTAGAGGAAAGTCGAGAACGGCGAGATGACTTCGTAGCCGTTAGCACTACAGTGAACTGCAGTAGACTCCAGGACCAGATGGCTAACGTCAGCAACACCAGAATTCTGTCCTTGCCGATCTTCTCATCCTTGAAGGAGTCAAAGAACTCGATGATATCGGCAGCTGTTCCGATGTAGACCAAGAGTAGTTGAGACAGTTGGTCACGAGTCAGATCACCTGCAGAACAAAATAGCATAACTGGAATATTTTATGTCGAAATATTTACCCCAAATTAAGCATTATTTTATATTTAACAATACCTTATCTATGTTGCCATGTTATTGTTCTGTAACCGTATTGGTCATTTCGGACTTAAAATCCAACTGGTCAAGTAAAACCTGCATTCAGATAATACAAACTCCACCACAGAGACGGTGTAAACCCCGGCACTAAAACTATTCCATCATGGACCAGCTTAGTATTTTCCTTCTCACTTTACCAGTCCAATGACTGACTATACGAAATTGCATAGCTGTGCTTAACACTTTTACCTAAGAATACAATCACAATTACAGTATACTAAATTGCACAGATGTGGTTAAAATAGAATTCATAGAAGTAGTTCGAATGGCTAGCTGGTGTGAGCTAAGGTTGCTATCCAATGTTGCCAGTTTAAGTATGGAAAGCTAGCTTGGTATTGTTGGGATGTGAGATACAATTGTTGTCTGAAAAGTTCTCAGCCTGATAGTGGAAAGACGACAATTCATTCCTTCAAAGTAGTTTTATTTTTCAACATAATTTCCTCTAATGTCATTACATTTTGTCCAGGGGTGTTCCAATGCCATTATGTCCTCTGTAGTGTTCCTCTGGAAGTGCTGCAAAGTACCCACTTACAACCAAAATTGCTTCTTCATTGGTCGAAAAGCGCCTACCAAGTGAGGAATTTCTTCAATTTTGGTAACAGATGGAAGTTCGAGGGAGCCAAAGCTGGGGAATAGGGTGAATGTTCCAGCTCTTAATAGTGCAGATCTCTCAATTTCCCCATTGTCAAAACACTTTTGTGGGCAGGTGCATAGTCCAGATGGAAAACATTGTTCTTCCTTTTTAACCCGGGTCTGTTTTCACGAATACTTGCATTCAGTCTGGTTAGAACTTGGGAGAGTATTCTCCACTAATGGTTTTACCTTTTTCCAGATAGTCAATCAACAACATTCTTTTGGCAAAGGATTAGCATCACTACGGAAGGGATTTGGCACTGCGGCCCGTCTTGATCTATTGTACCTACACCCCAAGTAGGGCATCCCCGGGAGGAAGGATGAGGCTAGGGGAGACAGAAGGCGGCCATCCCAAGGAGCCACGATAGTGCAGGAGGCAGAATCCCTACAGTTTACTTGGATAAAGACTTCCCCAGACAGGCCAGGACAACGGACACACTCCCCTACTGCGGGACGGCAACGAGCCCAGCAGCCGAGCCCCAAACGTCCCTGGCTGGCGGTCCCGAAATGGTCCCAGCAGAGTAGCGGAGACCGGCAACCGACCTACCGGAGGAGGAAATAGTTTACCTCAGAGTATATCATCCCGCCATGCACAGCCGAGACGCCCGCCGACACTTCTACCCTAAAAGAGACCACTAGATGAGATATGATGTGAAATGGTAATGGATACCAAATGGAGGAACAGGAAATTCCGGAGATGTAATTAACCGACCCAGCATTCGCCTAGCGACCCGACAAAACCCCGATGAACCCATGGGTCAGGGAGGTCGCCCACGAGAATCAAACTCGGGCCTCCCGAATGCGGATCACAGACAAAACCGCCTGAAGCATTCCTCTCGGTTAAAAATTTCCTTCCCATGCCAGCAATGGAACCCGGGCCTCCTGGGTGAAAGCCAAGTATCCTAGCCATTAGACCACATGGGATGGTTTTGGTATCCCAAAACACGGACGCCATGATCTTTCCCGCCGATGGCACTGTCATCGTCTTCTTTGGAGCTGAAGAACCAGCTCCTGTCCACTGCCTCCACTGCTACTTGAACTCGGCTGTATAGTGGTGAATCCATGTTTCATCCTTTGTGACGTATCCGCGCAAAAAAGAATCACTTCTGTTCTACTGAAAATGCGCCAAGCACTTTTCAGAAAGTGTACTGCACACGCGTTTGTTATCCACAGTGAGAATACGCGGCACCCATCTTGCGCATCTTCTCATTTTTAATTCCTATTGCAAAGTGACCAATACATTCCTTTGAAATTCTAAGAGCATTATTAATTTTACGCACCTTTGTACGTCCATCTTCCAAAATCATGTAATGCAGTTTTTCAATAATATCCCTTGTGCTTACAGTTTCTGGACCTCCTTCGCATGGATCCTTTGGAGGCTTTCAAAGCCACGTTTGGAATCGGCTGCCTATTTATTCACAATGGAAACTGAAGGTGAAGAGTCACACATTTACAATCAGCAAATGAATTTCTGTAGATGTCAAACCTTCTTTTACGAAGAATTTTATAACAGCACCATACTCGAATTTCTTCATTTTCAAAGCAAAGCGTACCTCCACTGCTTCAAACTACTGCCTACAGTCAACTATTGCCTGGAATGACTTGTAGTTTAACACAGGGTCCATTAACATGTGTACCAACGTAAGGAAAAAATTCATGCAAGTAGTGCCGTGATCTCTGGGTGAGGCCGAGAGCTTTTCAGACCACCCTCGTGGTATTTCTTAAAAATTTAATACGGACTGTGTGTTTTAAAGCAATGAATTTCAGAAAAGTAGAAACGAGGTGGCAACTTCGGATTAGAAGTTAGTAGTGGGAGTCATTACCAAAAGGAAGGCTATTAGGAGAATTATTTTTAAGCTTAATAGCTCAATCAGGGCATAATCTTAAGACACCTCTGGCTTGATTGCTCGTGGGACAAGACGTAGCTGGTAGACGGATTAGGCGTCATTCTTGACTCTTTACCAGAACCGCGTGTTATTGCCTGTAAGATGTATCAAATATTTTAATGCCGGACATTCACATATTAGTTTCCATTGGTCGACAGTTTCTCCATAAAAATGTTTACTCTATTTCGAAGTCAGAGCCGGTGTCATCCTTTCTTTGAACACACACCCACGTAAACCATGAGATAGGTTTCTCTACTAAAGTGCAAAGAAAATATTACAACTTCAACTTGATACAGAACTAAATAATCCGCTTAAGGATGATTTCGATGAAAGGAAACATTGAATTTGGAACGAAATTACTCAACTGCATTGCGGTTTCTTTCCATTCTTCAATATTCTGGAATCCTCTTAGCAGAGAGAAATAATGCTTCTTCAGAGATTATTATAGATGTATGTCCGATTTCACCAAAAAATGTTAAGACTTAACACGAGTTTAGCAATAGTTAAAAAAAAAATTGCATTTCACCAACAAGTGTTAGCGTAACACTCGTGTTAAACCTCATGTTAGACTAACAAGCCGAATTTCTAATGTTAAGTCCTTAACAATTGTAAATAGTCAAGATGGCGAGCATGAACTCAGCTGTTGATGTCGATTTGCTATATTTAAGACCGTCTAAATGGCACTCATAGTAGAGTACGGCATATGAGGAGAAATGATTTTGAGGAACTATCCGAAAAAAATTGTTTTACGGAGGTATAGACTGTCGAAACATGTTGCTATGAAGGTTACTGCGGAAGTACAAGAGAGGTTAGAACATGCATCGAAAGGAATATGGCGATTTCGTCTTTACTTCAGGTATCAATAACCTTGCGATTTTATAATTCACTGAATTATGTGGATAATACACTGTCCACCTGCCGTCTTGAAACGTTCAAGTCACTTGTCCTTCTTCGCACCTCGTTTTAAATTTACGTAATACTGACAAGTTGTTTGGTGCTTGTAGTAGTGACACATGCATTGGAATTAAATTCGTTTCCAATATTTTCCCTGCAACATCTTTCTCTTTTACATTCACTGCATCCGTCCTCTTATTTTCCACGATATCCTTACACTGGGTCACCATTCCAATTAACAATTCTTTCTCCGTCGATGAGAAATTTGCCTCATGGCTTTATTTATGATTTTGTTCATCCGCCATTTGTGCAGACAAAAATGAAAACAAAGGCGCATCGGAGTACGTTCAGAAAATCATCCATAGCCTTCTATAACTGTGATATTTACAAGTTTCTTGGTGTTAACACAGGTTTGTTAACATTTTAAGAAAACAGGTTGGTGAAATACAAGGAATTTAACATTAGTTTTAGCGCTGTGACAATTGTTATGTTACATTTGTTAACGTGGATTTTAACATATGTTGGTGAAATCGGGCAGTAGTCAAATATGCATCCATATCACAATGATGTTTCGAAGTAATGAAATCATCTGTTAAAAAGCCATGTATATTTTCGATTTGCATCAAAGGAAGACTAGAGAAACAGTGAAAATGTCCACTTATGAACATTGTGCATCAAGCACTTTATACAATCCAAGTTCCTGTATTTACCAGTTTTGCGGAAACTTTACGTACAGCAGCCCGCCTCGGTAGCGTGGTGGTAGCATGTCTGCCTCACGTTCAAGAGGTCAGATCGAATCTCAGTTAGGGTGAGTTACCTAGATAAGGTTTTTTCCGTGTTTTCTCTTATCCTGAAAGACGAATGTTGGGTAACTTTAAGCTCTATGGACCCCGGGCTCATTTGAGCATCATTTCACCCATTCCATTCATCGTCCGATATGACTTAACGTTGGAGACGTAAATTACATACAAATAATTTACGTACAGCAGTATCTCCAACTTGTTCATAATTAGAGATGATGACTGGGTTTGAGAATATGAGCCTTTTGATCTAAAAAGTCTATGATTTTAGTAAATAAATAAGTTTCAGCACATTTATTTTGAAATAAAGCATAAATAGGTAGCATGTAATATCCATTTCGGTAGCCTCACCAAGGGAACATTTGAAGAAACAAATGCAGAGCAGCATTGAAAACTTCCATCAAGTTGCCGTTTAGAAAGAGAAATTATAAATTTGTGTCATAAGAAAATATAACACTACTTACATCATCCTTTTGATTAATTTTCAGGTTATGTTAGTTCTGAAAAGATGTCTTAAGCTGAAGATGTGAATTAGGCACTACCTTTTCTGGAGAAGAGAAAGAGATTAAAGCAATTTGGGATTCTTCGTACATATACTGTTCAAGTTGTTGTGAATTCAACAAATAAAGCCATTGATGGACATTAATTATTTCTTTACACCAGGCGTATATAGGCCAAGGTTTTGCATAGAGTCAACCTGAAAAATGCAATGCTACGGCCGGGATTTGAACCACGTATCTCCTGCTTTCCGTCCAGTCGCTCTTACCCATTGAGATACCATGGTCAACATGCCGTCATGATATTAAATTCTCATATATTTCCCCTAGTGGTTTACCGGGAAAATATATGAGTCAATCGGAAAATTTATTGTCATGCCAAGTTGGCCTTAGTAGCTCAATGTGCAAGAGCGACTGAACGAACCAGGAGATACATTGTTCAAATCCCGGCCGTGGCATCGAATTTTTCAATTTGACTCCATCCAAAGAAAGCCATCTTTGCTTACGGTTGTTTCAACGAATAAAGTTACGTTCGTACAGTAAAGGTACAGAAGCATGTCTCAGTATCCAGGTAAATCTGTGCGATTTGTTATTGTTTTATTAGTTATTGAAGTTCTGCCCGCCCATAGTACCCTCGAATTTACGGGTATGTCTTTATATATTTTACTAGTTTTAAAGAAACAGTAGATATGAGCATATTGCTATTTCTAAAACAATAAAAAGATTTGTTTATAGTATGAACTATATCTATTTCAGTTGCACTAAAATTAGCAATCTATTTTCATTTTTAGGAAACCCAATTTTGTATTGAAAGTAGTTTCTTACGGTACTGAAAGATCTATAACCTTCAGTTCCATGCAGTCCTATCTTAACTTTACTCCGATGACAGTAGCTTTTCAATATCTATTTTTGTTGAAGTATTGTTTTCAATATAAACGTTAGGTACTTCAACATTTTTAACTGATGCTCAGAAACAGTGTTGGGAAGGAAATTTAAGACAATAGGATGTTTACATTTGTTATTTCGCTAGAAAGATAAAATAAATGTAGCTCGCGGCTTTAACATTTATTATTTTTAAGTGATAATGTTGATAAATGGTAACAGTATATTTTTCTAAGTCTCTCAAACAACAGGAAGATTTCTTTTTAAAACGGTGAAATGCACTCTGCAACACATGTAACTTATTTAAAATTGATATTATTTGATTTATGTGCCAAAGGTAAGTTGAGAATGAAGGATTTATAGCTGAAATAATGCAACGTATATACTTTTGGCACATGAACGCTAACTACAGATTACTAAACCATCTATAAAACACTGAATCAAGGAAACACGGTTATATGACAACAATCTTCAGAGAAAATCGTCCAGCATAATTCATTACACTTACAGAAGTTATGTTGTAAGTAAAAGAGATTGACTAACCTTTAGGGAGCATCCACCGACCCACGATGAGTATCAGCATAAGGAATTGTTCTATCAGCGTGATCCATGTGTCAGCATCCACCTCTAACCTCAGCTGCAATGAAATAACGAGAGTCAGCTTGAGAAATTCCAATCTGCTCTCAGGTGTAAAACAAAGAATGAGCAAATTGGCTAAGAGAAACACAAGCTAGTGTAAAATATACAGGTTGTTTCAAAACGATACCGAACGAATATAGCCGTTGTGTAGTTTATAACTTAATTAGTCCGAATTTCGGTGTCGCAGCTTCGAAGTTCTGTTAGGTATAATATTATGCAGCATTAAATATTACATGATTTTGTCATTAGGCAACGCAGGAACCACTGGTGTGCGAACCTCAAAAGTTGTTATTGGGACGCACTGGTCACGAAAACAAAAGCATTACTCCTTGCTCTTTATCAGCGACCCTAGCCTAGCTTTCAGGTAATGAGGCAAAGGGCAAGTTACTTGTGAAAAAGTCGACTAATAACTCGTACAGTTGCAAGGTTGCTCCTCAGTGTAAAACTACACATTCCGTCCTAACAGGGAGGATTGTGCGTAATTAGATAGCAAATACAAGCAATATGGAGCGCTATACGAACGACGAAATGACGGATATGGTTTAGATGGATGAAGAGCTGAAGGGAGTTCAACGAACGTACGATTAATATAGTTTCATTAAGAATATTAATTGTAAAAATAATTACATGAATGATAATATTTGTTTGTTTAACATCAGAGCATTTTGTTATGATCTTAATTGTACAATACTTTCAAACACTTACTGTAAATATCAACAGCTTCCTTTTCAGTTACAAATGCTTTATTTAGTATTATCAAACACAGTGAAATAAAATACTCGTCTCATTGTATAAGCCATTTAGTTTTGGTTAATTTATCTACAATTCTTTGATGTTGTTTTCTGTTGTGTTTATCATTTAATGCTTCCATCCTCAACCTCACTAACATTAACTTCCCTCTAAAAGGTATAAGTTGCATATGTCCACCAGCTTATTTGCCATCATGGCCTGCTATAAGGGCATTTTGGAACACATTAAACATCGATAAGAAATATTTAAGCAATAGCTTCTTTATTGTGTTTTCATAAGCCAAAGAAATTCTTAATAGCAACAAGCTACCGAAATATGCCGGTATGTTTACAGCTACAGCAGGCGGCACGGCGTGTGACCTATACTTGTGAACTCCGACAGAGTGAGGCACGCGTCTTTGTTCCTGTCACTGCCTAATCCAAACTCACTCTGGAGTATTTTTATGTGACTCTATTGGAGGTAAAAACTATCTATACGTGTCCCATAGAATCTGAGCAACTAATTCTATTTGTTCGTTCGGTGTCGTTTTGAAAAACCCTGTATAGCATCTATTGAGTATTGATTTACAAGGAAAAGAAGGCAAGCTAGAGGAATGTGTATTGTAATCACTTTTGCTGCCCGTACGGTATATATGCTCGCGTTCCTAGTATGACAAGGATGAAAGGTTCGTTTAAAATACACAAGTGTTGTCACATAGCTCACCCATACATAATACCTATCGCTGCATTTACTGCAACAAACATTAGATCTGGCAGCATGGTTGACTCATATGCACTCTTATACACTCATTTCCTAGTAAACATATCCGTTACCGGAGCAGATAAACAGTTCAAGCTCCTCTGCTCTTCATACCCCTCTAAGCCTTCTTGTCGTGGGCATTGAGTACATTCTTCCTTCTTTCATTTACACTAAATGGTTGCAAACATATTTTTAGAGATAAGGTTGTTTCTTTATCCCCTTTCTTCCGTCTTCCGCCTTTGAAGAAGTATGACGGAGAAGAAGAAAACTAAGAAATAGAAGGAATGGCAAGGAAAGTATTCTGGCTTAGGGAGTAGCATTTAGGCACCTCCGTTATTTCCAGAGAATTGGTAGCCACCGCCAGAAATACGAGAGCTCTTCGGGGGAGGCTATAGACATGACCAAGGACCTGATTATAGTACAGAGAATGGCGTAGCTTGGGCAAGAAAACATTAGAATTGAGAAGAGAAAAAATAGGGAACAATTCATTAATTAGGTATATTGATCAGCGACGGTTGTTGTGGTGCCTACTCAGTTCTTGGTTGTATACATCATTAAGTTTATAAACAGATTCTGTGCCCGGTTGAGAGGGCTGTGATGGCATAAAGTTCTGATGGCCTCAAGATTGGTCAGTCTGATATGTCACTCGTGTTTTGTTGTCCTAGTGGCTTGCTCGAACACTTGCACTGTTTATCCAGGAGAATTTCTGGATTGTCACTGGCTGATGAATGAGCAGAGTTTGAAGAAAAGAATTGAATCTACACCGTACGATCAGTTTATGCTGTGCTGCTTGTCGAAGCGCTTCAACCCTGAAAGCGGCTGCAGCTAAGAATATCTAATGCCGCTAAAGTGTTGATTGCAGTGTTATGTAAGCTTGCAAGCAATTAGCAATAGAATGTGGGATTTCACAGGAAAGTCGGAAGATTAAGACGTGTTGGACAGTTTTATTCATCCCTTCTACTGTACGGTGATAGAAAGTGTGACATTTGTGGAATAGAGAGCGTCTATGCCCACGACAAGAAGGCTAGAGGGGAATGAAGGGCAGAGGAGCTTGAACTGTGTATCTGCTCCGGTAACGGATCTGTGTACTAGGAAATGAGTGTATGAGAGTGCATATGAGTCACCCATGCTGCCAGATCTAATGTTTGTTGCAGTAAATGCAGTGATAGGCATTATGTATGGCTGAGTTATGTGACAACACTTGTGTATTTTAAACGAACCTTCCATCCTTGTCATACTGGGAAGGTGAGCATAAACACCGTTGGGTCAGCAAAAGTGATTACCCCACATATTCCTCTAGCTTGCCTTCTTTTCGTGGGTCTACATTTGTGGAATTGAGAGTACTTGGGACAAATACCTTGAGCTTTGTTCATCTGCGGCGACAGTAGGACCTAAACATGTGATGATTGGCTATAGGACGTGTATTAAGTTTATTAATCTAGTTGTTAACTGTGGTGTGACGCATGCATACCGCAGTGTAGTGTCGTATCACAAAGTAGGTGTCTCTAATAATAATTTTCAAACACGGAAACTTCAAGAAAAGTCACCTTGCAGAGTTGTAAACTCCTAAAGCAGTAGGATTATTCGAATGCTTTCCAGTACTGCGCAGAGAAAAAGCAAAACGGTCTATATCTGGCTTTGCAAATGACAGTGACTAAAACGACTAAGACAGTATAAAAAATGAAACCATAATAAAAACATTGTATACCCATCATCCAATCGTGCAATGCGTGCACGATTCCGTTCACCAGCTGGTGACTGCTGGCGTTCGTTTAGGTTTTGCGTAGGTACCTGGTCATGTCGGTATCCCAGGGAATGAAGCAGCGGATGCTGCTGCGAAGTCTGCCATTTTAATGTCCAGACATTTTACACATTCTGTCCCTGCGGAGGACTGTAAACGTAATCTCCGGCAGCGTGTTCTTTCTCGTTGGGCTGCGTGTTGGTCCGCTATTTCAGGGATCAAATTGCACGCTGTTAAACCGCTTCCTCCCATCTCTCCCGTTTGGAGGAGGTCGTTTTGTGCAGACTGCGTATCGGGCACTGCTCTCTTAGCCACCGGCATTTATTGCGCAGAGAACCGGCTCCACTTTGTTCCCGCTGTGGCGCGCCGTTGACTGACCGGAATGTTCTGGAACATTGTCCCATTTTAACTCCGGTTCGTGTTTCCTTGGACATGGCCGCTGACTTGCCCAGCATTTTAGCGGATGACTCGGGAGCTGTGGCACGTTTTTTAGTTTTTACTCGGCGCGTTGGTGTCATCTCCCGGATATGACCTCGTTCTGCACTTCGTTTATTGGATTTTATCGATTTTAACACGTTTTTACCCGTTTTGACACATTTTAATTCCTTCGCTTTTGTCTCTTGATTTTCCCTGTTCCCGCACCGGGCGCTAATGACTTTACTGGTTGTGCGCCCTTAAACCCTACTTCCTTCCTTCCACAATAAAAGGAATTGTTAAGGAATTTGAAAAAGCTAGTGTTTCAGATTCATGAGTTTACTACTCCAGACGGAAAAGGAAGTTCCAAATGACTATTTCGATAGTGTGTTGTTCACAGATCTTTTTTCGATTACTGTGAAGTGTTGTTTCGATTTTTATCAAGTAAAAACGTTATTCTGTGCAGTAAATGATAAAATTAATTTCGTGGTGGATAGAAAACATTCTGGCGAACATTTGAAACAGGAACCTTTAGTCCTTGGGTCAGTTATTGATTTAATTATGTAATATGTTTGATAATTATGTATACATTTGCGAACTGTAACTAGCTATGTTTGTGAAACAGAAATTATATATATATATATATATATATATATATATATATATATATATATATATATATATATAATTTTTAACGTAAACCTGGGCAGAAATACGTGAGAAACACTGCACTGAGCGTATGTTAAACAATAGAGTGGAATGCTAGCTATTTTGTTGTACCGTTACACAGGTCAATATTCTCTTAGTTTTTCCTTGTGACGCCGTGGTCTGTATATAAGGGGGTAGAGACACCCATTCAGCCCTCATTGCTCATTGCAGTCAACAGGGACATTTTATAATACATTTTACTGGACGCGGCACGTCGTCGGACACACCAGACGGATGCAGTTCCTTTTCATTATCACTATTTTGTTACTTTTATCCGCTTTTGTGTAAACAACTGGTGTTTCATTTAAATTTTTAAATAATTTTTATACGAGCTTCTTTTACAATCTGCATTTTGAATACAATCTAAAATTTCTAAAAAAATTTCATTGTGTTTTAATCATAAACTTTTGATTTTCATGTAAAATATATTAATTATATTTTATACCTCTTTAGATCACTGTTAGTCAAATGTTTTAGTCAAAAAAGAGAAAAGCAGTAGTTATAACCATAATAGGAGATATTTGTTTATTATAATTAATTTGTAGACCTAAGAAAGGTATCGGGAAGAGTACTCCGAAGGTGTGAATGGATGTGCCTCCCCTCCTGATCCGCTGTAGCTATTAGCAAGCGTTAGGTAAGTCCCTGAAAGGAATACTCCACCCCTGTACGGTGGGACAAGGACAGTGAATGTGTGTAACAGAGAACGGATGCTACACAAGGAGCATAACCGTTAAAAAACATACGACCTATTAACTCTGTACACTAAAATCGAGAAGATTCATTGACAAAAGTAGAAGTCATCAGAATGTTTATGAATGGTCTGTAACTGAACTCACATGCGGTGTCATAAACTACCGAGGGAGGAACTTTCTCAACCCCCACCCCTGCGTCTCATTCCACGGAGACTTTCTTTCCTGTGGTATACTCGTGCTATAGAACTAGTTTTCCGCTTCAATGGTCACCAAGGAAGAAAGAGTGGGAGAATGTCTTGACACCTTGTGAGTACTGTTCCCCAGGTCTGATCTAAAAAGTTTGAGACTCACCCCAAAGAGACGATCAAGATCCTCTGTAGTGACAGCGGCTGTGAGGTTAAGACTGTTCACTTTAAGACGCCGCTCCAACTTGTCCAGTTCTAGCAGCCAAATAGCTGGTACCACACTTGTCAGGTACAGGAATACACTTGGGCAGAACCTGCAACGTCAAAAACATCGACATAAACATTTATCCGAAAATACGTATTTTGACGACCCTCGAATTTAAAAAAGCAGGTTTATAGAAAGTTCTTTGTTCTGTGAGTATGTGTAATGTGCATAACTAAGAATTCCAATGTGAGCAATCACATAACTTTCTCTACTCACTGCTGTACAAACTACTCTTTAAAATTCGTTATATATATATATATATATATATATATATATATATATATATATATATATATATATATATATATATATATATATCAGTATGAAGACGCTTTGTACGCACCTTACAGGCTCTAAAAATGACGTGTCATACAAAAACACAATCTTCAAGGTCTCTCATTGCTTCACCACAAGTAAACAAACAAAAGAATTCACTTGCGGTACACTTCTATAACCTCCCACACAGCTGCACTCTCAATTAACAACTGCGGTGCAGTTCAACAAGTCACACACTGCACAACTGCAACTGTCCATTAACAACTGCCTCACTCCAGAGGTCCAGAGGTAGTGCTAGTCGGGCGGGGCTATCCCCGTCCGGGTGTCTTGTGCCGCAGTACCTAGCCGCTTTGCGGCTTAACCTGCGAAATGAGCTAGTAGTTCCATGTTCTGCTGGGGTGTTTGAAAGTATTGGATATTTGGAATGGGTTGCCCCTTTTGTCGTGGGCAGCTGCACTTAATCGTTCCCCCTTTTTGGGAGACACGATTTAATTTTTTGCTCCGTTTTGGCTACGGGTTGTGTAGCGCTTGGTTCATCGGCGTAAAAATTGGTCCCAGAGACATCTGGGGTTTTCCTTGGGTTACCCAAGGGGTCCTAAGACGTCTCTCGACAGTCTGAAGGACGGCAAGCGTCTTTGATCTCTCGGGTCATACCTTCCCAGGGAGTTCACTAAAGGGTTGGGGTGAATTTGGATTTTGTCGTACATTGATCGTGCCCTCTCGCGAATGACGTTGACAATGTACGGGATCTGGAACTGCCTCACTCGTCCCTTGTTGATCATTTATATCCAAGCCATTGTTTCTCTAACGTTGCCGAAGCTTCACGGCCTTACACGACGGCAAGGGAAGGAGAGGGAACTATCCAGACACCTCTCTGTCTGTCTCTCGGCAAGCGTCCAGTGCGCGCACCACTATGTCTCTTTCTTTCCTGTCCACGCGTAGCTCCGGCTTTGCGCGGCTTCAACGAAATAATGCGATCGGTGACAATTTGTTTTTGTAATTTACGTCCTCCAACGTTAAGTCATATCGGACGATGAATGGAATGGGTGAAATTATGCTCAAATGAGCCCGGGGTCCATAGAGCTTAGAGTTACCCGACATTCGTCTTTCAGTATTAGGAAAACCTTCGAAAAAACCTTATCCAGGTAACTCACCCGGAATGAGATTCGAACTCGGAACCTATTGAACGTGAGGCAGACATGCTACCACCACGCTACCGAGGCGGGCAAATCGGTGACAATATTGTAGAAATGGTATTATTACATTTTTTTTCTTATAGGTGCCAAAGGAAAACGAGAATATAGTAGGATTATGCAGTAGTCAAAACCTTTAAGAGCCATTCTCTTTGCATGGTCAGGACAAAGAAAAACAAATAACACTTCCTATTTTAGAAAAGTACATACATTTCAAAATTCAGACCAATAATAAGGAATATTTTGGAAATGCTTAAGGTAAGAGGGGTGACTCGGATCAACATTTTAGAAATCTTTCACAAAAGTCCTATTTGTTATGTAAATATGAAAGCTTTTACTTTATAGTGAAGCTTGGACATTCTAGATTTAGTTAAATGCTAAAGCATTTTCTGTATTGCCGCGAACCCGTTGTCTACGATAGCGCGACTTGTGTACACAAAGAGCCGGCAAATAAAGATAGCGGAGATAAAAGATACCGACACAGATAAGTGAGGTAAATGGAAGTTTCTAATGACTTCTTGATTGATAGGGATTATTCGGTTTCGGGTTTGGTTTAGAACAGTCTAGAAATTATCAATGGAGGTATATATTGTCACGTATGCCATTATGGGAGAACAGGTTTGTGGGTAAATTTTGGACATTATACGATTTTGGACAAAGAGGCTTATATTCGCTGGCAAATTTGTACATTAGAATCATTTATTACTTTCTGGAGCTTAACAGCTTGCAACATTAACAAGAAAGGCTTGGTTACCCACATCCTATGAAAATTCTAAAGGCAATTCTTTCTGGAACTGAGTAACTGGTGACACTAACAGGAAAGGGTTAGTTACCCACATCCCATGACAATCCCAAAGGGATTTTTACCATGACTTAAGCATCTGGTTTGCCTACAAGTTTGTCACGTAGGCCGGAGCTGTCGTGCGTCACTGGGAGATTCCTCGGGAAGTTCTAGAAGTACACGTATTGGCCGTGAAGCACAAAACCGAGGGCGGAAGCTCACGACATTTGGGCTTGGCCCAGAGATAACCGGAAACCCCTAGGAAGAGGAATCTCTACAAATTCTGTAATGGGCATCGGCTTGGGGTCGGTTGCCACTGAGAGACGCTGCGGGATCGAGAGGACCACTCTGATCCAGTGTTGTGTACAAACACCGACGTTACTCTCTCCTACGGCTTCGTGACATCGCCCAACCAAGGTAAGCCCGCTAGGGCTTTTCATCAGTGCTATAACTGCCATGGGCAGTCGAGACTATGTATTAGCTTAATAATCACGCTAATTGTAAGTTTACATGTAATGATTGTAGTAACTTCATGGGTATTCAATCGGGAAACTGATGCCCGAGTTGTATTTCGGGAACCCAAGTGGTGTATGTGGTGGTAGATAATAAAAAGGGGACTTGTGGCTAACTAGCGAGTCTTGCTCTATCATTCGTTCCCTGGCTATGTATCCCCAGTCGCAGCCTTCACCCCTGGCTGCGACAATATAAGAGACTGTGACACGCCAGAAGAGTCGTAAACAGAGAGACGTAACAGGAGTGTTGTAAACAGATGTAATCAGAACGCTGTTTGTTATGGTCCTCGACCTTGGTAGATTGTGTTGTGTATGTGACGTAATGTTGTAACGTGAGAATTGAACAGTGTATTTCTACGGGAATAAAGAACATTTGGAATATCTGCAACTCTGACTTTTAATTCTACGAACCCACAAAGTCACAGTATACTTCCGTTTTCATTTTTATTTCGAGCAGAAACAAATCCTAATCGCCCGAAATTGGAGGACGACTAGGACTGGCATAGCGGACGAATCGGAATGGAAACGGTGGAACATTCAATTTCAGTACATAATGTAATCATGAGAATAGAATTACAAATTTCTACACTTGCATATTCATATCTTTATGCATCTCATACACATTTTCCACGCATGAATTGCTTCTTTCCCACAGCACCCACACAGATTTCGTGGTAACATTCTCCATTTTTCTGGGCTGATTTGAGCATCATTTCACCCATTTCATTCATCATCCGATATTATTTAACGTTGCAGGGGTAAACAAAAAAAATGAAATTCCTGCCTTACCTTAAACAAAAAAGAAGCAAAATCTAGAAACCAATAGGTGTCATTTACAGTACACGCAAGATAAGAAGAGCGCTGGATTTACGGGGTGGTGACGGCAGAGGGGAAGATGCTAGAGCTAACGCTCTTTTGTTTCTGCAGTGTGGTCAACCCTGAAAAACACAGTTCAGCAAAATAGTGTGTAAGATGAGTGAAGATATGAGCCGCAAGTATGAGATATGTGGACAAACATTAAATTGAACTCGATCCGATATGCTGTATATTTACATACTTACTATTTATGAAACACATAAAAACAGTAAACAAATATGACGCCATAAATACTCATTCGCTTTGTGATTCTTCGATTTCTGAGTCCACTGCATCGGTTTCATCGCTAGTATCCTCTGATCTGTTGATAATTTCATCAATCGCATTTTCAATTACACAATTATTTCTCCAATATTTCATGTCCAGTTCTTGCAGTTTCCTTCCCAATCCGTCGCAGTTACAGAAGAGAATGCTTCTATAGCAAGTTTCTGCATATCTGTGGCTGACATCACCAGTAACGTTGTGTCCGCTGAAAACTTTCTTTATTTTTGCCCACACTAGTTCAATTGCATCCAGATCACAGTTATACGGAGGTAAACAAATGATAGTGTGCCCCTTTCGAGAACCATAACATCCACAACATACGTAAGTCTTGCTCCTAGGTTTGTTGGCCTATACCGGTGTAGCTTTGGTAATGGAGGGAAATAGAAAGCTATGTAGAAATATACAAAGGACTCAGAGCAAGAGAAAAAGAAAGATAAAAGAGCAAGGTATAAGGAAAAGGAGGAAGCCAAAAAGGAAAGAATTGAAGAGAAAGAAGAAAGAAAGAAAACATCACTATTAGTTATTACCATACACAGATCACAGCCTTACCTGCTTTTTCCTGGTCTTTTTGGAGATTCATTGGGATGAGTTGTACAAAACGATTTAATACACCTGACAGTGCTGACGCTTTTTCCTGTGTAAGCAGCAGCTCGTTTTATGGATTTGCTGAGTGGGAACATTAACTGGTTATTTTCCTTTTCTATATCGCAACTTTCTGCAACTTTCGCTATTATTTTGCGCGACTGTACGTGCATGATTCCGAGTAGGAGTTCGTTGCTCGGAAGGTACATATGATGATGAGTTTGGTGTGTCCTCAGCCATAATTACAAACTGGTTAAGCTGTAGCAATTAACCTCAAACTTGCACAAAACGAATGCACACAGAAAACAAAGAGCGCGCGTAAACGCTTAGCATATTAGACAGTAGATGTCAGAGTGTACTAGTTTAGTGTACCAGTATAGCGCATTTCATGTTTCTAAGTTGTCGAAACCTACCGAGTGAGGACTTGGGAGACGAACGCTCAACATAAATTGCGCATACTGTACTTTTTCTGCCAGCCTCGAGATGTTGTTAATTTCCATTAATTCATTTTACTTTAAGCTTGGTGTCAAGAGCCGCATGTCGCTCGCGAGCCCCGTTGTGGGCACCACTGCCATATAGTAACTAAATAGACATTTGCTTTAAAGCCTAAGTCTAGTAATATCACAAGATTCTAACGTCTCGTAGTTAATATTTCAGGGACAGGGCTAGAATCATGGGTAACTAAAGCTTTTAGAAAGGCTGTCGCGTATTTCCGAATGTCATTAATATTCTTATAATGGAGCGCAGTGTGTTTTTTAAGATTTGTATTGCGTTTTGTCAGACATGAGAGTCCTATGTCACATTTATCAAACTGAACAATGCACTGTGAAATCGAAAGGGAATCCGAAAAGTACACTCTTTTGCATGTGGGTATGTATGTATTTATGCATGCACATAACTCTATATAACCGAAGTAAGCTTATCAGGCTCGAACTTGGCAAATGACATCATATATTCCATTCACTATTTACAAAATATTCTTAACAAAGTTTGTCTCTTTCTATGAAAAATTAGATTTAAGAATGCTACACCGAAACCTGTGGTTCATTGTACCTAAGCCCCAAGTGGGACATCTCCAGGAGGAAGGATGTAGCGAGAGGAGACAGAGGGAGGAAGGCCCAAGGAGTCACTACAGTACAGAGGACAAGGTCCCTAATTGGAAACTTTCTGGCAGGTCAGTAGTAGTAGTTGTACGAAAGCTGTTCAATAAAGAATGATCACAATTTCTCTTTGACAACATACCTTTACTCAGCCTCATAATTTTGATGGTCCTTCTCAAAATAATCTCACCTGAATGCCATACACTTGTCCCAGCGTTTCTGCCAGTCTTCAAAGACAACCTGGAGAGATTCTTCAAAATCGTCTCCGCAGCCTTCACCACTGCTTCTGATGATCGATAATGACTCCCACGAAGGCGTTTCTTCAAGTTAGGGAATACAAAAAAAGTCACATGGTGCTAAATCCGGACTATAGGGAGGGTGAGGGATGCACTTCATGTTGATTTTTGCAAGATATTCAGCAACAACATTGGCAAAATGCGGCGGCGCCTTATCGTGGTACAGCATCCAGCCTGCTTCAAGGAAATGTGGTCTTTTGCGCCTGATATGGACTTGCAATGTTTTCAGGACATCCCTGTAGTATTGTCCAGTTACTGATGTGTGTTCAGTTACAACATGCTGATAAACCATTCCATGAATATCAAAGAATGATATGACAATAACTTTCCCAGAAGAAGTAACCACTTTTGCTTTTTAGGGGGTTGGTGATGAATGAGATTTCCACACTGAGCTCTGCTGTTTGCTCTCAGGATCAAAATGATGTAGCCAAATGATGTAGCAGTAATTAAGTTTGAAAGAAACTCCGGATCTTCCTCTAACATCAACTTTAAGTGCATGCAGACCTGCATGCGAATGTCCTTTTGTTCGGGAATCAACAGTCTTGGAACCCATCACGCACAAACACGTCTCATGTGTAATTTTTCTGTTACCAATGTGTGGGTGGCACCCAATGAAATGTTCAGTATTTCAGAAAGTGATCTTAAGATAATTCGTCGATCCTTTCTCACAATGGCAGCAGCAGTGTTGCTGTCTTCTTCTGTAAGAGCAGTAACTGGAGCACCGGATCCATCTTCCTTTAAAATTGATTGTCTCCGCTCTTTAAACATTTTAAACCACCTTCGAGCTGTGCTGTAGTGAAGAATAGACTCTCCATTAGGCCTCCTGTAACATTGTATAGGGCTCAACTGAAGATTTGTTGAAACGTCGCAAAATTTCAAAGCCTCATGCTGTTCCTCGCGTGTTACCTCCATTACAGCGGTAGGCGATACTGAACATGTCTGAACTTGCCTGGTTCTCACAGGCGGGAACCAGGAGTAGCAACAGTGAAACTACTACGGCGTGTTTTTTTCACATTAAGCTAAGATAATATAATAAGATTGAATTTTAGTGCGAAAAATTATGACCGTAAAAAATTATGATCATTCTTTTAACCTACACAGCATTCCCCTGGCGACCCCGAAAAACCCATGGGTCAGGTATGTTGGTACATTCCCATTTCGTCGATTCCCTAATTTTAGCTGCTTTGTTCCCGCTTCGTCGACTCAAGGCTAATTGGCTATGACCCTTCCCGTTTTATCGACGCAGGTAAACAACCAACCCAACCCTCTACTATCTTAGAGTGACTTAGTTTAATGTAGGCATTCAGTGAGTTAACAAGGGTAAAGTCAGTGTTCAGTACAGCTTAAAAAATGAAGATTGAAATTGTTGAATCGAAACCAGGGAAACCGATAATTTTGTATGTGGGGCATAAGCTAACGCTTAACAAATTTTACCAGAACCAAAGCAAAAGATTGACCTGCTATACTCGTATATGCTCTGGAAATATTATAACCAACTTGCAAATATCAACAATACTTAAAAACAGTGACCACATGTGTGAACCCAACAATGTCAAAAACGAATTTGAAATCTCGTATTACTAAAATAAAAAAGAACTACCAATACTGTGGAGGGATGGCATAATCGCTTAAACAGGAACGTTGGAAAGAACCATCCTAATTTTTACGAATTATTAGCTACTCTGCGGGAAGAGACAGAATATTATAAAATAATTCTACAATAAATTAACCAGCATATGTCAATGCCGAAACGACAAAAGAAATATCAAGATTTGGGTCAAAGAATAAAACAGAACCTTCAATATCTTATTTAGATGATCGTGCTACAGGAGGTCAAACTCTTCGACGATTACTTTACATAGTAAAACTTGATTAAGAGCTATACCATCTCAAATTTGACAGAATCTGTACTTACAGTTGTTTTTTTTTTTTTTTAGTTTACGTCCTCCAACGTTGTCATATCGGACGGAGAATGAATTGGGTGAAATGATGCTCAAATGAGTCCAGGGTCACTGGAGCTTAGAGTCACCCGAAATTCGTCTTGAAGGGTAAGGGAAACCCCGGAAAAAACCTTATCCAGGTAACTCGCCCTCACCGAGATTCGAACTCGGAACCTCTTGAACGTGAGGCAGACACACGACCATCTACGCTATCGAGGCGGGCACTTACAGATTAAATTTATCCTGTTCATAAAACTTTTAAACACACCATCGTAACAGCTTGTGAATTTCAAACAAACAGTAAATTTGCAATCTTTTAATTGGTCAGTCCTAAGTCTGTATAAAGTGTGAAAGAAGGTTTAGTGAATCGACAAAACGGGAATTATTAATAACACTGATGTATAGCTTAAACGGCCAGTCAACAAAACGGGAAATTCTTCTGAAAGTCAACAAAATGGGAATCGACGAAACGGGAACGAACCTGTAGGTCGGCCATAGGAACCAAAACCTGGACCTCCCGAATGCGGGCCGCAGACGAAACCACCTGAGCCATCCTGTTCGGTATCTATGAGTAAAACCCCCTTATAATGGGCTACAGCTTGAGTCAGATGTTTGAAACGTAGATCGCTATGCTTTTATCGATGGTTTTGAAATTCTGATACTCTTTGCAGAAAAAAAAAACGAAAAGCGATTTCTCACCTGCGAAGGATATACTGGGTGAATAAAAAATATGGAATAACGCCTGTACCCAGCTGAAGTTATATTTTGTAGAAAAGTTTTAAGATATCAACATGCCCTCACATTACTATGGTTACAAATAAAGGGTGTTTTTTTTTTTTAATGGTAGCATTTCTTTTTCCTGCACTCCTCCAATCTTCAAGTGTCAGAACATACAAAGACATGCCTTTTTAAACAGCAATTTAAATTTATTAGGACCTTACTGCATGTGTACTGAGCAAAGGAAAACGCACCATTACTTCAAATTGAGTTAGGTTTTGAGTTAAACAATACATTAGGATACTTCAGTATGTGGCTTTGGATTGAATAAATACACACAAAAGCTAAACTAATAAGGACAACAATGCTTACTTCACTGCAAAATCTTCCTGTAAGTAATTAGTCATGACACAACTTACAGAAAGACAACGGATTATCGGTAGTCCGATGTTCAATTTGTCTTTAGTTATCCGAGAAACAGGAGACAAACAAACATCTACAACGTACACCTCAACATCGAATAGTCCGACCACAGACTGCATGATTTCAGTACCTGTGATTTCTTTGAAAAGCATGTTAAAATCACTTCCTCGTAACACTTTTTGAACATCATCATTTTTTAAAACATGCATATTCTTTGTCTAAACTGCAAATGTTCTTTTGGCAGCAAGCAAATCGAGTTTCTCGAATTTCTTCAGGTATAAAACTTTCGTCTCCTGAATCACCCATTTTGATACACAGTTTATCATTTGTTATTTTTGCATCTCCCTTAGGGGAGGGGATCCGTCCCCTTCAGCTGCCGTGTTGCGGGCGCTGCGGACCCTTAGCACTTGTGGTACCGCTGACGTTACTAGAGGAACCTCGGGCCGAATATTTGAGCCCCTCCCTGATTGGGAGTTATTCGGATTGTGTTCCACTCGAGGGGGAAGTGGTTCCAGATACCCGTGGGAGATCGGGTACCTCTCCGGACGGGGTTTAGGGAAGCCATTAATATTCCCGCGTACTAGCCAGCATAGCTAGTAGAAGGTGTGCTAGATCACCAGACGGCCCCACCGAGGTCATATCGGTAGCCTTCCCATTTTGGAGTTGGCGCGCGTAAGTGGCGTATCCACTTCCATCCCGTCTTGAGTCCTTGGACCAGATGGGGAGGGGGAGCTTGTTAGTCTCTAGGTCTTGCCCTATGGAAAGCCCCACGGAGGCCCCCTGCACCCTTTCGGGACAGCTCGGTAACTCCCTGGTCGAAGGAGGCCCGGGTCCTTGGTCCTACGAGTCCAGGACTAATCGGAGTAGAACCTCTGGCATTAACTTATTTTTGCATCACCATAGTTACGAATCTTCGCTATTCAAGGCCTTCAGTATCATCTTACACCTATTAAAAACATCGTTTCTAAATCTGTTGTAAAACAATTGCTAATACTTTCATAATTCATAATTCAAGTCGATATTTTATTAGGTTATGGATAACATTACGTATGAGACTAGCGAAGTTTGATGTTCATCATGCTCTTGAAATGCATGAAAAATTTAAGCCCTTGGCACTAACGCCTCCAGATTTG